>JBBCBC010000001.1:49964233-50294250 GCA_037126765.1 Stenogyne calaminthoides
GAAAACCGTTAGTGGTCGAGAAAGTCTGTTTGACCACTTGATGATTCACCAGATTGATAAAACATACACCGTTTGGACATATCATGGTGAGGAAGAGATGGATGTAGCTCAAGCAACCTAGAAACCGACTTTTAGGTTTGAATATCAAGCCGATGGATCACGGATATTTTCGATGATGTACCAATCGTTGATACATCAAGTGGGGATGACGATGATCCGCGAGATCACCCTTATATGTCGAGAAGTTAGGGATTTTGATGGATTACCCTTTGTGGCGGGGTGTAAGAAAGCGCAACAAAACCGTGGGTTGTGTTGATATTGTTCAACCTAAAAAACAAATTTCACTAGTTGTCCGATGAGTGCTTCACAAGTATGCCGGAAACAGATTAGTGGTCTATTGTCGATGGAAATGTATCGCTTAAGAGAGCATATGATGCTTAAACAAATGCTCAAGTCCATCGGGTTAACACATCGAAAATTCATGCTTTTCGGGTGATTGTATCTTATTTCGAAAAGGAGTATGAGACCTCGAGGAATGTCCCAAGTGTGGACTAAAGCGATATAAGAAAAATAAATCTCCCGCCGAAGGTGATGTGGTACTTTCCAATAATACCAAGATTCAGGAGAATGTATAGCAAATTTTGTGGATGCTAGAAATTTAACTTGGCATCATGATGATAGGATCAAAGATGGAATGCTAAGACACCTGCCGATTCACCCTGATGGAAGACATTCGATGTCGCATCCGAATTTGGCACCGAGCCACGACACATCACAAGGCGTCTTTGCACTCTCAACCCACGGAATGAATCCGTTCGGTATCCAAAGTACCAACCACAGTACATGGCCAGTGATTATGTTAGTTTATAATCTTTCACACGAGTTGTGCATGAAGCGCACTTACATGATGTTGTCTATGTTGATATCAGGACCCAAACAACCTGGTAACGACATAGATGTATATCTGGCTCCTTTGATAGAGGACTTGAAGCTCATGTGGGATGAGGGTGTCGATGTGTATGACGCTTGTAGAAATGAGAATTTCAAGTTGAAGGTCATGTTGTTTGGAACTATCAATGACTTTCCCGCTTACGGGAATCTATCTGGATATAGTTTGAAAGGGGTCGATGCATGTCCTTGTTGTACCAAGAAGACACATCACATTCGCTTGAGTCATTGTAGGAAGACCGTTTATATGGGACATAGGCATAAGTACAGAACAATGGCCGATGCATTCGATGGCACAATTGAGACAGGTGAAGCACCACGTTTATTGTCAGGTTCGGATTTATTGAATGAGATGAAGAATATCGACACACAGTACGGAAAGATCTTCGCAAAGAGTGTCCCCACTAGCGGTTGGAAGAAGGAATCAATTTTCTTTCAATTGCCCTATTGGAAAGAGTTGTATGTTAGACACTTCATTGATCTAATGCACGTTGAGAAGAACGTTTGTGTCAGCTTGCTCAACACTCTCCTAGCTGATAAGAAGTCCAAGGATGGTTACAATGCAAGAATGGATATGATTGATATGGGAATAAGAGCAGAATTAAAACCTATGCCTAGAGAAATGGGTCAACCGTTCTTACCTCCTGCTGCACACACCTTGTCCAAGAATGAGAGAAAAGAGTTACTTCAGCTGCTAAAGGATGTGAAAGTACCAGAGGGTTATTCCTCCAACATACAGAGACTTGTATCAGATGATGGCGTGAGACTGATGAATCTGAAATCGCATGACTATCATGTCATCATGGAGACTTTCTTGCCCATTGCAATACATTCTATCTTGCCTGAAAATGTGCTCATAACCATAACAAAGTTATGTTGGTTCTTCAAGGCAATGAGTAGCAAGGTCATAGATCCTAGAAAATTGCTTGGTTTCAGAGGCAGATTGTGGGGACTCTCTGTGAGCTTGAGATGTATTTCCTCCATCATTTTTGATATAATGGTTCACCTATCAGTTCATTTGGTACACGAGACAAAGGATGTGTGGTCCCTTTCAGATCGATGGATGTATGGTGTAGAGAGATATATGAAAGTGCTCAAAGGATGTGTGATGAATAAGTCCAGGCCGGAGGGATGCATTGCAGAACGCTATTTAGTAGAAGAAACAGTCGAGTACTGGTCTGAATTTATTCCAAATGTCGATGCAATTGGACTTCCGAGCATCCCGATACACCAATAGGATGGATGGTGAAGGCATTAATGGGTGGTCAACCCGTAAGTGTTAGCATGGAGGAACTAACACGGATGCACCTCAAGGCGTATTTCACAACACGGTCGACGTCTTCCTTTTGTTGACCAAGACATGCGATCACTTATTTGAGAGAAATCCCACCAGAGATAGATCATGGATTGAAGTTGAGCACAATCGCACGTTTGTAGGATGGTTCAATGGTTATGTAGCAAATATGTTGTCACGGGAAACATAATCAGTGAATGAAAGAGTTAAGTGGTTATCCAGAATGCCTGATAGACATGTATATTCATACAAGTGTTATCTTAGCAATGGATACACATTTTATACCAGAGATCATGATGCCACAAGTACTATGCAGAATAGTGGATTGTCAATCATCAAGAATCGCAATTGGATCAATCAAATACTACTTACTTTGCATGCATTGTCAACATTTGGAAACTCGACTATGTTGTTCACCGTCAACCAATCTTCGAAAGTGTAGTTGGGTGAGGATCCTAACGGGGTCCAAGTTGAAAGTTCCGGGTTAAAGACGCGTTGATTTGAAGAATGTGGGATCGAGAGATGACCCTTACATAATGGCACGCCAAGCTCAACAAGTTTTCTATGTCCCCGACCCAGTTAATAAGAAATGGTCCATTGTGGTTCTGTCAAACAAATTTAACAATAGTTTCCAGATTAGCGACCATGTCGATGAAGATGTTGACATAATTGATGATCCTTTTCAAAACTTCTCTCATTTTGTACCATCTTTCGATGATCCTGCAAATCCACGCCCATACTAGAGAATAATTAGAGATGATGATGAATATGGCAATCCGGATCTTGTTAACATTTATGGTCATGAACGAGAAAGGTCAACCAAAAAACGAAAAAGAAAAACAAGTGCTAAAAAGAAATGTAAGACTTTATTGAATGTTGTTTCTTCTACTATATTAAATGTTGTTTTTTTGATTTATTAAATAAAGTTTAATTGTTAATCAATGTGTTCCGAGGCAATGAGATAATGAACATTGTGGACATTTTGTGTGTTGCTCTATTGAAGATATAATCCGCGCTTCTCTAACGAACATTCCTCTCAATGTAAGTCAATTTATCGATTTATTTAAATTATTATTGATTGAATAAAAATTCATACCATATTGATTGATTCGTTGTTTGCAGTTTGTCTATGAACGTGAGCTCAATTCTTACTCTAAGAAAAGACTGGAGAAATGGAAAAACGATTGGACGCGCGGGGTACCTTTACAATCGGTTCTTATATTCATACGATATTGACTGAACGTTGTTTGAAATTTTGGTAGCATGTAATTTCTTTTATATATTTGTGATGATATATATTTCATGTTTTTGGTGTATTGGACGTATATATATTTATGATTGTATGTTTATTTATTTCATGATGTGTATGTTTATTAATTTATTTGATGTTTTGGTATATATATGTGGTATAAGTTTTGGTTTATGGTTTTATTATAGGATTTTTGGTTTATGGTATTGGACGTATATATAAGTTTTGGTTTATAGTTTTATTATAGGATTTTTAAAATATAAATTAAAAATTAAAAAAATATATATATATTGGACAACGGTTTTCAACCGCTGTCTATGTAAAATAATAAACGAATTTTTAAAAAAAAAAAATTGACTTAGATACGCGGTTGATAAATCACGGTCCAAGCTTAAACTTAAAATGGTTTAAAACCGTTGTCCAAGTACTTTTCTTGGACAATGCGGTTTTTTATCAGTTGTCCAAGCTTGGACAGCTGATGCTTGGAGAGCGGTTTTAACCGAGCCAATGTCATTTTTCACAGCTGTCCAAGCTCAAATGTGTATTAGTGATTTGACATCTGTCTCATATTTTAATTATTTAAAATCTAAACAAAATATTAATTTTTTAAAAAAATTTTTTTCCGCTTTTTTTTCGTTATCAGGATTCGACTTAACCCGGCCCTAGTGGTTCATGGTTCATCCGGCACGAATGGTTCATGATATAGGGTTTAGGGTTCTTGATTTAGGGTATAGGGTTTAGAATTTTAAATAATTAAAACATTGGACATGTGTCAAATTTAGAGGATATGAAACATGGGTGGAACACCCTATTTTGGCATAGAGGAATCCAACAAACAAAAGGTAGGGATTGAACCTAATACCACGCCTTTAAAAAAGAGAGTTGTTGAACCGTGGGTCTGATTGGAATATTGTAAAGCTTGTGGCAGTATAACAATTTAAAGACTGTGCGACCCGCCTCTTTAATGGATCACTCATGTGTCTGGGTGCACGGTGTAACTGGTGCACAAAAGACCCACTCAACAATTATTAGTAGCAACCAACCTTGGCTCGGGCATTTGATCGTACACTCTGCATAAACAACGATATACGTTATGTGACAAAATTTTAAATATTTTTTGTTAAAAAAATTAGGATACGTGAATTCAATACACATAATACGCGTATTCGGTGCGGGAAAGATGCGTGAGCAATTATTTTTTAGATTTTTTTACAAATTTTCAAGACTAACTCTAAATGACCATATTATTAAATATTAGATGTATTATTTCATTGAACATTATTATATAATATAAATTAAATTGACAATATATCACTTATTTTTTAAATTGAATTGGTGTTTTCCTTTTTAGTTACATTAAACTATTGAAAATGTTTAAGTCTTATGCGAATTACATACATTTGATAAATTAATTTAAAAAATTCTACATATTTTTATAGATATTATATAATAAAATATAAATAAATTGATGTATCTTTATTGTATCGCATCCTAATTTTATTTTTTTTAAATTCATATCTCCCGCATTTATGCAACATAAGTTATAGGGTACAAGTAACATGCAGGTTAAATAAAGAAGATGGATTATTTGAAAAATACAAGAGATGAAGAGATATTTATTATTATTAATTTGCATATATATTTTGTTTTATAAAAATTAAGCAAAGTGAAATCAAGAGCTCATGTTACTTGTTCCCTCCTGCAATGCAAAAGGGAATAATGTTTTTTTCCCGCAAGCAACTCAGGGAAAGTTCTGTTTTAAGGACAATAATATAACGGACTTGTGAATGTAGGACAATATGTTTTAAAATGTGTAAATATAGGATAATTTGTGTTGCTCAGATTAGAGCTGTCAAGACGGGCCGGCGGGGCAGGGCGGGCAAAAACCCGCAAAAGCCCGCCTTTTTGCGGGGCGAGGCGGGACGGGCTAAAAATTTGGCGGGCTGTAAAATCCCAACCCAACCCACTAATTGGTGGGTTGCGGGTTCAAACGGGCCAGTCCACTATTATATTTTTAATAATATTTTATATTTTAAAAAATATAAATATGTAATTTAAAAGCTCTAAATATATTAAATTCATCAAAGTCTAATGAAATCAAACAATTTATGTTGGTTATTATCACTACAAAAAAATTAAAATAAAATATTTCTCATAAATAAAATTAATCATTCATTACTCACAAATATAACTTCATATAAATTGAAATTTACCACTAATCAACCATAATAATTTATAAAACATAATCTTCTACATATTAAATCTATCATCTACAAACATAAACTTACAAAATATCCCAAAAAATAACATTATAATTGCTAACATATATAATAAAATAAAAAAATAAAAAAATATTTTAGGGGGCGGGCCGGCGCCCAACCCGCCAAAACCCGCGGCCCAAACGGGCAGGCCCATCTAGGCCCTCCTTCAAACGGGCTAAAATTTTCTTAACCCAACCCACCTCTTTATTACGGCGGGGCGGGCTGGCCCAATGGGCCCAACCCATTTTGACGGCTCTAGCTCAGATGCGATACGATTCGGGTGTGGGAATTCAGAGATTTTTAAAATTTTAGGATACGATACGGCGAGAATACATCAATTTATTTTTATTTAATTATATATAACACATGTAATAATACCAAAAAAAATTAATTTAATTGGGAGTAGTTGTTTGATTAGTTCATTTAATTGATTTTTGATTGTTAATTTATTAATTGTATTTACTTATTTAATATTTAATGTATTAAGAATTATTTATAAATTATAATCCTTCTATATACTAATAGGGAGTTTTTTTTTCATGATGTGTCAACTCCATGTTAATTTAACATATGTGTCATTTAATGAGAAATTTGAGTACACATGTCATTTTCCTATTTGGTTCTTTTTATAAAAGAATCATATGTGTCATAAAACTTAAGTTTTTGTGTATAATTAATTTCTAATTATTTAGGTATTTAAAATATGTGTGAATGTTATAAAATGTGCCATTCATATTTATTAGTTTATGTTTTATTTAATTATATAATATTATTCATTTATCTTTCTTTTGGTTTTTTTTTTTACTTAATTTAAGATAAATAAAATATTCATTCTAAATTTATTTTATCTTAGTCTGAATTATATTCAATTATTAATTTCTTAATAAATAATTTTATTTTATAATTGCTCTTATGTATATCTTAATATATATTATGTGACAAAAGTATTTTATATTATAATTCATTCACTTTTAATTTTTTTTATTATTACATATTAATTAATTTATTAGTATTTTCTTAGTCGATTTATTTTGTTTTGATTTGTAGGTTTCAATTTCATATTAAAATGGATAAATAATACTTGACATAATAATCTTATTCCAAGATATTTTTTTTTTTATTAATATACACCTTAAACAATTATTAATTCATATTTAGTGTATTTATGCACATATTTATATTTTTAATTATTAAATATAATATTTATTGAAAATATTGTAATTTTTAATTATAAACCGCGTAACACGCGGGCACTAAACTAGTATTTTCTTGTTAATGTGTAGTACACATAGTATTGCTTTCGAATGGCTCAAATTTGGGTAATTGGGGTTTGTTATTTAAATTATTAAATTATTAATAAATTTTAATACAAAAAATCCTCAAATTTAATAAATTTGACAACATACCTCAATACGTATCCGATACGCGTATCCAAATAAAAATAAATAAATAAATAAAATATGTGGTGTATCCGGTGCGAATTCGAGACGAATCCCACCCCCGCACTCCCGGCCTATCTGATACTGCATACTGCTTATTTTTAAAGAATCTGTGTATTAGAAGGACAATCAAACCCCATTAAGCATAAATTGGGCTAAAATGTCACTGAGTTGTAAGATTGTCCTAAATTTGTAGATTTTGAAAACAGTGTCCTATATTCACTAGTTCGTAAAATCTGTAAATGTTGGGCAAATTAATTGTGTAACTCATGACATGACGTTTCAGCCTGATTTGGGCTTATTCGGGTTCGATTGTCATATATTTACATATTTTAAAATATATTATCCTATATTCACATATTTTAAAACATATTGTCCTATATTTCTAACTCGTAAAATTATTTTCCTTAAAACATAACCCTGAAAATTACATGCCTGAAAAAATATTTTCCCCCCTACAGAAGGAAACCTATTACAACTCTCTATTCTCTAACATATTATTGTTTTTTCAAAAATTGTGTGGGTATAAATCTAAAATAAGAAAAAGAGAACCGAAAGCTCGATATTCTACTTAAGTGTCTACTTATAATGACATTCCTCTGCCTAATCAAATAGGGAAGTAATTAATTATAAGAAAAATAACAAAGAAAATCAAGAGAAATCTTAGTCGGATATACATACAAAACTGTGTATATTGCACGCATCTTCCTCCACTTGGAGAAATCTAATCAAATTGCATGCATCTTGCTCAAAATTTGCATCAATGGTGGTGCTCACATTGGAGATTTTCCCAAATCTAAAAGAAATGGCATGCAGATACTTTGTGCCTTCATTCTGTTGTAAGTTTAAGAATCTTTCATTTCTTGACATTTATTTATGTTTGTTCATGTTTAACTACTCTGTTTTCCACCCTGATTTGATTTATGGATCTGTGGTTACCATAAAGCTTTGTGGTATATTGTTAATAGTGGGTTTGAACTTGAAATAATGTTCACTAACCAGTCATTATAAAAAAATATTTTGAAAAAAATCATACTACGAGATACTATGAACTAAAAATGTGTCAAGAAAAATCTTGTTCACATGATTAAAAAATAACCTTCATACAAATAAATGACAAAGTAGTACATGCAATTAAGATTCTCATGTGAATAAAGCACAGACAGTTTTATGCTAATAAAATATAATGTTATCATGAGTCTGAATAATAAAACAAATTTAAGAATAAAAAAACAATCCCATAAATGCTACGTTCAAATACATTACCAAAATCTAAAACACATGTCCAAATATATAACAAAAAAAACACCTTATTTGCTAAATAAAAATTATTGTAACCAACCTTCCCAAAGAGTTGGTCCACCTTGGGTCTACCATTTGGTCGTACACTCTACATGAACAATGGTACAAGTAACCTGCACATAAACTAGAATCATTAAATTATGAAAATGGAGAGAGTATTTATTTGCATACATGTATTTGTGTATTAAAATTAAGCGAAATGAAATCAATAGGTATCTCATATTACTTGTTTGATGTTTCCTCTTGCAAAATGATTTGCTTCACTGGTCTCTATTCTCTAAATATTGGTTTTTTAAAATTGTGTGTGTATAAATCTAAATCTAAAATAAGAGAAAGGGAACGAAAAGCTCAATATTCTACTTAAGTGTCTACTTATAATAATATTCATAAAATAGGGAAGTAATTAATTATAAGAAAATAACAAAGAAAATCAAGTGTATGGTAGCATACAATACCTATGTGTCCTTCACTATTCACGAATTTCCAAGCGAGGAATGTGGGATATGTTGTGCCAATCCTCTCCATTTGCTTCCTCACATCGCCTTTTCAGATCTGGGCATCCCGAAATCACAAGATGCTTGAGATTTGTCATTCGTTGGATCCCTGATGGGAGTGATTGAATAGCTGGGCAGTAATGAATTTGCAATTGTGTGAGAGACGCAAGATTAGGCAACCAATCCGGCAGTGAAGTCAGTTGATCAAGAAATATTAGTGATAGAGATTGGAGTGAGGGGATATGCTGTAAGGCTTGTGGTAGGGATACCATGTCATTGAGACCAAAAAGAGTGAGGTGTTTAAGGAGACGGAGGTGTTTCATCATCTCCTCTGACATATCATCTTCCAACTCTGTGCAATACTCTATGTATAGTTCCTGGAGAGCAGTGAGGTGCCGCAGTGACCCCTCTGGAAAACAACTCCCTATCTTGCAACCCTCCAACCTTAAATTGGTAACAGAATTTAGTCCTCTACAGGTCGATGTAAGTCTCAACGACTCACAACGATGAATATAAAGACGTTGAAGCTTTGGAAACATTTGTACCACTTCCCCCTCCTTTAACCACCCTTTCAGATTGGGTAACATACTCAATGAGAGCTCCTCCAATGACGCAAAGTTTGCCGCTTCACACCCATCTTCATTCTCCTCCACAATGTACTCCAAAGCTTCAAGAATACATAATCTCAGAGACTTGAGATGAGGAAGATATCCGAGTGGTGAGAGACTCCTCAAATTTGTGCACCCCGTAATCTTTATCCGAGTTATACTTTTCATGCTTTTCATCCATAGTGCCAACTGGAGACCTCGAAACCCATCTATCTCCAAAGTTACTAGATTCGGTGCGGTTCAAGTGCTTCTAATACCTTCTCATCCTCCATCAATTCCGAGGATGTTCCATCAGTACCTTCCCAACGTAACACCAACTCACGAAGGTTTGGTTTCTCGACAAGATTTGCTTTCTTTGCAATCAAGTGGCTTTTGACGCTCTTTAAATTCCTAATTTCAAGTCTGCCCCCAAGATTCAAGAGTTCCAATTCATCCAGTTGATTGCCTATTTTATCACCAACTATGAACAAACTCAGTGTCTTTAGAGAAGCCAATTCCCCAATTCTGTAGGGCATATGACTCAACCCCCGACACTCGTTTAAACAGATATGACGGAGATTAGTCATGCTTCTAATGTTGTTGGGCAGACTCTTGAGTCCCCGACAATAGTTCAAATTTAAAATTTGCAAATTGTAAAGGCAACAAAATGTATGAGGAAGAGTAAGGATATAAGAATAATACAAGTTTAAGCTCCTCAACTGTTTCAATTTGCCTATTGCACTTGGCAACTCTTCCACGTCGATCCATGTTAGCTTTAGAATCCTCAAACGATTGTAATTCGTGATGGTGGCTAATGAGGACAATTCCACTGCTATACATGAAGAAATGATTTTAGAATTATATTTCGCCCAATGTACCTCACGTATTTTGTTATTCGACGCACTTGTGCTGCTGCTCTCTGTTTCTGCCCCAGGAATTTTGTTCTCCATGATGGATTGGGCGAGATCGTGAACGAGATCATGCATTTTAAAAGTGATTTCTCCTTCACTTGTTATATCAACTTCTTGGAAAAAGGATCTCAAAGCCAACTCATTCCATATTTGATCACCAACATCCTCCACTTCTCGTTTTCCATTTGATGCTATGCATCCATGAGCCATCCAATGAAATATCAGTTCTGTCTTATCAAATTTGTAATCCTTTGGAAAGATCGCACAATAGGCAAAACACCGTTTCATTACAAAAGGGAGATGACGATAACTCAATCTCAAGACTGGCAAGATTGAATTTTCTTCTTGTGGGAGATTCCACAAATGACTTTCCTCGACAAGAACCCATTCCTTTTCATCTCTCTGAAATCTCAAAAGACCTCCAAGAGCCTTAGCTGCAAGAGGAACACCACCACATTTCTTCACAATACGCCTCCCAATGGCTTCCAAGTTACTGTGGCGTTGCTCGTCCTCCTGCCCAAAAGCTCTTCGCCTAAACAAGAGCCAACAGTGCTCTTCGGACAACTCCGTCAAGCAAAGAGTGGGAAGTGTTCCCATGATTCTTGCTACTTTTTGTAGACGTGTGGTGACAACAATTGAAGAACCCATTGAGCCACATGCCACGGTACCTTTTAATATATCCCAATCTTCTTGATTCTCATTCCACACATCATCCAGTACCAATAAGTATCTTTTCTTGTTCAGTACTTGAAGGAGGCGGTGTTGTAAAGATCCCAAATTTTCTAAACTTGGTTTTTCGCCTGTGGCCGATTCTATAATTGCCCTGAGTATAGCAATGAAATCATAATTATCAGAAACACAAACCCATATTTTGGTGTTGAAATGCTTAGTTACCCTCTCATCATTGAAGATGAATTGGGCAAGTGTTGTCTTGCCCATGCCTCCCATACCAATTATAGGCAAAACAGAGAGACTCTTCTCAGAAACTCTGTTCACCAGAATATCCACAATCTTGTCTCTCTCTTCTTCTCTCCCATACACGTGATCTGGGTCATTGAGAACGAATCCCGTTTCACGTCTCCAATCACGCTGGTTCGGCTGTTGCACAACTATTTCAGTCAATTGAAAGTCGCGATTTTTTTCAACAGCCTCCAATTTCTCAGCTGCTTCTTTAATCCTCCTTCCCACCTTCCGCTTGTACAAAACTTTCTTGAGTTTGTTAAGAAAGTTATTACCTTTGGCCTTGAGCTTTGAGAACTCCGTATTGCACTCATCCAGTATATCTTCAATCTCAAAAGCTAAGTCATTAAGCTGGCTTAGCCAATATTGAATTGCTTTGCTTTGAAACTGTTTGTCTTCAGCATCTTCCAACACTTTCTGGATGGTGGTGAGAGTGTTGGTGAGTTTCTTCATTTCCTTATCGACGCCCATAATCAATCCAACCTCGCTCTTGATTAGAGAATTTGCATTCTCAATCAAAACTTGAAAAAAAAAGCCTCCGCCATTGTTAAGTGAAAAAGAACAAGTTTGGAAACTCAAGAATAGTTGTGAAGGTGAATGAGCAAAAAAGATAAGTGTGTCTGTCAATGTGTGATGGAGAAGAAATTTTTTCACAATAATGTTTTTTTGTTTTTCTGTGCTAAATTTCAAAATGGTGGGGTAGGAAAGTGGAAATAATTGTTGCCTTTCAAAAGTGAAAATAGACTTAGTTGGTAGTGGTGGGGTTTATCAATTAAAGACATGTCTGGAAAAGGAGGTTGCCAAAATAATTTCATGATACAAACCGCCGCGGACCCACTTAAGAATAAATAGCACAAACGCGTTAAATAGTACTTTCCGTCCCATAAATAGTTGTTTACCCTTTCTTGCTTTTCGATATGAATTTTTGATTGAGTTGGAAGAAGTAGTATTTAAAAAAAAGTGATAAAGTGGTTTTTTGATTGAGGTATTGTAGTTCTTTCTATTTTATTACTAAAGTATATATTTTTTTTGTAAAAATAATGATATGAGATATAATTTTGAGATGTTGTGGCATGAACACTTTTTGAAAAAAAACAACTACGCGATTTTGACGGAGGTAGTAGAAAATAAGGTTGGGTTTATAATAAGACAAAAACTCATATCGGATAATGCAAATCGTGAGGCATCGAAAGACAACTTAAAGACAATTCATACCCTACTCACTCAAAATGTTAAAACGTAAACGCTTAATTTATGTCAAATACGTGAGACTCATCTCATATAAAGTGTTTCTTATTATAATAAATAATTAATATAAAAATAAAAGTTCTTTTCACACACAAATTTCGTAAATATTCTTTTTTATAGTTAGGAGAATATTTTTTCCCCAACTCTACCTTTTCTCATTATTTTATTATTTTAATTTGACCATCATTTAATTGACGCCGTCTTATTCTTAAATTGATTCACTTTTTTATCATTTCATTATTTTTAATTTATACTACCATATATACATCCAAGATCAACATCATTTCAAAGAACATACCATTTAATTAAATTAGCCCTATGCCACTATCACATAAGCTTGTATCACTAATAAATTAATTCCACTCAGAAATTTTATCTATGTAAATTATTGGAAATCAAATCTTTCTCAACTAAAATTTCAATTGGATTTTTGTAATTGAAAAAATAAAATTAACTAAATAAATTATTAATAAGATAAAAGGTATTCGTACATACAATATAGATTTTTATGAAGAATTTGGATGATTCTAAAGCTGCATATTTTAATCGAAATTAGTTTATCCTCTTTATTCTTATAATCAAAAGAGAATCTTGGATAATCTCGAGTAACTTATAATCTTTATCTTAATCTTAATACTATATATTGGTAAACATATTTATTTTTTATGTGGCGAAATCACGTCGATCAGTAAAGCCCAATTCAATGAGATTATTTCGCTTTTTTAAAATCGATGCATTCACATTAAAAGTTATTTAAGTTAAAATTTTAATTTATCTAATTAAATTAAATTTTAATTTTTTATCATATATATATATATAAATATTCACGATATATCATATTTATAAATATTCATATATCGTGAAAGTGTATCATCCTAAGTTAATCTAATTGAATATTATAATTAAATAAGGATACAAAGAGTACCGAAACAAAAAAGAAGAGTCTTCAGATGAAATATTCTTGACACTAGTGTTATATGCAATAATACCACACAATTAAGGCAAAAAAGACTACAATTCATGGGTCATGTGGAGGGGCGGGCGGGCGGAGGGGAAAAGAGGCGGGTTAGGCGGAACCAATTTGACTATTTAACTATTACATTTCATGCAAGAATATTTTATCAAAATTGTTATAGCCTAATGGTTCTGGTCTATTTTTAGTGTATTTGGCCGCATGTTCAATTCTTGTTAAGCACATAATTTTTAATTTTTTTTTTCAAGTTATTTTTGTGTGTTACTACATGAAAAAAAAAGTGTTCGTTATGAAGAAAAAAACGTGTACCACATGAACAAAATCAAGATCTGTAGCGAAAAAAGAAATCCCCAGTTCAAAATTGCAAATTTAAAGAATAACTTGATGTGTTACTACATGAACAAAGAGCGTTACCTTATGATCAAAAGAATGTTACTACATGAACAAAAACAAGTACAAGAGCGAAAAAAAATCCTCAGTCCAATTTTTTTTTTCAAGTTATTTTTGTGTGTTACTACATGAACAAAAGAGTGTTACCCTATGAACAAAGGAGTGTTACTACATGAACAAAAATCAGTACAAGCACGAAAAGAAATCCATAGTCCAAAATTACAGATTTAAAGAACAACTTAATATGTTATTAAATGTACAAAAGAGTATTACCCTATGAAAAAATGTCTCCGCCATTGTTGAGTGCAAAGAACAAGTTTGGAAACTCAAGAATAGTTGTGAAGGTGAATGAGCAAAAAAGATAAGTGTGTCTGTCAATGTGTGGAGAATAATTTTTTTCACAAAAATGTTTTTTCGTTTTTCTGTGCTAAATTTCAAAATGGTGGTGTAGGAAAGTGGAAATAATTATTGCCTTTCAAAAGTGAAAATAGACTAGTTGGTAGTGGTGGGGTTTATCATTTAGGGTATGTTCGTTTTGGGCTTATAGTGAGCGTGGAAAATCCTGGATTTCAAAATTCTTGGATTTCAAAATCCTATTTAAAAGTTAAGTATATGTTTATTTGGGATTTTATAGGATATGATTGTGTAGGATGGAGAAAAAGTTGATTGATTTGTATTATTATATTATTGTTGTAATGATTGAATGAATGTGATGTTTTGAAAATTGTGTAAAAGTGAGAGGATTATTAATATGTAATAAATATTTCAAAATAGGATGGGGAGTATAGGGTGTAGGGTGCAATAATAGTATTAGAGGTGGATGTTGTACGATTTCAAAATACTTTGTTTGAGTATTGAAGAAAAGAGTATTTGGAATTATATACCAAAAGTCGTCAAAAGTGGTAGTGAAAAAAAACGAACATACCCTTAAAGACGTCGAAAAAGGAGGTGGCCAAAATAATTGCATGATACAAACAAACCGTCGGACCCACTTAAGAATAAATAGCACAAACGCGTTAAGTAGTACTTCTTCCGTCCCGTAGTTGTTTACCCTTTTGCTTTCGGCATGAGTTTTTGATTGAGATGGAGGGAGTAGTATTTAAAGTGATAAAGTGATTTTTGATTGAGAGTATTGTAGTTCTTTCTATTTTATTACTAAAGTATATATATATATATATATATATATTTTGTAAAAATAATGATATGAGATGTAATTTTGAGATGTTGCGGCGGACCACTTTTTGAAAGGGGTAAACAACTACGGGACGGAGGTAGTAGACAATAAGGTTGGGTTTATAATAAGACATGTTGGTCCCGAAAAAATCGATTTAAAACTCGTAAAATTTCAATAGGAGGTGACTTAATTTTTGCTTCGAATGTGTTATGCAGATTTGCTAAAGTGTGTATGACAGTTAATATGAAAGCAAATAAGAACACACGTATTTTTATAGTGGTTTGGACTAACATGTCCTACATTCACTCTTCCCTTCATGGGGCACCAACTTAACCAACTGGACTTAGTTTAACGTGTTAGTCCAACACCCAACAGATGTTTAACGAGTTCTCACTCAAACGGGACTTATCTCCCTCTAAGGGATCGCCTACACTCTCTTTCGGGATTGCTTAGATGTTTACCGAGTTCTTACTCACCTACAAACTTAACCTATCAAACTGATTTTGGGTAAGGTTTGTTTGGTTTTCAACTAGGTTGAGATTTTCCCTTACATTTGTTTAGCCTCAATGCTAAGGTTGGGAAAATCTCTCTAAGCTTATGATATTGCATTTTTGCTTAGATATAATGAAGAACACTCTTGGGTAAATTTGGATATTTAATTCTCTGTGTTCTTGAATGGAGATGCTTGAATATTTGACTTTAAGCTTCACTTTGCAGCATCCTCCATTTTCTTCTTTTGAAGATAGTGCAATGTATTTATAGTGTGAATTTGAATATTACCGTTGGAGAGTAAATTCAAATTCATACTAATAGTCTTCAAATTTTTCTTTTTGTCCTTTTCACAATTGTTGTTTAAGCCTTTACGTCACATCCATATATGTGTTGTCATCTTCTCATTTCGATGACTTTTTTTGTGTTCTAATCTGATCCGACCCTTTACCGACATTTTCGCTTTAATCTATGCCGATTTCAATTGCTCATCTTTTTGATTTCAATCGCTCATCTTGGTTATTTTTTTCGGTCGCAGATTTTCGTCGCTCGATCCGACAAATTTCACGCGGATCGATCGAGAAAGAGAGATCAAGTTCGAGATCAGATCTACATCAGATTCAAGAAATCGCATCAAAACTGCGAATAAATTTTACCGCCATAAGAAATCTGATACAAGAAATTTATCACTAATTAATCACCAAGCATGGATTTTTGAGCCGAAAAAAATAAAAGTTAATTCAATAAATAATTAACTTTAAACTCATCCTTCTTATCCGATCTCGATCATCTAAATTTCGATTTCACGAGTTCCCTTTAACATGTTTCTCGTTCCCCCTCAACTTGTTATTATCGTAGATTATCTTAAATAACACAAGTTGATAATGTTTTGGGATAATTAATCAAAACTAAAATATCCCAACAACACAAAAACTCATATCAGATGGTCTCATGCATGAGACGGAGTACAACTTAACACAAATCATACCCTACTCACTCAAAATGTTAAAACGTCAATGCCTAATTTATGTCCTGTCATGAGTCAGTCTCATGTAAGTGTGTCTCTTATAATAAATAATCTAATATAAAAATAAAGTTCTTTCGTGTCACAAATTTCGTAAATATTCTTTTTATAGTTAGGAGAATATTTTTTTCCCCAACTCTACCCTTTTTTCATTATTTTATTATTTTAATTTATACCACCATTCAATTGACCTCGTACTATTATTAAATTGACTCACTTTTTTCATCATTTCATTATTTTAGTTCATACCACCATATATACATCGGTATCAACATCATTTCAGCTCGTGTCACCATTTAATTAGCCCTGTGCCATTATCACATAAGCTTGTATCACTAATAAATTAATTCCACTCATAAATTTTATCTATGTAAATTATTGGAAATCAAATCTTTCTCAACTAAAATTTCAATTGGATTTTTGTAATTGAAAAAATAAAATTAACTAAATAAATAATTAATTAGATAAAAAGTATTCGTACATACAATATAGATTTTTATGAAGAATTTGGATGATTCTAAAGCCGCATATTTTAATCGAAATTAGTTTATCCTCTTTATTCTTATAATCAAAAGAGAATCTTGGATAATCTCGAGTAACTTATAATCTTAATCTTATCTTAATCTTAATCTTAATATATTATATATTGATAAACCCGATTAAATTTTATGTGGCTAAATCACGTAAATTACGTAAAAAAAGCTCAATTCAACGTAATATTTCATTTCAAAATCGTGCATTCTCATTAAAAGTCCACCTAAAAATTATTTACAAAGATCTCACGTCTTTTTTAATAGATTTCTTCTTTTTTTTCATAGTAATTCTTCTAATTTGATAAATTTGTTAGTCCGATTTTATTTTATATATTGCGAGAATATTGAGGTAAGTAATTTGGGATGAATTTGTTAATATGTTTTTGTTTTGAATATTGCGAGTATATTGGGTAAGTAATTTGAGTTCTCAAATAATTATGAATGTTTATGACCATTGTGTATATGATAAGCAATATCGGTTCGTTTTGTATATTGCAGTGAATATTTTTATGTTCATAGGTTTCTTCTTTTCTGTTCATAGCAATTCTTCTAATTTGATGAATTTATTAATTTGATTTTAATTTGTATATTAGGAATATTGATGTAAAGTAATTTGAGTTCACAAATTTATTTTACTTTTTAATTTGATAGGATTTTGAGTTCACAATTAGTTATGAATGTTTATGGCAATTGTGTATATGATCAGCAATATCTGTTTGTTTTGTATATTGCAGTGAATATTTTTCTGTTCATAGGTTTTTTCTTTTCGGTTCATACCAATTCTTCTAATTTGATGAATTTGTTAATCTGATTTTGATTTGTATCTTGCAGTGAATATTGAGGTAAGTAATTTGAGTTCTCAGTTGGTTATGAATGTTTATGACAATTGTGTATATGATTAGCAATATCGTTTTTTTTCTTTTTTTTTTTGTATATTATATTGAATATTGCAGAGAATATTGAGGTAATTAATTTGAGTTCTCAGTTGTTATGAATGCTTATGACAATTTGTGTATATGATTAACAATATCAATTTGTGAATTGTTACATGATTTTATCGATTTACAATACAATATTCTTCTTTCTTTTATGCAAATCTCTTAATCAATGTGTCTTCATCGTACTTCATTTTTGGTAATCTTCTATTCTACTTATTCTTCTTTCAACACATGTAAGAATTTGGCGAACTCTATATATTTGCATAAGATACCTCAACAATGAACAATGTCAAAAGAACGTGCTAAAAGCAAAGTTGAATACTTATTGATATAGTGCAGTGACACGTTACCCTACATATTCATTTTTTTTTAATAGTATACAATTAGATCAACTATTGTCTATCATTCAATAATTAATTAGTAATTCATAATTTTTCCCAAAAAAATTAGTATAAATATATTAATTATCTTTGTTAAAAAGAATATCTAATTTCAGTCAAGTATATATTTTATAAAATCTCTAGGCAAGAGATTTGCTATATATATCTTTTCCAAACAATTATTATAAATTTATTAATTACCTTTGTTCTAAAAAATATCTAATTTTAGCCAAATATATATTGCAAAATCTCTAAAAAAATCTAATTGTTTGAAGGATTTTAAATAGTTATAGCTAATCATATCTACGCAAAATTTGTTATATTTAAAAATAATATTTTTTACTATAAATTGTTTGAAGGATTTATAAATAGTTATCTACCCAAGATTTGCTCTAGACGTTTTCTTTCCAAAAATTTATAAGAAATAATATTATTAAATCAATCCATAATATTCCAAAATTATTTTCAGATGTGAAATAGAATCAAAGCATGCGCCGTTGATCATGAACAATAACATATCTTCTATTATATTTTACTACTAAGTTAATTTATTTAATGTAAGTTCATAAAAAGAATACAAATCATGTTGTAAAATTTTCTTTTCAGTCCCTCGAAACTCGCGGGGTTACGTACTAGTAAAATAAGATATATTGAAATAAGTTCGTTGTTCTTTATTCTTAAATTTAATTTACTTAGTTAATCAATGAATTCTTAATTTTCAATGTAATTGAAGGATGCAGATTCGAACACGAGATACTGTCAATTCAAGTGAGACACTTATCATTAAACATAATTAATATATTAATATATATATTAGTCATAATAAACTGGGGTTATAACGTTTTTTTTTTTTGAAAGGTATAACATTTATTTTAAAATTGAACAAATTGATTAATTAATTATCACTTACCAATTAGAAATTTTCCAACCCATTAGAATGAAAAGAGGCCCATTTAATTAAACATGTGCCACTATCACATAAGCTTGTATCGCTAATAAATTAACCTCATATCATCCTTATTTCAATCTCATACCATCATTATTTCAGCTCATACAACAATTTAATTCGCCTCGTACCATCATTTTTAAACCTGAACCACAATTTAATTAACCTCGTACTACAATAAATTAATCCCGTACCACCATTTAATGTAGTATGTATCATCAATTTATTTTAATTTTTTGTTAACTTTATTAAGAATATAATGGTCCAAAATATTATTCTCTAAGTTAAAAAAGAATAAAATAAAAAATTTTGATAAAATGAACTTTTTAAATGAGAATGGGCTTTCTTGGGGTTTTCATTAGAAAATTTCTTACAAATTATATAGTGAGAGAGACCAACAAAATAACAATAAAAAAGAAACTTATATATAATACACTAAATAGAATTAAATAATTTCATTTTTATGTTCCACATTTTATATTAGTGTATTGATTTTTAGTGCAAACATAAAATTCTGAGTAATTAAGTCTCAGCACGAATGTACATTGTACACGGTGCAACATCTTAAAATAAATAAGCTAAAAATTTATGTGGCAACCTATGTTGAGCTGATCTTAGATCGGTATAAATTTGCACAAAATGTTTGTGAAATTTTTGTATGAGATAGTTTCATGGGTATGTCTTGTGAATTTTTTATAGTATTTTAAATTTTAAAGTATCACAAAATATGTGAAATATATTTTAATGAGCAAAAAGATGATTGTGCAAGTGAGGAATGAAGGCGGATTTTTTACTTCAATATGATATTTTAATTCTCAACACTAATTACAAAAAATTAAAAGGCACGTGCATTAAATTTTTTTATTTAAGATTTTTTTTGAAAGGCGTATGAAATGGGGAAATCCTTTTGGCCTATTTCCCAAAAAAAATGAAGTCAAATTTCATTCAAAGTATAATATACTTTTCGGTGTGTAAGTTGGGAGAATATTCTATTAGCCCACGGGTGAGTCACCCCATATAGCATCGTCCATTAAATATTATCATAATAATAATGTAATATTAAACCATTTTAACAATACTATTTTAAAACAACACAACCTCATTTTATTATACTATAGTTTTTAAACAAAAATTGAAAATGATATCTAATCACACCATAATTTTTAAAGATATATCATATTAACTTTAATTATTGTACTTTTTCTTTACATCCAATTATATCAATTTTTAAATGTGATATATCTATAGATTTTTTAATACAATTTAATTTAATTATTACAAAAAAACAAGTAATACTATTACATAAAGAGACAATTTCATACAAGACCCCTCTTAAATTTAATAAGTTTATTTTAATAATTTTATTTAATACTTCATTCATTCCATAATAATGTACACACTTATCTCAAGACGTTCCAAAATAACTTCAGACACTCTAAAAATAGAAAAGTCTCCATAAACTCAATCCTCACAATATTACACAAAATATCATTCTTTTGGCCCACATATATACACACCTTCAATTTCTTTTACTTTATACATAAAATTTACAAAATTGCCCCTCAAAATCCTATTTATTACTTCATTTTTTTATTTTATGTGGCGGTCAAAATTTGCAAGTTAATTAGGGACGGAGAGAGTATTAACCATAATAAAATGTTATATTTAATATTTACATTTGAGAAAAATATCTAATTTTTTATATATAATAGAATAAAGTACATTTTAAAAATTCAACGGACTAAATCATAAAATCTGTAAATGCATTTATCATTATGAATTCAAAATCATCCCCAAATCCTTCACTCCAAATGCAACCTTGGTGAGTTTGTCTTAAGCTTTAAGTGGGGTTTTCAAACCAGTTTCTGAAATTCAGGATTTTGAAATCCTGATAAATAGTACGGGTGTTAAGTTAAAGAAGATTGCCTCACTAAACAAACAACTTCATTATCAAGAAAATACAATCTTCCATCTGATCTCTGTATGGATCACCTCACCTGCCATGGTCCCTGAAGAAAATCATCATCTACAATACCAATTAACATGTTTTCAATAACGCATTGCCACATTGGCATTAGCTGCAACTTCCTTAGCTTCTAGAGACAATTTATCGCATTTTCGTAGATAAGATGAATCACATGATGTGAGGCCAAGATATAGTTATAAAAGATAAAATATTAATGCAAGCACAAATATTATGTGTAGGCATAGCACCTGATCATCTGTTATTTTAGGCGGAGGAGAACCACCTCCAATTGCTGAATTGCATGAGCATATATACCATTCTTTACTTTTGGGAAGAAGAATGATATCCTGTAACAATTAAACAATATCAATATATTGACAAATCATTTGAACAAAATAATATCAGCTACAAATTACTGTCAAAAATTGATATAGGGATTGTTAAAATTAAGCAAAGTGATGTCAAGAGCTCATATCACTTGTTCAATTTGTTTAAGCACCGCAACTGTTTCAATTTGCCTATTGTACAAGGTAAATCTTCCACGTCTATCAACTTTAGCTTTAGAATTCTCAAACGATTGTAGTTCATAATGGTGGTTAATGTGGACAATTCAACTGCTATACTCGAATAGATAATCTTATAACTAAATTTGTGCCAATGTACCTCGCGTATTTTGTTATTTGACGTACTTGTGTTGCTGCTCTCTGTATTAGCCCCAGGATTTTTGTTCTCCATGATGGATTGCGCGAGATCATGAACCAGATCATGCATTTTAAATGTTGTTTCTCGTCCACTTGTATCAACTTCTTGAAAAAAGGATCTCAAAGTCAACTCATTCCAATCTGATCACCAACATCCTCCACTTCTCGTTTTCCATTTGATGCTATGCATCCATGAGCCATCCAATGAAATATCAGTTCCGTCTTATCAAATATATGATCCTTTGGAAAGACAGACAATAGACAAAACACCATTTCAATACAAAAGGAAGATGACGGTAACTCAATCTCAAAACAGGCAAGATTGAATTTTCTTCTTGAGGGAGATCCCACATATGACTTTTCTCGACACGACTCCATTCCTTTTCGTCTCTCTGAAACCGCAATAAACCCCCAAGAGTCTTAGCCGCCAAGGGGACACCACCACATTTCTTCACAATTCGCCTCCCGATGACTTCTAAGTTACCATGAGCCACATGCCACGGTACCTTTTTAATATGTCCCAATCTTCTTGATTGTTATCCAACACTTTTTGGATAGTGGTGAGAGTGTTGGCAAGCTTCTTCATTAATCGATCCCACCTCGCTCTTGATTAAAGAAGTTGCATTCTCAATCAAAACTTTGAAAAATGCCTCGGCCATAATTGAGTGCAAAGAGTAAGATTGGAAACTCAAAAATAGTTGTGAAGGTTAATGAGTAAAAGATTAGTGTGTGAGAGGAGATTTGGAAGCAGAAGTTTGCCTTCAAAAGTGTTTGGAGTCCCATATTTCCACACTTGAATACTACGTAGCAATAATTTCGTCTTTCAAAAGTGGAAAAAGTGATGCTTTTAAAAAGAAGTGGAAACTGAGGGTTTGGTCAAATAAATGCATTTCCGCGCACTCACTTCTATCACTTTAATTAATTAATTGACAGGAGAAAAGTAGCCAAACAACTCTATGATTTTCAAAAATCGATTATTGACACTCCTTGATGAAAGTTTGTCTAATCAGGGGTCATTTAACATTAACCAGTCAGTACATGTAGTAAAAGATTGTACATTATATTATTGACAAATGAAAATCCAAATCTAATTTATCTGAAATACATATTCAAATTTAAAATCTGAAACTTCGAAAATCGATTACACTCGATATTTTCCTCCATCACATCTTTATCAGATTAATCTAACAAGACCTCTACCCCCAACCAGCCAACGCAAAAACAAAAAGCAATACTCCTTCCCCAGAATTGAACACGGGGTGATATTCCTATCCTGGTCAGAACTTTCACATTATAAAAGAAGTAGCAGAAGAACAAAAAGTATAAGCTACAAAAACACTTCTCTTTCATTCTCTAACCCGTAAAACACCTTCCCTCGAGTGTATTTTCTCATCTATAAAATGTGATTCTTGAATGTGGATATGAATTTTGGTGATAGAAGCAGAAGGAACGCTAAGATAGACCCAAAGAACAATTTGAGAGCATATCCCAATAAATCATTTTCAGCTTCCTCATTGTCAGTAGTGGAGGCTGATATTGATTTGGCAGAAGGCAGGGCTTCAATAACTGCATCAGCCATATCAGAGATGAAGGATGATGTACAGTTTAGAGCAGGGACACGGCCCCAGTTAACAATCCCCGACTCAAGAGCCAATTCTCTATACTCCATATCGATTTCTTCCAGTGTTTCTATGTGCTCACTCACAAAGCTGAAAGTTTGAGGCACATTAGATAATACAACACCTAAGTTGGCATATATCGCAATCTTTAATAATGCATGATTCACTCATAAACAGGGGAATCACTTATTTTAAAAGCTATTCTTCACAACTTCTAAAAGTAGGTGATTCTAAAAGCTGTTAGGGGTGTTTGCAAACTCAATTGAATAGTGCAGATTCACTTTTTCTCAAAGCTGGTAGACTCAGCTTTTCTGCAATCTTGTTTCCAAACACCACTTTAGTAGAGTTTGCAAACACACAATAAATCATGTCTTTATCACTTTAGTAGAGTTTGTGTTAAACTAGCAATTAAACAATTGATTTAATTAAACTAGCAAGTAGCAAGGCCATCCTTTTCTTCTGGTTAAACAATTGATTTTGAGATTTGTTGGCTCTGTGAAAGCTATATTTGTAAATATTTTCTACTCGTATAACCTAAGGCCAATTTGTTTCCCACAAAAAAGAATTTAATTCAATATTTTATTTTTTTCTTTATCCATTATTTTAAGATAAGCAATTTATGTACCATTGATACTTAGTGTATCTATGTATTTGTTTAACCTATTCAATCACTTTATGGAAAAATTACTTAAAATATCTAACTTTTCAAGCATGACTTCCACGTTAAATTTATTTTAAGCACAACTTTTTTTTTAATGGTTATAACTTATAAACTTATACTAACATACTTTTCTTTTGCATGCCAATCCTATACATGAAAATGCCTTGGCTAATTGGAATCAAATTTGTAATAAAGATGGCTCGTAAAGAATAAACTATATACATATAAAAAATGAACTTCTTCCCTTTTCTTTTTCCTGCTCTATCATCACAAATAATTCAAATTACTACAGGTATGTACAAAGGTCATTCAGTAAATCCTTTACCCAACACTCTGCAAACGAATTCTGGATTCTCAACATAAAATGATGTTTCATTCATTACACCAATTCTCGTTAACGATTACGTGCACTCATAAAACAGGACGCAAATAAAACATCATTTTGCAATAGAGAATCGAAGCACTTCGACGTTATAATCAAGAAAAAAATGCAAAAAAAAAAAAAAAAAAAAAAAAAAAAGAATGTAATACCCATCTTCCCAGTGTACCTTTTCTAATATCTCCGCTTCTTTCCATATGTATGTATACTCGTTTTATTGTATGTTACAAATCCTGCATTCGGTCATACTTCTTGGATTCTGGTTTTAATTGGCTTCAACTTCAAGCCAATACTTTCCGGTGAATAAAGCTCCGGTGAAATGCTAGTCGGACTCAAAGGGCTTCTCGGGCTTACACTGATCTGAGACGGTCTGTAGAACCCGTAGCTCATGAGGAAATATTCCAACGGTATCAGCATCGCGTCTGGTTGTTCTTCAGTAACCATCGATCCACATGCCTGAACCTATGGAACAGGTATTCACACTAAAAGATGACCAACTCTATACGTTTTTTAAGCAGAATGAAAAGAGAGAATTTGGTGTACCTCAATTAAGGCGCTGAATCGACGATCTAGCTTTTGATGTCATGTGGAGAGCCTCGTGATGGAATGGAGTATTCCCCGACAAAAATCAAGGATCGATATTGTAGTTCCCTCAAGCCTTCGCTGATATCCAGTCTCCTGAAATACATCAGACAAATGTTTCAATTTTAGAAAATACAATGGCGGGCTATTTGTACCTAAAAATTACTTAGTACAAGCACCACTTTTGGTCAAACTTGTTTTGGAAAGTCAAAGATAACCCTCAAATGACTATATTTTAACTGCCCCTTATGTTTTTAAAGATGACATTATTCATTTTAAGTCAATATTTCTTAAATTTTACAATTTTGACAACGTAATAAATAAATCTAGGCTCTTATAAAAATTTCTAAGATTGAAAATTAGAAGAAAATCAGTTTTAAAATTAATGAAATAACCTTCTAAAAGCATGAAGCATATTTGACTAATTGGTGGGTGTAGTAAAACAATTTTGTAGGTGCAAATAGTGCTGCCAAAACGTAATTGTGGTATCACTCAGATGCTTCACACGCCAAAATCTTTCCTTAGTAAGATCCTTGATAGTGAAAGAGCATACCCATTGATAGCTTCAAGAAACCGAATAACATTTGGGCTTTGTCTTTCTCCTAACAACTGTAATCAATAGAAAAAATTTGTTATTAACTTATTATAGAAAATTTAAACAAATCCAGTTTTCTGCCCTACAAAATAAGAATGGAAAGAAACGTAGGACTAACTCTTCTGCATGTTTGAACAACATCTGATTCGGGTACATCCACACTGCCACGAACTTCCTGTGAAACCATTAGAAATCCAATTATCTCATCAATTGTATAAACAAAGTTAGCTTGTTTAAATAAAATGGATGGCCAATGCACCTTGCTGAAGTATCGTTTTGAGCAATAACTCCTTTGGTAAACCGCACATGCCAAACATGTACAGTAAGTTCGACATCACCTGCAAAGAGTTTTAACACTTCCGAAAAAGAAAAGGTTCTTCCCACAACAAGGACATCAATAAACTAAGCCTTTATGCCACTATGTGGGGTTGGTTATACTGATCATATTTTGCAATAGTTTCTGGTCAAGACAAATTTCTAATTTATATTCAAGTAAAACATATCTTTTTCAATAATTTATTTCCAAGTCTTAGATATTTCAAGTGAGGGTAATTATGAGATTATATACCTTATTGTATAGCCACTCGGTCCACGTTGGGGCTTTGCATAACGGGGAAACAAGAATCAAACCCATAACGCGTTTTGAGTACTTCATCTGCAGCGTAGAAATGCAAAACTGTGGTGGTAGAAAATTACAGGAATAAATGCAGATGCTATGTTAGGAGGAGAAAGGCTTACAGCAAACAAGGTAAGAATATAAGCTCCAGCTGTCACACCCAAGCACATCACGGCACCTAATCTGAGAGTGTGAAAGAGTTACCTTGATATATATTTAAAATTAAGTAAAGAGGAAATAACAAAACTGCACTTAAGGTTTGACCTATTTACACAAAAAAAAAATCTAATTTATAACACCCACCAAGCACTACAAACACCCCGTTGAGGAGATATCTTTTATTTACAAACATTAATATAATTTTTTTTTTTGGGGGGGGGTCAAAACCTCAAGGGTAAATTTCAGTAATTATCCCTCAATTAATTTAGGGTGCGTTTGTTTTGGGATTTAAGTGTTAATGGAGCAAGTCAAGGTTTTAGAATCCAGGAATTTAAAATCCTTGATGAATAGTAATGTATGTGTTTGTTTTGGGATTTGAGTAGAGTGATATTTAACTTTATGTCAAATCAATATTTAATAATGATTGATATTGTATTATTATATTATATTGAGAAGAATAATAAAGTGTATAAAAAAAAAATAATGTATTGGGAAGAGTAATAATAGGTTTATTAGGTATTTGTAGGTGTGGATTGAATGTGAGATTTAAAACCAGACTCTAAATCCCAAACTCGTATGAGACGGGGAGCATAAAGTCCTAAGTCCATCCGTGTGAGTCCCAAAACAAACAAAGCGTTAGGGTTTATCAAGTTTTTATGTGCTACTCACAAGATATGGTGCAGATAGATTAATTGGACGGGAGAATCCATACACAATATATGTAGAGAAACACAGAAGGAAATAAGGGAAACAGGTGGCTATTACTAACACTAGAATTACCTAAAATAGTCAAGGATTTCAGCAATTTGATCAGCCAAATCATCAACAGATAATAAGGGTTCATCAGGCTCAGCTACAGCAGCACCTAGCTGTAATACCTCTTACCAGAAATACCAGATAAGAAAAGGCACAACTAAACGCATTCAGTGGCAACTGGGCCCTTTCTACTCATCAGAACAAATACAAGGAATCGATTGACGGACCTCATGCCCAGGAGGACTGATGTGATAGATGCAGAAGTTGTGGAGAAGAAGAGAAAATGCTTCCGGACAAAATAAGAGGCCTTGGAAACAGGAAATATCTGTTTTGTGTCACATGTAAATTAAAGAAGCATTAGATGACTATTAGGGAAGGTAAAAGTGAAAAAATGCAGAGTTTTTAAAGTTGGATTAAGCAGGAATACAGCAAAATTCCAAGAATTCGAGGCATATAACTAGCACAAGTTCATGAGGAATTTAAATTGGGCTTAACGTCAATTTTAGCAACGTGTTCCTTACAGTTTAACGCTAAATCAGGATAAGTAATTAGAGCAGGCTTGTCCTGGTCTCCGTAAACAGCAACCGACAAAGAACCACAGCTAGTTTTCACAACATGCTCCTGTATGAAAAGCAGAATCTTTGTCAAAACTTCATTATTAATTAAGAGAGAGCCAGTAAAAGCCAAATATTCCATCAGCTGTTAATTCCCAAAAAAATGTATGATTCCACAGCCTTTAAATAGGGGAACAATCTTTTAGTAAAGAAAGGAATCATTTGCTTCTGGAAAGAATTTTCCATGTGCAGTCCCCTTTTGTGTAGAATTCCCAGCTAGCATAACAGCAATACTTTTGTTAATGGATTGGAAGTCAATGCTTCTTTTCTTCATGACATCCCATAAGAATCTACTTACTTGCCTTATTATATGCTGATCTTTATGAGTTCTTATCCAAACAACCAGCTACAGAGATATAAAATTGATTATAGATTTTCATTATTCAAGTATATCTTTTATTTACAGTCTAAAAAAACTCCTATATACAAACTTAATTGCAAAACTACTTTCTTTACAAAATAGAAGTTCCCTTTTTTCAGTTCACAAAGTTACCCTAAGATTAATATCTATTTAATCTAAAAACAGCTGCAATAAAAAAAGAAACGTCAGAGTCCAATCAATAAGGTCGACTGCATCCAATCCTATTATCCCATATTTCATCTCATGTTCTATCATATTTAATAATATCACCAATTAACATATGACTCATAGCCAAAACAACCAAACAGAAGATGAAATATAAAATTAAGACGATCCTTAACCAATTTTTTTAAAAAAAAAATATAGCCGCAATTTAACCCTCAAACCAAAATTGATCGGCACTCATATCATAAATGCAATTGAAAATTTTGCATCATAATATGGAAAAAATAAAAAAACGAAGCAACAGTATTGAATAAGTCATCAAAAATAAAAATACTGGAGTACTCCATATTCTACTAAATTCAAAGCGTTGTTGACTAAATTAAATTAAGAGGAAACTGATATCCAAAATGCGAGCATAACAAATTACCACAAATACAAGCGCAAATTCAGGAAACCTTCCCAAAACAAGCTCATTCCAACTGCAAATCCATAATTAAGAACACAAAAGCCGCACTAAAATAAAATATAATTAGATTTCCTGTGAAATTATGCAACCTCAAACGTGTTCAACCAAAATGCAGCTCACAAAATCGAATTCCACTTTAAATTGCAACATAACAAAATACAGAATAGACAAAACCACATGTATAAGCGTTTGTATGTAAAAGTGCGAGTGAAGTTTGAGTTTCACCTTTCCGGCGAGAGAAACGCACTCAATACCGACGGAAACAGAATCGCCGGAGTTCGCCATTGCTGCTCCTTTCTCTCTCTTCAAGTTTGAGAGGCATTGGTTTTGGCTTCCATAGCTTATATTCGAATAAACGTCTCTCTTTCTCTCTCTAAAAAGTATTCGCAGTCTATTTGGTATATCTGTAAATCATTATTTTTTGCTTTTCTTATAAGCTGTGTGGCAAAAAGTGATTAATTAATTAATTAAATAGCGAGTTGAGTCATGGAGTCCCGCTGTCCACTGAGTCACCGACGAATTAGGCTTTTCTGGATTGAATTTAATGGGGCCCATGGTCCAACGCCTTAAACCATGGTTATATCTTAACTAAAGGCGTGTTTTGAAACACTTAAAACAGTTCCTAGAAGCACTTATTTTTAAAACTCCCTCTCACAGCTTTTAAAAATAAGTGCTTCTGAAAGCTATTTTAAGTGTTTCAAAAACACCTTATATTTAGAGGGAAGATATGTGTCCCCACCTCTTAGTTAATTTCTTGTAGGAGTATAGTATTTATTAGTTTCTAAATTTAATTTTAGAAAAAAAGGACAAGTCTTATGTGATATATCATTTTCAAACATGATACAATCACCACCGTTTTGTATGAAGATTTCAAATTAAAAAAGACCTCTTGAACGATTGAAACACGAAACAACATACATAGATTTGATATAAATTTATTTCAAGTGATTACGTTTGTATAATAATTGTTTCGAAAAAAAAAAGTTTGTATAAGAATTTAATTCATTCTCCTTGAACAAATCGATGACCAACAAAACTTTCTTGTAACATTACATTCCTACCTTCTTAAAAGAGTGTTTCACAAACACACCCGAATTCTGTCCAACAAACGACCTTCAATGGCAGCTCCCAATACATGTACAAAATTTTATTTATTCATGTGTTTACTGGGTGACCAATTACAGAGTATAAGAATGGCTAGTTTTTGTTAATGAGTTCAACAGCTCCAAGACTACTTATTAGTTATAATAAGAAGTATATACCGAAGGAACTGAATAAGAGAGATAAATTGGATAACCATCCAACTTACTTTAAAGAACAAAAAGAATTGATCGAAAAGCTGAAAACAATATACATGGGAACAGAGGAGGACAACAGATGAAAATACAATTGTAGTGATATGCACCTTAAACCTATGCAGATAGAGAAGAGAAACAGGATTGAAGGTGCTAATAGTAGTTCTCCTCGAAACGTTTTAATCATCCTTAGTTTCTATAAAGAGGAGGCTGCTACATATATTGTATTACACAACTATAATAGTATACTATGTTGCCAAAAACCAAGTTTCCAACAGACATTTATTTGCATATATTTGTTCATTTAAATTAAGCAAATGATATTAACATTTCACATTATTTATTCCCTCCTTGAATTGCTGAAACATCCTCATTTTCTTGCACAAGGACTGCATTTACTCCATGCTTGCTAATGATCTTTGTTAGTCATCATTTTAGTAGTACTAATTTACCTAAAAATCTACCTAACTATTGGCTACAAACAACCCTACATTTTACAGTAACAATATTTGATTCCATCAGCTGCTATTCTCCACTTATGTCCAAAAACCAATTAAGCATAATTTCATGGACTAAATAAACCAACATAACATAGGCTGCCAACATATGTGTTCTGCACTTACCATTACAACTTTACCAATCTATGGGAACAGGTAAAGAAAAAAAGAAAGAATTGGTGTCCACATTAATTGGAAACAGTAATACAAAAGATGAATTGATAATTCTGCACTTCCACATCCCTGATCACCTAAGCATACATTCTGAGCTAATTGTATCCGAAACTTACAAAGTGGAAATGCGAATCTTCATAAAACCACCAAAATCCACATTAATGATACACAATGCATACTAAAGTAATATCATAATCACCAAGTCCTATCCTGCCTACAACAATAATAAAGTTCATCCTGAAAATGTTGATATTTAACCTAGTGTGGCGTCTAAATTACCATTAAAAAACCTAATTCACAGATCAAACAGGGAAAAAACTCGCACAAAACAGAAATCTTACTTGCGAAGAGCGGGCGCCATCTTATTCGTAAGAGTACCGGCAACAATCATGCAATCCGACTGCCTAGGGCTGGGCCTGAAAATGATACCAAACCGATCCAAATCGTAGCGCGCAGCCCCGGTGTGCATCATCTCGACAGCGCAACAGGCCAATCCGAATGTCATGGGCCAGATGGAGCCGCGACGGGCCCAATTCATGAGATCATCGACCTTCGAGATCACGTACTCCGCCGTCTTGGATATCCCGGCAGGGGGGGAGGTCGACGGCGGAGGGGCAGAAGCGTAGGGCGTCGGGGTGGAGGACGAAGCGGCGGCGAGGGATGGGGTGGTGGTGTGGATCGCGGCGAGGGAGGAACGGTGGTTAAACGGCGCCGTTCGGGGGAGAATACGAGCGGCGGTTTTGGCTAGCTGAGCCATTTCTTCCTTTTTCGGTTCAATCGATTGGCGGAGTTATGTAACTTATGTTAAAATATTGAGGGCTAATTTCGTCCACTTACCTCCAGGCGGTACATTCCCCAACTTTAGCTATTTGCATTTCAAACCCTACAATTAACTTCTTTTTTTTTTGACAAGACAATTGACTTCTTATGTAGGTATGTTAAAGCAGAGTTTTGGGTGTGAGTAGCTTGAAATTGATCCAAATTACTGAATCAACAAATTTAATTTTGAAATATTATCAGATATCTTTTGAAAAGTACAAAAATTTTGTCGGAATTATCGGCAGAATTAGTTAAAATTACCATTCAAATTATTTTACTTTTGGAATTCTTATTGTAATTTTACAATTTGCAACGCCCATTTTCCAATCGGCCATGTTTCCATTGGAACGATATCAACGGAAAGAACACCCAAATTTATTGAAATTTTATCGTTGAAATTTAACTGTTTTATTCTAGTGCTCATTGATTCTTATGTTAATGAATAACAGAAAGTTTTATGATAGTAAAATATAACGTTATCACGAAAATAAATCATAAAACAAATATATAAGAATATAAACCGAAATGTATAAAAGATGTGCACACAAAATAAAGAAGATTAGTCGTAATGAGTAGAAATTTAATGAGTAATTTTATAAATTCTTATACAGTAAAAAAAATGAATTGAATTATGTGTACATATGAATCCAAAAATTAATGGCATTTTATATAATACTGTGAATATTATATGTGTAACTTTTATTTAAAAAATGTGCAAATTATTTGAAACGTCACAAAAAAAGAAAAGAAAAAAAAAGTGCAAGTAATTGTGTGGGGATGGGGAAGCATAAAAAAAACTATTGAATGACAATGACAGGTGAGGTGATAGGATTTGGATACTTTTAATTTTTCTTGTGCAAGTTTCTTATAAATTTCTAAGACAAAAAGACACAGTATAAATGTTTAACATTTTATATATTTTTTATATTAGTTTATTTTGTATTTTTATATTTTCTTATAGTATTAATTTATTTTATGTCTTTCTTTCCTCAAAATTTACAAAATCAAATGTAGAATCCATATTCGGGGTGATCACATTATAAATAACACAAACATCAACCATTTGTGTACGAAATACTGAATTTATACGGCCTTATGAAATCAATAATATTCCATCCGTCCCGTGAAAATGTGCACATTTACTATTTTCACGTGTATTTGCGAGCGAAATTTTTATTAGTATTTAAAATGATAAAATAATTTTTAAAAATACATATAATAGATGTGAGGTAGATTTATAATACCCCCCTAAAAATCACTTTATCATTTGAAATATTAATAAATAACTAGCTCACTAAAACTCGATAATAAAGATGGGGTGCACTTTATTCCGGGACGGAGGTAGTAAATGCTACGCTCAATGAAATACATTACTAATTAAATCAAATTAAATTGTAGTCCAAATGTACAACAAAAATACACCTTATTTGCTAAATAAATACGTCTAAGTATCATATGCAATTGGTGCACGGATTCTAGATTCGTGTACTCATCCCGGCCCAACCTGAATAAATCATTCGGATCCTATTTAACCCCCTTTCCACTCTTTATTTTTATCGCTCAAATTTTGCAGCAACCCTAGAAGCCGCGTCAACACCGCCGGAGTGAAAAAAGTGTTGGACCAAAAAAAACCCGATTTAAAACCCGTAAAATCTCAATGGGAGGTGACTTTAAAATTTTTGCGAATGTGTTATGCAGGTTTGCTAAAGTATGTATGACAGTTAATATGAAAGCAAATAAGAACACACGTATTTTTATAGTGGTTCGGAGTCCAACTCCTACATCCACTCTTCCCTTCATGGGACACCAACTAAACCAACAGATATTTATGGAGCTCTCACTCAACGGGACTTATCTCCCTCACGGGATCGCCTATAGATGTTTAATGGGTTCTCACTCTCTCGGGACTTATCTCCCTCACGGGATTGCCTATTAACTACCTTACTTAACCACTAATTCTCTCTCAAGAAAGGGTTTGGATTTGGTGTTATTTCCAACTAGGTGAGATTTTCCCTACATTGTTTTAGCCTTTAAGCTAAGGTTGGGAAAATCTCTCTAAGCTTATGATATGACATTTATATGCTTAGATATGATGGAGAACACTCTTGGGTAAATTTGGATATTTAATGCTCTGTGTTCTTGAATGGAGATGCCTGAATATTTGACTTTAATCTTCACTTTGCAGCATCCTCCATTATCTTCTTTTGAAGATAATGCAATGTATTTATAGTGTGGATTTTGATATTACCATTGGAGAGTAAATTCAAATTCATACTAATAGTCTTCTAGTTTTTCTTTGTCCTTTTGCACTGTTGCTTGCAACTTTATGTCACATACATATATGTGTTGTCATCTTCTTATTGGCCAGCTTTTTAAATAATTAAAACATTGAACATGTGTCAAATTTAGAGGATATGGAACATGGGTGGAACACCCTATTTTGGCATAGAGGAATCCAACAGCAAAGGTAGGGATTGAACCTAATACCTACGCCTTTAAAAAGAGAGTTGTTGAACCCGGTGGTGCATTGGAATATTGTAAAGCTTGTATAAAAGATAACAATTTAAAGATCGTATGACCCGACGCTTCTTTAAATGGATCACTCATGTGCTGACAGGCACGGTGACAGAAAGCAGGGTGCACAAGAGACCCACTCAACAATTATTAGTAGAAACCAACCTTGGCTCGGGCATTTGATCGTACACTCTGCATAAACAACGATATACGTTATGTGACAAATTTTTAAATATTTTTTGTTAAAAAAATTAGGATACGTGAATTCAATACACATATCTGGCGTATTCAAAAGGGGAAAGATGCGTGATCAATTATTTTTTAGATTTTTTTACAAATTTTCAAGACTAACTCTAAATGACCATATTATTAAATATTAGGTGTATTATTTCATTGAACATTATTATATAATATAAATTAAATTGACAATATATCACTTATTTTTTTAATTGAATTGGTGTTTTCCTTTTTAGTTACATTAAATTATTGAAAATGTTTAAGTCTTGTGCGAATTACATACATTTGATAAATTAATTTAAAAAATTCTACATATTTTTATAGATATTATATAATAAAATATAAATAAATTGATGTATCTTTATTGTAACGCACCCTAATTTTTTTTTTTTAAATTCATATCTCCCGCACTTATGCAACATAAGTTATAGGGTACAAGTAACATGCAGGTTAAATAAAGAAGATGGATTATTTGAAAAATACAAGAGATGAAGAGATATTTATTATTATTAATTTGCATATATATTTTGTTTTATAAAAATTAAGCAAAGTGAAATCAAGAGCTCATGTTACTTGTTTCCTCCTGCAATGCAAAAGGAATAATGTTTTTTTCCCGCAAGCAACTCAGGAAAGAAAGTTCTGTTTTAAGGACAATAATATAACGAACTTTGTGAATGTAGGACAATATGTTTTAAAATGTGTAAATATAGGATAATTTGTGTTGCTCAGATTAGAGTTGTGTCAAAGCCAGACCGGCCGGGCGAAGCGGGCAAAACCATAAAAGCCCGCCTTTTTTTTGGGCTTTAGGCGGGACGGGCTAAAATTTGGCGGTCAGTAAATCCCAACCCAACCCACTAATTGGCGGGTTCTTGGGGTTCAAGCAAAGTAGATCCACTATTATATTTTTAATAATATTTTATATTTTAAAAAATATAAATATGTAATTTTAAAAGCTCTAAATATATTAAATTCATCAAAGTCTAATGAAATCAAACAATTTATGTTGGTTATTATCACTACAAAAAAATTAAAATAAAATATTTCTCATAAATAAAATAAATCATTCATTACTCACAAATATAACTTCATATAAATTGAAATTTACCACTAATCAACCATAATAATTTATAAACATAATCTTCTACATATTAAATTTATCATCTACAATCATAAACTTACAAAATATCCCAAAAATAACATTATAATTGCTAACATATATATAAAATAAAAATAAAAAAAAAAAAAAAAATTTTTTAGGGGCGGGCAAACTGAAAAACCCATGCCCAAACAGACCCATCTAGGCCCGCCTTCAAAGCGGGCTAAAAATTTTCTTAACCCAACCCACCTCTTTTAGCACTAGGTGGGGCTGGTGGCCCAACGGGCCTAACCCATTTTGATGACTCTAGCTCAAACGCGATCTGATTGGTGTGGAGATTTGGAGATTTTCAAAATGTTAGGATACGATACGGAGAGAATACGTCAATTTATTTTTATTTAATTATATATAACACATGTAATAATACCAAAAAAAAATTAATTTAATTGGGACTAGTTGTTTGATTAGTTCATTTAATTGATTTTTTATTGTTAATTTATTAATTGTATTTACTTATTTAATATTTAATGTATTAAGAATTATTTATAAATTATAATCCCTCTATATACTAATAGGGAGTTTCTTTTTTCATAATGTGTCAACTCCATGTTAATTTAACCTATGTGTCATTTAATGATAAATTTGAGTACACATGTCATTTTTTTATTTGGTTCTTTTTATAAAAGAATCATACGTGTCATAAAACTTAAAATTTTGTGTATAATTAATTTCTAATTATTTAGGTATTTAAAATATGTGCAAATGTTATAAAATGTGTCATTCATATTTATTACTTTATGTTTTATTTAATTATATAATATTATTCATTTATCTTTCTTTTGATTTTTTTTACTTAATTTAAGATAAATAAAATATTCATTCTAAATTTATTTTATCTTAGTCTGAATTATATTCAATTATTAATTTCTTAATAAATAATTTTATTTTATAATTGCTCTAATGTATATCTTAACATATATTATGTGGCAAAAGTATTTTATATTATAATTCATTCACTTTTAATTTTTTTATTATTACATATTAATTAATTTATTAGTCTTTTCTTAGTCGATTTATTTTGTTTTGATTTGTAGGTTTCAATTTCATATTAAAATGGATAAATAATACTTGACATAATAATCTTATTCCAAGATTTAATTTTTTTTTATTAATATACACCTTAAATAATTATTAATTCATATTTAGTGTATTTATGCACATATTTATATTTTTAATTATTAAATATAATATTTATTGAAAATATTGTAATTTTTAATTATAAACCGCGGAATACGCGGGTACTAAACTAGTATTTTCTTGTTAATGAGTAGTACATAGTATTGCTTTTGAATGGCTCAAATTTGGGCAATTGGGGTTTGTTATTTAAATTATTAAATTATTAATAAATTTTAAAATATTACAAAAAATCCTCAAATTTAATAAATTTGACAATATACCTCAATACGTATCCGATACGCGTATTCGAATAAAAATAAATAAATAAATAAAATATGTGGTGTATCCAGTGCAAATTCGAGACGAATCCCACCCCCCGCACTCCCGGCCTATCTGATACTGCATACTGCTTATTTTTTAAGAATATGTGTATTAGAAGGACAATCAAACCCCATTAAGCATAAATTGGGCTAAAATGTCACTGGGTTGTAAGATTGTCCTAAATTTGTAGATTTTGAAAACAGTGTCCTATATTCACTAGTTCGTAAAATTTGTAAATGTTGAGCAAATTAATTGTGTAACTCATGACATGACGTTTCAGCTTGATTTGGGCTTATTCGGGTTCGATTGTCATATATTTACATATTTTAAAATATATTATTCTATATTCACATATTTTAAAACATATTGTCCTATTTTTCTAACTCGTAAAATTATTTTCCTTAAAACATAACCCTGAAAATTACATGCCTGAAAAAATATTTCCCCCCTACAGAAGGAAACCTATTACAACTCTCTATTCTCTGACATATTGGTTTTTCAAAAATTGTGGGGGTATAAATCTAAAATAAGAAAAAGAGAACCGAAAGCTCGATATTCTACTTAAGTGTCTACTTATAATGACATTCCTCTGCCTAATCAAATAGGGAAGTAATTAATTATAAGAAAAATAACAAAGAAAATCAAGAGAAATCTTAGTCGGATATACATACAAAACTGTGTATATTGCACGCATCTTCCTCCACTTGGAGAAATCTAATCAAATTGCATGCATCTTGCTCAAAATTTGCATCAATGGTGGTGCTCACATTGGAGATTTTCCCAAATCTAAAAAGAAATGGCATGCAGATACTTTGTGCCTTCATTCTGTTGTAAGTTTAAGAATCTTTCATTTCTTGACATTTATTTATGTTTGTTCATGTTTAACTACTCTGTTTTCCACCCTGATTTGATTTATGGATCTGTGGTTACCATAAAGCTTTGTGGTATATTGTTAATAGTGGGTTTGAACTTGAAATAATGTTCACTAACCAGTCATTATAAAAAAATATTTTGAAAAAAATCATACTACGAGATACTATGAACTAAAAATGTGTCAAGAAAAATCTTGTTCACATGATTAAAAAATATCCTTCATACAAATAAATGACAAAGTAGTACATGCAATTAAGATTCTCATGTGAATAAAGCACAGACAGTTTTATGCTAATAAAATATAATGTTATCATGAGTCTCAATAATAAAACAAATTTAAGAATAAAAAACAATCCCATAAATGCTACGTTCAAATACATTACCAAAATCTAAAACACATGTCCAAATATATAACAAAAAACACCTTATTTGCTAAATAAAAATTATTGTAACCAACCTTCCCAAAGAGTTGGTCCACCTTGGGTCTACCATTTGGTCGTACACTCTACATGAACAATGGTACAAGTAACCTGCACATAAACTAGAATCATTAAATTATGAAAATGGAGAGAGTATTTATTTGCATACATGTATTTGTGTATTAAAATTAAGCGAAATGAAATCAATAGGTATCTCATATTACTTGTTTGATGTTTCCTCTTGCAAAATGATTTGCTTCACTGGTCTCTATTCTCTAAATATTGGTTTTTTTAAAATTGTGTGTGTATAAATCTAAATCTAAAATAAGAGAAAGGGAACGAAAAGCTCAATATTCTACTTAAGTGTCTACTTATAATAATATTCATAAAATAGGGAAGTAATTAATTATAAGAAAATAACAAAGAAAATCAAGTGTATGGTAGCATACAATACCTATGTGTCCTTCACTATTCACGAATTTCCAAGCGAGGAATGTGGGATATGTTGTGCCAATCCTCTCCATTTGCTTCCTCACATCGCCTTTTCAGATCTGGGCATCCCGAAATCACAAGATGCTTGAGATTTGTCATTCGTTGGATCCCTGATGGGAGTGATTGAATAGCTGGGCAGTAATGAATTTGCAATTGTGTGAGAGACGCAAGATTAGGCAACCAATCCGGCAGTGAAGTCAGTTGATCAAGAAATATCAGTGATAGAGATTGGAGTGAGGGGATATGCTGTAAGGCTTGTGGTAGGGATACCATGTCATTGAGACCAAAAAGAGTGAGGTGTTTAAGGAGACGGAGGTGTTTCATCATCTCCTCTGACATATCATCTTCCAACTCTGTGCAATACTCTATGTATAGTTCCTGGAGAGCAGTGAGGTGCCGCAGTGACCCCTCTGGAAAACAACTCCCTATCTTGCAACCCTCCAACCTTAAATTGGTAACAGAATTTAGTCCTCTACAGGTCGATGTAAGTCTCAACGACTCACAACGATGAATATAAAGACGTTGAAGCTTTGGAAACATTTGTACCACTTCCCCCTCCTTTAACCACCCTTTCAGATTGGGTAACATACTCAATGAGAGCTCCTCCAATGACGCAAAGTTTGCCGCTTCACACCCATCTTCATTCTCCTCCACAATGTACTCCAAAGCTTCAAGAATACATAATCTCAGAGACTTGAGATGAGGAAGATATCCGAGTGGTGAGAGACTCCTCAAATTTGTGCACCCCGTAATCTTTATCCGAGTTATACTTTTCATGCTTTTCATCCATAGTGCCAACTGGAGACCTCGAAACCCATCTATCTCCAAAGTTACTAGATTCGGGTGCGGTTCAAGTGCTTCTAATACCTTCTCATCCTCCATCAATTCCGAGGATGTTCCATCAGTACCTTCCCAACGTAACACCAACTCACGAAGGTTTGGTTTCTCGACAAGATTTGCTTTCTTTGCAATCAAGTGGCTTTTGACGCTCTTTAAATTCCTAATTTCAAGTCTGCCCCCAAGATTCAAGAGTTCCAATTCATCCAGTTGATTGCCTATTTTATCACCAACTATGAACAAACTCAGTGTCTTTAGAGAAGCCAATTCCCCAATTCTGTAGGGCATATGACTCAACCCCCGACACTCGTTTAAACAGATATGACGGAGATTAGTCATGCTTCTAATGTTGTTGGGCAGACTCTTGAGTCCCCGACAATAGTTCAAATTTAAAATTTGCAAATTGTAAAGGCAACAAAATGTATGAGGAAGAGTAAGGATATAAGAATAATACAAGTTTAAGCTCCTCAACTGTTTCAATTTGCCTATTGCACTTGGCAACTCTTCCACGTCGATCCATGTTAGCTTTAGAATCCTCAAACGATTGTAATTCGTGATGGTGGCTAATGAGGACAATTCCACTGCTATACATGAAGAAATGATTTTAGAATTATATTTCGCCCAATGTACCTCACGTATTTTGTTATTCGACGCACTTGTGCTGCTGCTCTCTGTTTCTGCCCCAGGAATTTTGTTCTCCATGATGGATTGGGCGAGATCGTGAACGAGATCATGCATTTTTAAAAGTGATTTCTCCTTCACTTGTTATATCAACTTCTTGGAAAAAAGGATCTCAAAGCCAACTCATTCCATATTTGATCACCAACATCCTCCACTTCTCGTTTTCCATTTGATGCTATGCATCCATGAGCCATCCAATGAAATATCAGTTCTGTCTTATCAAATTTGTAATCCTTTGGAAAGATCGCACAATAGGCAAAACACCGTTTCATTACAAAAGGGAGATGACGATAACTCAATCTCAAGACTGGCAAGATTGATTTTTCTTCTTGTGGGAGATTCCACAAATGACTTTCCTCGACAAGAACCCATTCCTTTTCATCTCTCTGAAATCTCAAAAGACCTCCAAGAGCCTTAGCTGCAAGAGGAACACCACCACATTTCTTCACAATACGCCTCCCAATGGCTTCCAAGTTACTGTGGCGTTGCTCGTCCTCCTGCCCAAAAGCTCTTCGCCTAAACAAGAGCCAACAGTGCTCTTCGGACAACTCCGTCAAGCAAAGATTGGGAAGTGTTCCCATGATTCTTGCTACTTTTTGTAGACGTGTGGTGACAACAATTGAAGAACCCATTGAGCCACATGCCACGGTACCTTTTAATATATCCCAATCTTCTTGATTCTCATTCCACACATCATCCAGTACCAATAAGTATCTTTTTTTCTTGTTCAGTACTTGAAGGAGGCGGTGTTGTAAAGATCCCAAATTTTCTAAACTTGGTTTTTCGCCTGTGGCCGATTCTATAATTGCCCTGAGTATAGCAATGAAATCATAATTATCAGAAACACAAACCCATATTTTGGTGTTGAAATGCTTAGTTACCCTCTCATCATTGAAGATGAATTGGGCAAGTGTTGTCTTGCCCATGCCTCCCATACCAATTATAGGCAAAACAGAGAGACTCTTCTCAGAAACTCTGTTCACCAGAATATCCACAATCTTGTCTCTCTCTTCTTCTCTCCCATACACGTGATCTGGGTCATTGAGAACGAATCCCGTTTCACGTCTCCAATCACGCTGGTTCGGCTGTTGCACAACTATTTCAGTCAATTGAAAGTCGCGATTTTTTTCAACAGCCTCCAATTTCTCAGCTGCTTCTTTAATCCTCCTTCCCACCTTGCTCTTGTACAAAACTTTCTTGAGTTTGTTAAGAAAGTTATTACCTTTGGCCTTGAGCTTTGAGAACTCCGTATTGCACTCATCCAGTATATCTTCAATCTCAAAAGCTAAGTCATTAAGCTGGCTTAGCCAATATTGAATTGCTTTGCTTTGAAACTGTTTGTCTTCAGCATCTTCCAACACTTTCTGGATGGTGGTGAGAGTGTTGGTGAGTTTCTTCATTTCCTTATCGACGCCCATAATCAATCCAACCTCGCTCTTGATTAGAGAATTTGCATTCTCAATCAAAACTTGAAAAAAAGCCTCCGCCATTGTTAAGTGCAAAGAACAAGTTTGGAAACTCAAGAATAGTTGTGAAGGTGAATGAGCAAAAAAGATAAGTGTGTCTGTCAATGTGTGATGGAGAAGAAATTTTTTCACAATAATGTTTTTTTGTTTTTCTGTGCTAAATTTCAAAATGGTGGGGTAGGAAAGTGGAAATAATTGTTGCATTTCAAAAGTGAAAATAGACTGGTTGGTAGTGGTGGGGTTTATCATTTAAAGACATGTCTGGAAAAGGAGGTTGCCAAAATAATTGCATGATACAAACCGCCGCGGACCCACTTAAGAATAAATAGCACAAACGCGTTAAATAGTACTCCCTCCGTCCCATAGTTGTTTACCCCTTTGCTTTCGATATGAATTTTTGATTGAGTTGGAAGAAGTAGTATTTAAAGTGATAAAGTGGTTTTTGATTGAGGGTATTGTAGTTCTTTCTATTTTATTACTAAAGTATATATTTTTTTTTGTAAAAATAATGATATGAGATATAATTTTGAGATGTTGTGGCGGAACACTTTTTGAAAGGGGTAAACAACTACGTGACGGAGGTAGTAGAAAATAGGGTTAGGTTTATAATAAAACAAAAACTCATATCAGATGGTCTCATGCATGAGACGGAGTACAACTTAGCACAAATCATACCCTACTCACTCAAAATATTAAAACGTCAATGCCTAATTTATGTCCCGTCATGAGACCATCTCATATAAGTGTGTCTCTTATAATAAATAGTCTAATATAAAAATAAAAGTTCTTTCGTGTCACAAATTTCGTAAATATTCTTTTTATAGTTAGGAGAATATTTTTTTCCCCAACTCTACCTTTTCTCATTATTTTATTATTTTAATTTGTACCATCATTTAATTGACCTCGTACTATTACTAAATTGATTCACTTTTTTATCATTTCATTATTTTAGCTCATACTACCATATATACATCGGTATCAACATCATTTCAGCTTGTGTCACCATTTAATTAGCCCTATGCCACTATCACATAAGCTTGTATCACTAATAAATTAATTCCACTCAGAAATTTTATCTATGTAAATTATTGGAAATCAAATCTTTCTCAACTAAAATTTCAATTGGATTTTTGTAATTGAAAAAATAAAATTAACTAAATAAATTATTAATAAGATAAAAGGTATTCGTACATACAATATAGATTTTTATGAAGAATTTGGATGATTCTAAAGCTGCATATTTTAATCGAAATTAGTTTATCCTCTTTATTCTTATAATCAAAAGAGAATCTTGGATAATCTCGAGTAACTTATAATCTTTATCTTAATCTTAATACTATATATTGGTAAACATATTTCAGCCTATGTGGCGAAATCACGTCAGTCTGTGCAAAGCCCAATTCAACCAGATTATTTCGTTTTAAAATCGTGCATTCACATTAAAAGTTATTTAAGTTAAAATTTTAATTTATCTAATTAAATTAAATTTTAATTTTTTATCATATATATATATAAATATTCACGATATATCATATTTATAAATATTCATATATCGTGAAAGTGTATCATCCTAAGTTAATCTAATTGAATATTATAATTAAATAAGGATACAAAGAGTACCGAAACAAAAAAGAGTAGGTCTTGTATGAAATATTGCACACTAGTGTTATGTGCAATACCACACAATTAAGGCAAAAAAGACTACAATTCGCGGGTCATGTGGAGGGGCGGGCGGGCAGGCAGGGCGGGTTGGGCAGACCACTTGACTATTTAACTATTACATTTCATGCAAGAATATTTTATCAAAATTGTTATAGCCTAATGGTTCTGGTCTATTTTTAGTGTATTTGGCCGCATGTTCAATTCTTGTTAAGCACATAATTTTTAATTTTTTTTTTCAAGTTATTTTTGTGTGTTACTACATGAACAAAAAGTGTTACGTTATGAAGAAAAACGTGTACCACATGAACAAAATCAGTACAAGCGCGAAAAGAAATCCCCAGTTCAAAATTGCAAATTTAAAGAATAACTTGATGTGTTACTACATGAACAAAAGAGCGTTACCTTATGATCAAAAGAATGTTACTACATGAACAAAAACAAGTCAAGAAGAAAAAAAAAATCCTCAGTCCAATTTTTTTTTTCAAGTTATTTTTGTGTGTTACTACATGAACAAAAGAGTGTTACCCTATGAACAAAGGAGTGTTACTACATGAACAAAAATCAGTACAAGCACGAAAAGAAATCCATAGTCCAAAATTACAGATTTAAAGAACAACTTAATATGTTACTAAATGTACAAAAGAGTATTACCCTATGAAAAAATGTCTCCGCCATTGTTGAGTGCAAAGAACAAGTTTGGAAACTCAAGAATAGTTGTGAAGGTGAATGAGCAAAAAAGATAAGTGTGTCTGTCAATGTGTGGAGAATAATTTTTTTCACAAAAATGTTTTTTCGTTTTTCTGTGCTAAATTTCAAAATGGTGGTGTAGGAAAGTGGAAATAATTATTGCCTTTCAAAAGTGAAAATAGACTAGTTGGTAGTGGTGGGGTTTATCATTTAGAGCATGTTCGTTTTGGTCTTATAGTGGGCGTGGAAAATCCTGGATTTCAAAATTCTTGGATTTCAAAATCCTATTCAAAAGTTGAGTATATGTTTATTGGGGATTTTATAGGATATGATTGTGTAGGATGGAGAAAAAGTTGATTGATTTGTATTATTATATTATTGTTGTAATGATTGAATGAATGTGATGTTTTGAAAATTGTGTAAAAGTGAGAGGATTATTAATATGTAATAAATATTTCAAAATAGGATGGGGAGTATAGGGTGTAGGGTGCAATAATAGTATTAGAGGTGGATGTTGTACGATTTCAAAATACTTTGTTTGAGTATTGAAGAAAAGAGTATTTGGAATTATATAGTCAAAGTCCGTCCGTGGTAGTCGCAAAACGAACATACCCTTAAAGACGTCTGAAAAAGGAGGTGGCCAAAATAATTGCATGATACAAACCGTCGCGGACCCACTTAAGAATAAATAGCACAAACGCGTTAAGTAGTACTTCCTCCGTCCCGTAGTTGTTTACCCTTTTGCTTTCGGCATGAGTTTTTGATTGAGATGGAGGGAGTAGTATTTAAAGTGATAAAGTGATTTTTGATTGAGAGTATTGTAGTTCTTTCTATTTTATTACTAAAGTATATATATATATATATATATATATATATTTTGTAAAAATAATGATATGAGATGTAATTTTGAGATGTTGCGGCGGACCACTTTTTGAAAGGGGTAAACAACTACGGGACGGAGGTAGTAGACAATAAGGTTGGGTTTATAATAAGACATGTTGGTCCCAAAAAACCCGATTTAAAACTCGTAAAATCTCAATGGGAGGTGACTTAATTTTTGCTTCGAATGTGTTATGCAGATTTGCTAAAGTGTGTATGACAGTTAATATGAAAGCAAATAAGAACACACGTATTTTTATAGTGGTTTGGACTAACATGTCCTACATTCACTCTTCCCTTCATGGGGCACCAACTTAACTATTTGGACTTAGTTTAGCGTGTTAGTCAACACCCAAAAGATGTTTAACGAAGTTCTCACTCAAACGGGACTTATCTCCTCTAAGGGATCGCGCCTACACTCTCTTTTCGGGATTGCTTAGATGTTTCTGGGATTTTCTTACTCACTTACAAACTTAACTTTATCAAACCTGATTACGGGTAAGGTTTGTTTGGTTTTCAACCCAGGTTGAGATTTTCCTTACATTTGTTTAGCCTCAATGCTAAGGTTGGGAAAATCTCTCAAGCTTATGATATTGCATTTTTGCTTAGATATAATGAAGAACACTCTTGGGTAAATTTGGATATTTAATTCTCGTGTTCTTGAATGGAGATCTTGAATATTTGACTTTAAAGCTTCACTTTGCAAAGATCCTCCATTTTCTTCTTTTGAAGATAGTGCAAATGTATTTATAGTGTGAATTTGAATATTACCGTTGGAGAGTAAATTCAAATTCATACTAATAATCTTCCAAATTTTTCTTTTGTCCTTTACTTTTGTTGTTTGCAGAACTTTTATGTCACATCCATATATGTGTTGTCATCTTCTCATTGGATGACTTTTGTGTGTGTAAGCGGATCGATCGACCAACTGCGACATCGTTCATCTATCTTGATTTCAATCGTTCATCTTGCCGGATTTTCAACCGTTCATCTCTTTGATTTACGGTCGCAGATTTTCAGTCGCTGATCGTCAAATCGCGTGATCGATCAAGCCTGGCCGGAGATCAGTGCTGCCTTCGTGATCTACATCGCGACAAGAACCGCATCGTAAAACCGCAATAAAGAATCACTGCTAAAGAATGGCATAAAGATAACCATAAATTACATTAATCACCGCTTTCTGAGAAATCAGATCGTAAATCGCGGCGGCAGTCGGGTTCGAACGTCGATTAACTTCGGAACTTCATCCTTTCTCATCGATCTCGATCATCTTCGTCTGATTTCATGAGTTCCCCTTTAACATGTTCTCTCGTTCCCCCTCAACTTGTTATCTGTAGATTATCTTAAATAACACAAGTTGATAATGTTTTGGCATAATTAATCAAAACTAAAATATTCCAACAAGACAAAAACTCATATCAGATGGTCTCATGCATGAGACGGAGTACAACTTAACACAAATCATACACTACTCACTCAAAATGTTAAAACGTCAATGCCTAATTTATGTCCTGTCATGAGACCATCTCATGTAAGTGTGTCTCTTATAATAAATAATCTAATATAAAAATAAAGTTCTTTCGTGTCACAAATTTCGTAAATATTCTTTTTATAGTTAGGAGAATATTTTTTTCCCCAACTCTACCCTTTTTTCATTATTTTATTATTTTAATTTATACCACCATTCAATTGACCTCGTACTATTATTAAATTGACTCACCTTTTTCATCATTTCATTATTTTAGTTCATACCACCATATATACATCGGTATCAACATCATTTCAGCTCGTGTCACCATTTAATTAGCCCTGTGCCATTATCACATAAGCTTGTATCACTAATAAATTAATTCCACTCATAAATTTTATCTATGTAAATTATTGGAAATCAAATCTTTCTCAACTAAAATTTCAATTGGATTTTTGTAATTGAAAAAATAAAATTAACTAAATAAATAATTAATTAGATAAAAAGTATTCGTACATACAATATAGATTTTATGAAGAATTTGGATGATTCTAAAGCCGCATATTTTAATCGAAATTAGTTTATCCTCTTTATTCATATAATCAAAAGAGAATCTTGGATAATCTCGAGTAACTTATAATCTTAATCTTATCTTAATCTTAATCTTAATATATTATATATTGATAAACCTGATTCAGCTTGTGTGGCGAAATCACGTAAATTCTGTAAAAGCTCAATTCAACCAGAATATTTCATTTCAAAATCGTGCATTCTCATTAAAAGTCCACCTAAAAATTATTTACAAAGATCTCACGTCTTTTTTTAATAGATTTCTTCTTTTTTTCATAGTAATTCTTCTAATTTGATAAATTTGTTAGTCTGATTTTATTTTATATATTGCAGAGAATATTGAGGTAAGTAATTTGGGATGAATTTGTTAATATGTTTTGTTTTGAATATTGCAGAGTATATTGGGTAAGTAATTTGAGTTCTCAAATAATTATGAATGTTTATGACCATTGTGTATATGATAAGCAATATCGGTTCGTTTTGTATATTGCAGTGAATATTTTTATGTTCATAGGTTTCTTCTTTTCTGTTCATAGCAATTCTTCTAATTTGATGAATTTATTAATTTGATTTTAATTTGTATATTGCAGGGAATATTGATGTAAGTAATTTGAGTTCACAAATTTATTTTACTTTTTAATTTGATAGGATTTTGAGTTCACAATTAGTTATGAATGTTTATGGCAATTGTGTATATGATCAGCAATATCTGTTTGTTTTGTATATTGCAGTGAATATTTTTCTGTTCATAGGTTTTTTCTTTTCAGTTCATACCAATTCTTCTAATTTGATGAATTTGTTAATCTGATTTTGATTTGTATCTTGCAGTGAATATTGAGGTAAGTAATTTGAGTTCTCAGTTGGTTATGAATGTTTATGACAATTGTGTATATGATTAGCAATATCGTTTTTTTTCTTTTTTTTTTTGTATATTATATTGAATATTGCAGAGAATATTGAGGTAATTAATTTGAGTTCTCAGTTGTTATGAATGCTTATGACAATTTGTGTATATGATTAACAATATCAATTTGTGAATTGTTACATGATTTTATCGATTTACAATACAATATTCTTCTTTCTTTTATGCAAATCTCTTAATCAATGTGTCTTCATCGTACTTCATTTTTGGTAATCTTCTATTCTACTTATTCTTCTTTCAACACATGTAAGAATTTGGCGAACTCTATATATTTGCATAAGATACCTCAACAATGAACAATGTCAAAAGAACGTGCTAAAAGCAAAGTTGAATACTTATTGATATAGTGCAGTGACACGTTACCCTACATATTCATTTTTTTTTAATAGTATACAATTAGATCAACTATTGTCTATCATTCAATAATTAATTAGTAATTCATAATTTTTCCCAAAAAATTAGTATAAATATATTAATTATCTTTGTTAAAAAAAATATCTAATTTCAGTCAAGTATATATTTTATAAAATCTCTAGGCAAGAGATTTGCTATATATATCTTTTCCAAACAATTATTATAAATTTATTAATTACCTTTGTTCTAAAAAATATCTAATTTTAGCCAAATATATATTGCAAAATCTCTAAAAAAATCTAATTGTTTGAAGGATTTTAAATAGTTATAGCTAATCATATCTACGCAAAATTTGTTATATTTAAAAATAATATTTTTTACTATAAATTGTTTGAAGGATTTATAAATAGTTATCTACCCAAGATTTGCTCTAGACGTTTTCTTTCCAAAAATTTATAAGAAATAATATTATTAAATCAATCCATAATATTCCAAAATTATTTTCAGATGTGAAATAGAATCAAAGCATGCGCCGTTGATCATGAACAATAACATATCTTCTATTATATTTTACTACTAAGTTAATTTATTTAATGTAAGTTCATAAAAAGAATACAAATCATGTTGTAAAATTTTCTTTTCAGTCCCTCGAAACTCGCGGGGTTACGTACTAGTAAAATAAGATATATTGAAATAAGTTCGTTGTTCTTTATTCTTAAATTTAATTTACTTAGTTAATCAATGAATTCTTAATTTTCAATGTAATTGAAGGATGCAGATTCGAACACGAGATACTGTCAATTCAAGTGAGACACTTATCATTAAACATAATTAATATATTAATATATATATTAGTCATAATAAACTGGGGGGGTTTTTTTTTTTTTTTTTTTTGAAAGGTATAACATTTATTTTAAAATTGAACAAATTGATTAATTAATTATCACTTACCAATTAGAAATTTTCCAACCCATTAGAATGAAAAGAGGCCCATTTAATTAAACATGTGCCACTATCACATAAGCTTGTATCGCTAATAAATTAACCTCATATCATCCTTATTTCAATCTCATACCATCATTATTTCAAATTAAATACAACAATTTAATTAAGCATAAATGCAATCATCATTTTTTAAACACGAACCACAATTTAATTAACCTCGTACTACAATAAATTAACCCCGTACCACCATTTAATGAAGTATGTATCATCAATTTATTTTAATTTTTTGTTAACTTTATAAGAATATAATGGTCCAAAATATTATTCTCTAAGTTAAAAAAGAATAAAATAAAAAATTTTGATAAAATGAACTTTTTAAATGAGAATGGGCTTTCTTGGGGTTTTCATTAGAAAATTTCTTACAAATTATATAGTGAGAGAGACCAACAAAATAACAATAAAAAAGAAACTTATATATAATACACTAAATAGAATTAAATAATTTCATTTTTATGTTCCACATTTTATATTAGTGTATTGATTTTTAGTGCAAACATAAAATTCTGAGTAATTAAGTCTCAGCACGAATGTACATTGTACAACGGTGCAACATCTTAAAATAAATAAGCTAAAAATTTATGTGGCAACCTATGTTGAGCTGATCTTAGATCGGTATAAATTTACACAAGATGTTTGTGAAATTTTTGTATGAGATAGTTTCATGTGTATGTCTTGTGAATATTTTATAGTACTTTAAATTTTAAAGTATCACAAAATATGTGAAGTATATTTTACTGAGCAAAAAGATGATTGTGCAAGTGAGGAATGAAGGCGGATTTTTTACTTCAATATGATATTTTAATTCTCAACACTAATTACAAAAAATTAAAAGGCACGTGCATTAAATTTTTTTATTTAAGATTTTTTTTGAAAGGCGTATGAAATGGGGAAATCCTTTTGGCCTATTTCCCAAAAAAAATGAAGTCAAATTTCATTCAAAGTATAATATACTTTTCGGTGTGTAAGTTGGGAGAATATTCTATTAGCCCACGGGTGAGTCACCCCATATAGCATCGTCCATTAAATATTATCATAATAATAATGTAATATTAAACCATTTTAACAATACTATTTTAAAACAACACAACCTCATTTTATTATACTATAGTTTTTAAACAAAAATTGAAAATGGTATCTAATCACACCATAATTTTTTAAAGATATATCATATTAACTTTAATTATTGTACTTTTCTTTACATCCAATTATATCAATTTTTAAATGTGATATATCTATAGATTTTTTAATACAATTTAATTTAATTATTACAAAAAAACAAGTAATACTATTACATCTGAGACAATTTCATACAAGACCCCCTCTTAAATTTAATAAGTTTATTTTAATAATTTTATTTAATACTTCATTCATTCCATAATAATGTACACACTTATCTGCACGTTCCAAAATAACTTGCACACTCTAAAAATAGAAAGTCCTCCATAAACTCAATCCTCACAATATTACACAAAATATCATTACTTTTGGGCCCACATATATACACCTTCAATTTCTTTACTTTATACATAAAAATTTACAAAATTGCCCCTCAAAATCCTATTTATTACTTCATTTTTTTATTTTATGTGGCGGTCAAAATTTGCAAGTTAATTAGGGACGGAGAGAGTATTAACCATAATAAAATGTTATATTTAATATTTACATTTGAGAAAAATATCTAATTTTTTATATATAATAGAATAAAGTACATTTTAAAAATTCAACGGACTAAATCATCAAATCTGTAAATGCATTTATCATTATGAATTCAAAATCATCCCCAAATCCTTCACTCCAAATGCAACCTTGGTGAGTTTGTCTTAAGCTTTAAGTGGGTTTTTCAAACCAGTTTCTGAAATTCAGGATTTTGAAATCCTGATAAATAGTACGGGTGTTAAGTTAAAGAAGATTGCCTCACTAAACAAACAACTTCATTATCAAGAAAATACAATCTTCCATCTGATCTCTGTATGGATCACCTCACCTGCCATGGTCCCTGAAGAAAATCATCATCAACAATACCAATTAACATGTTTTCAATAACGCATTGCCACATTGGCATTAGCTGCAACTTCCTTACCTTCTAGAGCCAATTTATCGCATTTTCGTAGATAAGATGAATCACATGATGTGAGGCCAAGATATAGTTATAAAACATAAAATATTAATGCAAGCACAAATATTATGTGTAGGCATAGCACCTGATCATCTGTTATTTTAGGCGGAGGAGAACCACCTCCAATTGCTGAATTGCATGAGCATATATACCATTCTTTACTTTTGGGAAGAAGAATGATATCCTGTAACAATTAAACAATATCAATATATTGACAAATCATTTGAACAAAATAATATCAGCTACAAATTACTGTCAAAAATTGATATAGGGATTGTTAAAATTAAGCAAAGTGATATCAAGAGCTCATATCACTTGTTCAATTTGTTTAAGCACCGCAACTGTTTCAATTTGCCTATTGTACAAGGTAAATCTTCCACGTCTATCAACTTTAGCTTTAGAATTCTCAAACGATTGTAGTTCATAATGGTGGTTAATGTGGACAATTCAACTGCTATACTCGAATAGATAATCTTATAACTAAATTTGTGCCAATGTACCTCGCGTATTTTGTTATTTGACGTACTTGTGTTGCTGCTCTCTGTATTAGCCCCAGGATTTTTGTTCTCCATGATGGATTGCGCGAGATCATGAACCAGATCATGCATTTTAAAAGTGGTTTCTCCTTCACTTGTTGTATCAACTTCTTGAAAAAAGGATCTCAAAGTCAACTCATTCCAATCTGATCACCGACATCCTCCACTTCTCGTTTTCCATTTGATGCTATGCATCCATGAGCCATCCAATGAAATATCAGTTCCGTCTTATCAAATATATGATCCTTTGGAAAGACAGACAATAGACAAAACACCATTTCAATACAAAAGGAAGATGACGGTAACTCAATCTCAAAACAGGCAAGATTGAATTTTCTTCTTGAGGGAGATCCCACATATGACTTTTCTCGACACGACTCCATTCCTTTTCGTCTCTCTGAAACCGCAATAAACCCCCAAGAGTCTTAGCCGCCAAGGGGACACCACCACATTTCTTCACAATTAAGCCTCGATGACTTCTAAGTTACCATGAGCCACATGCCACGGTACCTTTTTAATATATCCCAATCTTCTTGATTGTCATCCAACACTTTTTGGATAGTGGTGAGAGTGTTGGCAAGCTTCTTCATTAATCGATCCCACCTCGCTCTTGATTAGAGAAGTTGCATTCTCAATCAAAACTTTGAAAAATGCCTCGGCCATAATTGAGTGCAAAGAGTAAGATTGGAAACTCAAAAATAGTTGTGAAGGTTAATGAGTAAAAGATTAGTGTGTGAGAGGAGATTTGGAAGCAGAAGTTTGCCTTCAAAAGTGTTTGGAGTCCCATATTTCCACACTTGAATACTACGTAGCAATAATTTCGTCTTTCAAAAGTGGAAAAAGTGATGCTTTAAAAAAGAAGTGGAAACTGAGGGTTTGGTCAAATAAATGCATTTCCGCGCACTCACTTCTATCACTTTAATTAATTAATTGACAGGAGAAAAGTAGCCAAACAACTCTATGATTTTCAAAAATCGATTATTGACACTCCTTGATGAAAGTTTGTCTAATCAGGGGTCATTTAACATTAACCAGTCAGTACATGTAGTAAAAGATTGTACATTATATTATTGACAAATGAAAATCCAAATCTGATATTCCAAATCTAATTTATCTGAAATACATATTCAAATTTAAAATCTGAAACTTCGAAAATCGATTACACTCGATATTTTCCTCCATCACATCTTTATCAGATTAATCTAACAAGACCTCTACCCCCAACCAGCCAACGCAAAAACAAAAAGTATTACTCCTTCCCCAGAATTGAACACGGGGTGATATTCCTATCCTGGTCAGAACTTTCACATTATAAAAGAAGTAGCAGAAGAACAAAAAGTATAAGCTACAAAAACACTTCTCTTTCATTCTCTAACCCGTAAAACACCTTCCCTCGAGTGTATTTTCTCATCTATAAAATGTGATTCTTGAATGTGGATATGAATTTTGGTGATAGAAGCAGAAGGAACGCTAAGATAGACCCAAAGAACAATTTGAGAGCATATCCCAATAAATCATTTTCAGCTTCCTCATTGTCAGTAGTGGAGGCTGATATTGATTTGGCAGAAGGCAGGGCTTCAATAACTGCATCAGCCATATCAGAGATGAAGGATGATGTACAGTTTAGAGCAGGGACACGGCCCCAGTTAACAATCCCCGACTCAAGAGCCAATTCTCTATACTCCATATCGATTTCTTCCAGTGTTTCTATGTGCTCACTCACAAAGCTGAAAGTTTGAGGCACATTAGATAATACAACACCTAAGTTGGCATATATCGCAATCTTTAATAATGCATGATTCACTCATAAACAGGGGAATCACTTATTTTAAAAGCTATTCTTCACAACTTCTAAAAGTAGGTGATTCTAAAAGCTGTTAGGGGTGTTTGCAAACTCAATTGAATAGTGCAGATTCACTTTTTCTCAAAGCTGGTAGACTCAGCTTTTCTGCAATCTTGTTTCCAAACACCACTTTAGTAGAGTTTGCAAACACACAATAAATCATGTCTTTATCACTTTAGTAGAGTTTGTGTTAAACTAGCAATTAAACAATTGATTTAATTAAACTAGCAAGTAGCAAGGCCATCCTTTTCTTCTGGTTAAACAATTGATTTTGAGATTTGTTGGCTCTGTGAAAGCTATATTTGTAAATATTTTCTACTCGTATAACCTAAGGCCAATTTGTTTCCCACAAAAAAAGAATTTAATTCAATATTTTATTTTTTTCTTTATCAATTATTTTAAGATAAGCAATTTATGTACCATTGATACTTAGTGTATCTATGTATTTGTTTAACCTATTCAATCACTTTATGGAAAAATTACTTAAAATATCTAACTTTTCAAGCATGACTTCCACGTTAAATTTATTTTAAGCACAACTTTTTTTTTAATGGTTATAACTTATAAACTTATACTAACATACTTTTCTTTTGCATGCCAATCCTATACATGAAATTGCCTTGGCTAATTGGAATCAAATTTGTAATAAAGATGGCTCGTAAAGAATAAACTATATACATATAAAAAATGAACTTCTTCCCTTTTCTTTTTCCTGCTCTATCATCACAAATAATTCAAATTACTACAGGTATGTACAAAGGTCATTCAGTAAATCCTTTACCCAACACTCTGCAAACGAATTCTGGATTCTCAACATAAAATGATGTTTCATTCATTACACCAATTCTCGTCGCACGTATTACGTGCACTCATAAAACAGGACGCAAATAAAACATCATTTTGCAATAGAGAATCGAAGCACTTCGACGTTATAATCAAGAAAAAAATGCAAAAAAAAAAAAAAAAAAAAAAAAAAGAATGTAATACCCATCTTCCCAGTGTACCTTTTCTAATATCTCCGCTTCTTTCCATATGTATGTATACTCGTTTTATTGTATGTTACAAATCCTGCATTCGGTCATACTTCTTGGATTCTGGTTTTAATTGGCTTCAACTTCAAGCCAATACTTTCCGGTGAATAAAGCTCCGGTGAAATGCTAGTCGGACTCAAAGGGCTTCTCGGGCTTACACTGATCTGAGACGGTCTGTAGAACCCGTAGCTCATGAGGAAATATTCCAACGGTATCAGCATCGCGTCTGGTTGTTCTTCAGTAACCATCGATCCACATGCCTGAACCTATGGAACAGGTATTCACACTAAAAGATGACCAACTCTATACGTTTTTTAAGCAGAATGAAAAGAGAGAATTTGGTGTACCTCAATTAAGGCGCTGAATCGACGATCTAGCTTTGATGTCATGTGGAGAGCCTCGTGATGGAATGGAGTATTCCCCGACAAAAATCAAGGATCGATATTGTAGTTCCCTCAAGCCTTCGCTGATATCCAGTCTCCTGAAATACATCAGACAAATGTTTCAATTTTAGAAAATACAATGGCGGGCTATTTGTACCTACAAAATTACTTAGTACAAGCACCACTTTTGGTCAAACTTGTTTTGGAAAGTCAAAGATAACCCTCAAATGACTATATTTTAACTGCCCCTTATGTTTTTAAAGATGACATTATTCATTTTAAGTCAATATTTCTTAAATTTTACAATTTTGACAACGTAATAAATAAATCTAGGCTCTTATAAAAATTTCTAAGATTGAAAATTAGAAGAAAATCAGTTTTAAAATTAATGAAATAACCTTCTAAAAGCATGAAGCATATTTGACTAATTGGTGGGTGTAGTAAAACAATTTTGTAGGTGCAAATAGTGCTGCCAAAACGTAATTGTGGTATCACTCAGATGCTTCACACGCCAAAATCTTTCCTTAGTAAGATCCTTGATAGTGAAAGAGCATACCCATTGATAGCTTCAAGAAACCGAATAACATTTGGGCTTTGTCTTTCTCCTAACAACTGTAATCAATAGTAAAAATTTGTTATTAACTTATTATAGAAAATTTAAACAAATCCAGTTTTCTGCCCTACAAAATAAGAATGGAAAGAAACGTAGGACTAACTCTTCTGCATGTTTGAACAACATCTGATTCGGGTACATCCACACTGCCACGAACTTCCTGTGAAACCATTAGAAATCCAATTATCTCATCAATTGTATAAACAAAGTTAGCTTGTTTAAATAAAATGGATGGCCAATGCACCTTGCTGAAGTATCGTTTGAGCAATAACTCCTTTGGTAAACCGCACATGCCAAACATGTACAGTAAGTTCGACATCACCTGCAAAGAGTTTTAACACTTCCGTAAAGAAAAGGTTCTTCCCACAACAAGGACATCAATAAACTAAGCCTTTATGCCACTATGTGGGGTTGGTTATACTGATCATATTTTGCAATAGTTTCTGGTCAAGACAAATTTCTAATTTATATTCAAGTAAAACATATCTTTTTCAATAATTTATTTCCAAGTCTTAGATATTTCAAGTGAGGGTAATTATGAGATTATATACCTTATTGTATAGCCACTCGGTCCACGTTGGGGCTTTGCATAACGGGGAAACAAGAATCAAACCCATAACGCGTTTTGAGTACTTCATCTGCAGCGTAGAAATGCAAAACTGTGGTGGTAGAAAATTACAGGAATAAATGCAGATGCTATGTTAGGAGGAGAAAGGCTTACAGCAAACAAGGTAAGAATATAAGCTCCAGCTGTCACACCCAAGCACATCACGGCACCTAATCTGAGAGTGTGAAAGAGTTACCTTGATATATATTTAAAATTAAGTAAAGAGGAAATAACAAAACTGCACTTAAGGTTTGACCTATTTACACAAAAAAAAAAATCTAATTTATAACACCCACCAAGCACTACAAACACCCCGTTGAGGAGATATCTTTTATTTACAAACATTAATATAATTTTTCTTTTGAAAAGGGGGGGTCAAAACCTCAAGGGTAAATTTCAGTAATTATCCCTCAATTAATTTAGGGTGTGTTTGTTTTGGGATTTAAGTGTGCGGAGCAAGTCAAGGTTTTAGAATCCAGGAATTTAAAATCCTTGATGAATAGTAATGTATGTGTTTGTTTTGGGATTTGAGTAGAGTGATATTTAACTTTATGTCAAATCAATATTTAATAATGATTGATATTGTATTATTATATTATATTGAGAAGAATAATAAAGTGTATAAAAAAATAATGTATTGGGAAGAGTAATAATAGGTTTATTAGGTATTTGTAGGTGTGGATTGAATGTGAGATTTAAAAACCAGACTCTAAATCCCAAACTCGTATGAGACGGGGAGCGCAAAGTCCTAAGTCCATCCGTGTGAGTCCCAAAACAAACGCAGCGTTAGGGTTTATCAAGTTTTATGTGCTACTCACAAGATATGGTGCAGATAGATTAATTGGACGGGAGAATCCATACACAATATATGTAGAGAAACACAGAAGGAAATAAGGGAAACAGGTGGCTATTACTAACACTAGAATTACCTAAAATAGTCAAGGATTTCAGCAATTTGATCAGCCAAATCATCAACAGATAATAAGGGTTCATCAGGCTCAGCTACAGCAGCACCTAGCTGTAATACCTCTTACCAGAAATACCAGATAAGAAAAGGCACAACTAAACGCATTCAGTGGCAACTGGGCCCTTTCTACTCATCAGAACAAATACAAGGAATCGATTGACGGACCTCATGCCCAGGAGGACTGATGTGATAGATGCAGAAGTTGTGGAGAAGAAGAGAAAATGCTTCCGGACAAAATAAGAGGCCTTGGAAACAGGAAATATCTGTTTTGTGTCACATGTAAATTAAAGAAGCATTAGATGACTATTAGGGAAGGTAAAAGTGAAAAAAAAATGCAGAGTTTTTTAAAGTTGGATTAAGCAGGATTACAGCAAAATTCCAAGAATTCGAGGCATATAACTAGCACAAGTTCATGAGGAATTTAAATTGGGCTTAACGTCAATTTTAGCAACGTGTTCCTTACAGTTTAACGCTAAATCAGGATAAGTAATTAGAGCAGGCTTGTCCTGGTCTCCGTAAACAGCAACCGACAAAGAACCACAGCTAGTTTTCACAACATGCTCCTGTATGAAAAGCAGAATCTTTGTCAAAACTTCATTATTAATTAAGAGAGAGCCAGTAAAAGCCAAATATTCCATCAGCTGTTAATTCCCAAAAAATGTATGATTCCACAGCCTTTAAATAGGGGAACAATCTTTTAGTAAAGAAAGGAATCATTTGCTTCTGGAAAGAATTTTCCATGTGCAGTCCCCTTTTGTGTAGAATTCCCAGCTAGCATAACAGCAATACTTTTGTTAATGGATTGGAAGTCAATGCTTCTTTTCTTCATGACATCCCATAAGAATCTACTTACTTGCCTTATTATATGCTGATCTTTATGAGTTCTTATCCAAACAACCAGCTACAGAGATATAAAATTGATTATAGATTTTCATTATTCAAGTATATCTTTTATTTACAGTCGAAAACTCCTATATACAAACTTAATTGCAAAACTACTTTCTTTACAAAATAGAAGTTCCCCTTTTTTCAGTTCACAAAGTTACACGAAGATTAATATCTATTTAATCTAAAAACAGCTGCAATAAAAAAAGAAACGTCAGAGTCCAATCAATAAGGTCGACTGCATCCAATCCTATTATCCCATATTTCATCTCATGTTCTATCATATTTAATAATATCACCAATTAACATATGACTCATAGCCAAAACAACCAAACAGAAGATGAAATATAAAATTAAGACGATCCTTAACCAATTTTTTGCAAAAAAATATAGCCGCAATTTAACCCTCAAACCAAAATTGATCGGCACTCATATCATAAATGCAATTGAAAATTTTGCATCATAATATGGAAAAAATAAAAACGAAGCAACAGTATTGAATAAGTCATCAAAAATAAAAATACTGGAGTACTCCATATTCTACTAAATTCAAAGCGTTGTTGACTAAATTAAATTAAGAGGAAACTGATATCCAAAATGCGAGCATAACAAATTACCACAAATACAAGCGCAAATTCAGGAAACCTTCCCAAAACAAGCTCATTCCAACTGCAAATCCATAATTAAGAACACAAAAGCCGCACTAAAATAAAATATAATTAGATAACAAATTCTACAGTTCCTGTGAAATTATGCAACCTCAAACGTGTTCAACCAAAATGCAGCTCACAAAATCGAATTCCACTTTAAATTGCAACATAACAAAATACAGAATAGACAAAACCACATGTATAAGCGTTTGTATGTAAAAGTGCGAGTGAAGTTTGAGTTTCACCTTTCCGGCGAGAGAAACGCACTCAATACCGACGGAAACAGAATCGCCGGAGTCCGCCATTGCTGCTCCTTTCTCTCTCTTCAAGTTTGAGAGGCATTGGTTTTGGCTTCCATAGCTTATATTCGAATAAACGTCTCTCTTTCTCTCTCTAAAAAGTATTCGCAGTCTATTTGGTATATCTGTAAATCATTATTTTTTGCTTTTCTTATAAGCTATTTGAGTCATGGAGTCCCGCTGTCCACTGAGTCACCGACGAATTAGGCTTTTCTGGATTGAATTTAATGGGGCCCATGGTCCAACGCCTTAAACCATGGTTATATCTTAACTAAGGGTGTGTTTTGAAATACTTAAAACAGCTTCTAGAAGCACTTATTTTTAAAGCTCCCTCTCACAGCTTTTAAAAATAAATACTTTTGAAAGTTATTTTAAGTGTTTCAAAACACACCCTAATTTAGAGGGGAGATATGTGTCCCCACCTCTTAGTTAATTTCTTGTAGGAGTATAGTATTTATTAGTTTCTAAATTTAATTTTAGAAAAAAAGGACAAGTCTTATGTGATATATCATTTTCAAACATGATACAATCACCACCCTTTTGTATGAAGATTTCAAATTAAAAAAGACCTCTTGAACGATTGAAACACGAAACAACATACATAGATTTGATATAAATTTATTTCAAGTGATTACGTTTGTATAATAATTGTTTCGAAAAAAAAAAGTTTGTATAAGAATTTAATTCATTCTCCTTGAACAAATCGATGACCAACAAAACTTTCTTGTAACATTACATTCCTACCTTCTTAAAAGAGTGTTTCACAAACACACCCGAATTCTGTCCAACAAACGACCTTCAATGGCAGCTCCCAATACATGTACAAAATTTTATTTATTCATGTGTTTACTGGGTGACCAATTACAGAGTATAAGAATGGCTAGTTTTTGTTAATGAGTTCAACAGCTCCAAGACTACTTATTAGTTATAATAAGAAGTATATACCGAAGGAACTGAATAAGAGAGATAAATTGGATAACCATCCAACTTACTTTAAAGAACAAAAAGAATTGATCGAAAAGCTGAAAACAATATACATGGGAACAGAGGAGGACAACAGATGAAAATACAATTGTAGTGATATGCACCTTAAACCTATGCAGATAGAGAAGAGAAACGGGATTGAAGGTGCTAATAGTAGTTCTCCTCGCGAAATGTTTTAATCATCCTTAGTTTCTATAAAGAGGAGGGTGCTACATATATTGTATTACACAACTATAATAGTATATTATGTTGCCAAAAACCAAGTTTCCAATAGACATTTATTTGCATATATTTGTTCATTTAAATTAAGCAAATGAAATTAACATTTCACATTACTTATTCCCTCCTTGAATTGCTGAAACATCCTCATTTTCTTGCACAAGGACTGCATTTACTCCATGCTTGCTAATGATCTTTGTTAGTCATCATTTTAGTAGTACTAATTTACCTAAAAATCTACCTAACTATTGGCTACAAACAACCCTACATTTTACAGTAACAATATTTGATTCCATCAGCGGCTATTCTCCACTTATGTCCAAAAACCAATTAAGCATAATTTCATGGACTAAATAAACCAACATAACATAGGCTGCCAACATATGTGTTCTGCACTTACCATTACAAATTCACCAATCTATGGGAACAAGTTAAGAAAAAAAGAAAGAATTGGTGTCCACATTAATTGGAAACAGTAATACAAAAGATGAATTGATAATTCTGCACTTCCACATCCCTGATCACCTAAGCATACATTCTGAGCTAATTGTATCCGAAACTTACAAAGTGGAAATGCGAATCTTCATAAAACCACCAAAATCCACATTAATGATACACAATGCATACTAAAGTAATATCATAATCACCAAGTCCTATCCTGCCTACAACAATAATAAAGTTCATCCTGAAAATGTTGATATTTAACCTAGTGTGGCGTCTAAATTACCATTAAAAAACCTAATTCACAGATCAAACGGGGAAAAAACTCGCACAAAACAGAAATCTTACTTGCGAAGAGCGGGCGCCATCTTATTCGTAAGAGTACCGGCAACAATCATGCAATCCGACTGCCTAGGGCTGGGCCTGAAAATGATACCAAACCGATCCAAATCGTAGCGCGCAGCCCCGGTGTGCATCATCTCGACAGCGCAACAGGCCAATCCGAATGTCATGGGCCAGATGGAGCCGCGACGGGCCCAATTCATGAGATCATCGACCTTCGAGATCACGTACTCCGCCGTCTTGGATATCCCGGCAGGGGAGGAGGTCGACGGCGGAGGGGCAGGAGCGTAGGGCGTCGGGGTGGAGGACGAAGCGGCGGCGAGGGATGGGGTGGTGGTGTGGATCGCGGCGAGGGAGGAACGGTGGTTAAACGGCGCCGTTCGGGGGAGAATACGAGCGGCGGTTTTGGCTAGCTGAGCCATTTCTTCCTTTTTCGGTTCAATCGATTGGCGGAGTTATGTAACTTATGTTAAAATATTGAGGGTTAATTTCGTCCACTTACCTCCAGGCGGTACATTCCCCAACTTTAGCTATTTGCGTTTCAAACCCTACAATTAACTTCTTTTTTTTTTGACAAGACAATTGACTTCTTAAGTAGGTATGTTAAAGCAAAGTTTTGGGTGTGAGTAGCTACGTCCTCACAAAAAATTCTTGAAATTGATCCAAATTACTGAATCAACAAATTTAATTTTGAAATATTATCAGATATCTTTTGAAAAGTACAAAAATTTTGTCGGAATTATCGGCAGAATTAGTTAAAATTACCATTCAAATTATTTTACTTTTGGAATTCTTATTGGAATTTTACAATTTGCAACGCCCATTTTCCAATCGGCCATGTTTTCATTGGAACGATATCAACGGAAAGAACATCCAAATTTATTGAAATTTTATCGTTGAAATTTAACTGTTTTATTCTAGTGCTCATTGATTCTTATGTTAATGAATAACAGAAAGTTTTATGATAGTAAAATATAACGTTATCACGAAAATAAATCATAAAACAAATATATAAGAATATAAACCGAAATGTATAAAAGATGTGCACACAAAATAAAGAAGATTAGTTGTAATGAGTAGAAATTTAATGAGTAGTTTTATAAATTCTTATACAGTAAAATAAATGAATTGAATTATGTGTACATATGAATCCAAAAATTAATGGCATTTTATATAATAATGTGAATATTATATGTGTTGAATTTATGTGTAATTTTTTATTTTAAAAATGTGCAAATTATTTGAAACGTCACAAAAAAAAAAGTGCAAGTAATTGTGTGGGGATGGGGAAGCATAAAAAAAACTATTGAATGACAATGACAAGTGAGGTGATCGGATTTGGATACTTTTAATTTTCTTGTGCAAGTTTCTTATAAATTTCGAAGACAAAAAGACACAGTATAAATGTTTAACACTTTATATTTTTTTTATATTAGTTTATTTTGTATTTTTATATTTTCTTATAGTATTAATTTATTTTATGTCTTTCTTTTCTCAAAATTTACAAAATCAAATGTAGAATCCATATTCGGGGTGATCACATTATAAATAACACAAACATCAACCATTCGTGTACGAAATACTGAATTTATACGGCCTTATGAAATCAATAATACTCCATCCGTCCCGTGAAAATGTGTACGTTTACTATTTTCACGTGTATTTGCGAGCGAGATTTTAATTAGTATTTAAAATGATAAAATAATTTTTAAAGATGCATATAATAGATGTGAGGTAGATTTATAATACCCCCCCTAAAAATCATTTTATCATTTGAAATATTAATAAATAACTAGCTCACTAAAACTCGATAATAAAGATGGGGTGCACTTTATTCCGGGACGGAGGTAGTAAATGCTACGCTCAATGAAATACATTACTAATTAAATCAAATTAAATTGTAGTCCAAATGTACAACAAAAATACACCTTATTTGCTAAATAAATACGTCTAAGTATCATATGCAATTGGTGCACGGATTCTAGATTCATGTACTCGTCCCGGCCCAACCTGAATAAATCATTCGGATCCTATTTAACCCTTTTCCATTTTTATTTTTATCGCTCAAATTTTGCAGCAACCCTAGAAGCCGCGTCAACACCGCCGGAGTGAAAAAAGTGTTGGACCAAAAAAAACCCGATTTAAAACCCGTAAAATCTCAATGGGAGGTGACTTTAAAATTTTTGCGAATGTGTTATGCAGGTTTGCTAAAGTATGTATGACAGTTAATATGAAAGCAAATAAGAACACACGTATTTTTATAGTGGTTCGGAGTCCAACTCCTACATCCACTCTTCCCTTCATGGGACACCAACTAAACCAACAGATATTTATGGAGCTCTCACTAAGCGGGACTTATCTCCCTCACAGGATCGCTTTATAGATGTTTAATGGGTTCTCACTCTCTCGGGACTTATCTCCTCATGGGATTGCCTATTAACTACCTTACTTAACCACTAATTCTCTCTCGAAAAGGGTTTGGGTTTGGTGTTATTTCAACTAGGTGAGATTTTCCCTACATTGTTTTAGCCTTTAAATTAAGGTTGGGAAAATCTCTCTGCTTTATGATATGACATTTATATGCTTAGATATGATGGAGAACACTCTTGGGTAAATTTGGATATTTAATGCTTTGTGTTCTTGAATGGAGATGCTGAATATTTGACTTTAATCTTCACTTTCAGAAGATCCTCCATTATCTTCTTTTTGAAGATAATGCAATGTATTTATAGTGTGGATTTTGATATTACCATTGGAGAGTAAATTCAAATTCATACTAATAGTCTTCTACTTTTTTTCTTTTGTCTTTTTCAGACTGTTCTTTGCGAACTTTTATATCACATCCATATATGTGTTGTCATCTTCTTATTGCAGAACTTTTTAAATAATTAAAACATTGAACATGTGTCAAATTTAGAGGATATGGAACATGGGTGGAACACTTTTATTTGGCATAGAGGAATCCAACAAACAAAAGGTAGGGATTGAACCTAATACCTACGCCTTAAAAGAGAGTTGTTGAACCGGTGGGCTGCATTGGAATATTGTAAAGCTTGTGGCAGTATAACAATTTAAAGACTGTGCGACCCGCCTCTTTAATGGATCACTCATGTTCTGGGTGTCTTCCCAGGGTGTGCAATTGGTGTCAACAAAGACCCAACTCAACAATTATTAGTAGAAACCAACCTTGGCTCGGGCATTTGATCGCATTTGATCGACACTCTGCATAAACAACGATATCGTTATGTGACAAATTTTTAAATATTTTTTGTTAAAAAAATTAGGATACGTGAATTCAATACACATAATCTGGCGTGATTGGTCGCGGGGAAAGAATCGTGATCAATTATTTTTAGATTTTTTTTTACAAATTTTCAAGACTAACTCTAAATGACCATATTATTAAATATTAGATGTATTATTTCTTTGAACATTATTATATAATATAAATTAAATTGACAATATATCACTTATTTTTTTAATTGAATTGTGTTTTCCTTTTTAGTTACATTAAACTATTGAAAATGTTTAAGTCTTGTGCGAATTACATACATTTGATATATTAATTTAAAAAATTCTATATATTTTTATAGATATTATATAATAAAATATAAATAAATTGATGTATCTTTATTGTATCGCACCCTAATTTTTTTTTTAAATCCATATCTCCCGCACTTATGCAACATAAGTTATAGGGTACAAGTAACATGCAGGTTAAATAAAGAAGATGGATTATTTGAAAAATACAAGAGATGAAGAGATATTTATTATTATTAATTTGCATATATATTTTGTTTTATAAAAATTAAGCAAAGTGAAATCAAGAGCTCATGTTACTTGTTCCCTCCTGCAATGCAAAAGGGAATAATGTTTTTTTCCCGCCAGTAACTCAGGGAAAGTTCTGTTTTAAGGACAATAATATAACGGACTTATGAATGTAGGACAACATGTTTTAAAATGTGTAAATATAAGATAATTTGTATTGCTCATATTAGAGTTGTCAAGACGGGTCGGCGGGGCAGGGCGGGCAAAAACCCACAAAAGCCCGCCTTTTTGCGGGGCGGGCTAAAATTTTGGTGGGCTGTAAAATCCCAACACAATCCACTAATTGGCGGGTTGCGGGTTCAAGCGGGCCAGTCCACTATTATATTTTTAATAATATTTTATATTTTAAAAAATATAAATATGTAATTTAAAAGCTCTAAATACATTAAATTCATCAAAGTCTAATGAAATCAAACAATTTATGTTGGTTATTATCACTACAAAAAAATTAAAAAAAAATATTTCTCATAAATAAAATAAATCATTCATTACTCACAAATATAACTTCATATAAATTGAAATTTACCACTAATCAACCATAATAATTTATAAACATAATCTTCTACATATTAAATTTATCATCTACAATCATAAACTTACAAAATATCCCAAAAAATAACATTATAATTGCTAACATATATAATAAAATAAAAATAAAATAAAAAATAATTTTAGGGGGCGGGCACCAAAACCCGCGGCCCAAACGGGCCGGACCATCTAGGCCCGCCTTCAAACGGGCTAAAATTTTCTTAACCCAACCCACCTCTTTAGCACGGCGGGGCGGGCTGGCCCAATGGGCCTAACCCATTTTGACGGCTCTAGCTCAAATGCGATACGATTCGGGTGTGGAGATTCGGAGATTTTCAAAATGTTAGGATACGATACGGAGAGAATACGTCAATTTATTTTTATTTAATTATATATAACACATGTAATAATACCAAAAAAAAATTAATTTAATTGGGACTAGTTGTTTGATTAGTTCATTTAATTGATTTTTTATTGTTAATTTATTAATTGTATTTACTTATTTAATATTTAATGTATTAAGAATTATTTATAAATTATAATCCCTCTATATACTAATAGGGAGTTTCTTTTTTCATAATGTGTCAACTCCATGTTAATTTAACCTATGTGTCATTTAATGATAAATTTGAGTACACATGTCATTTTTTTATTTGGTTCTTTTTATAAAAGAATCATATGTGTCATAAAACTTAAAATTTTGTGTATAATTAATTTCTAATTATTTAGGTATTTAAAATATGTGCAAATGTTATAAAATGTGCCATTCATATTTATTACTTTATGTTTTATTTAATTATATAATATTATTCATTTATCTTTCTTTTGTTTTTTTTTTTTTACTTAATTTAAGATAAATAAAATATTCATTCTAAATTTATTTTATCTTAGTCTGAATTATATTCAATTATTAATTTCTTAATAAATAATTTTATTTTATAATTGCTCTTATGTATATCTTAACATATATTATGTGGCAAAGTATTTTATATTATAATTCATTCACTTTTAATTTTTTTTATTATTACATATTAATTAATTTATTAGTCTTTTCTTAGTCGATTTATTTTGTTTTGATTTGTAGGTTTCAATTTCATATTAAAATGGATAAATAATACTTGACATAATAATCTTATTCCAAGATTTAATTTTTTTTTACTAATATACACCTTAAACAATTATTAATTCATATTTAGTGTATTTATGCACATATTTATATTTTTAATTATTAAATATAACATTTATTGAAAATATTGTAATTTTTAATTAGAAACAACGTAACACGCGGGCACTAAACTAGTATTTTCTTGTTAATGAGTAGTACATAGTATTGCTTTCGAATGGCTCAAATTTGGACAATTGGGGTTTGTTATTTAAATTATTAAATTATTAATAAATTTTAAAATATTACAAAAAATCCTCAAATTTAATAAATTTGACAATATACCTCAATACGTATCCGATACGCGTATTCGAATAAAAATAAATAAATAAATAAAATATGTGGTGTATCCAGTGCAAATTCGAGACGAATCCCACCCCCCGCACTCCCGGCCTATCTGATACTGCATACTGCTTATTTTTTAAGAATATGTGTATTAGAAGGACAATCAAACCCCATTAAGCATAAATTGGGCTAAAATGTCACTGGGTTGTAAGATTGTCCTAAATTTGTAGATTTTGAAAACAGTGTCCTATATTCACTAGTTCGTAAAATTTGTAAATGTTGAGCAAATTAATTGTGTAACTCATGACATGACGTTTCAGCTTGATTTGGGCTTATTCGGGTTCGATTGCCATATATTTACATATTTTAAAATATATTATTCTATATTCACATATTTTAAAACATATTGTCCTATATTTCTAACTCGTAAAATTATTTTCCTTAAAACATAACCCTGAAAATTACATGCCTGAAAAAATATTTCCCCCCTACAGAAGGAAACCTATTACAACTCTCTATTCTCTAACATATTGGTTTTTCAAAAATTGTGTGGGTATAAATCTAAAATAAGAAAAAGAGAACCGAAAGCTCGATATTCTACTTAAGTGTCTACTTATAATGACATTCCTCTGCCTAATCAAATAGGGAAGTAATTAATTATAAGAAAAATAACAAAGAAAATCAAGAGAAATCTTAGTCGGATATACATACAAAACTGTGTATATTGCACGCATCTTCCTCCACTTGGAGAAATCTAATCAAATTGCATGCATCTTGCTCAAAATTTGCATCAATGGTGGTGCTCACATTGGAGATTTTCCCAAATCTAAAAGAAATGGCATGCAGATACTTTGTGCCTTCATTCTGTTGTAAGTTTAAGAATCTTTCATTTCTTGACATTTATTTATGTTTGTTCATGTTTAACTACTCTGTTTTCCACCCTGATTTGATTTCTGGATCTGTGGTTACCATAAAGCTTTGTGGTATATTGTTAATAGTGGGTTTGAACTTGAAATGATGTTCACTAACCAGTCATTATAAAAAAATATTTTGAAAAAAATCATACTACGAGATACTATGAACTAAAAATGTGTCAAGAAAAATCTTGTTCACATGATTAAAAAATATCCTTCATACAAATAAATGACAAAGTAGTACATGCAATTAAGATTCTCATGTGAATAAAGCACAGACAGTTTTATGCTAATAAAATATAATGTTATCATGAGTCTCAATAATAAAACAAATTTAAGAATAAAAAACAATCCCTGACATCATAAATAACACACATTAGCTAATAGTCTGTGTCCTACGAACTCAAATCAATAATAAATGCTACGTTCAAATACATTACCAAAATCTAAAACACATGTCCAAATATATAACAAAAAACACCTTATTTGCTAAATAAAAATTATTGTAACCAACCTTCCCAAAGAGTTGGCCCACCTTGGGTCTACCATTTGGTCGTACACTCTACATGAACAATGGTACAAGTAACCTGCACATAAACTAGAATCATTAAATTATGAAAATGGAGAGAGTATTTATTTGCATACATGTATTTGTGTATTAAAATTAAGCGAAATGAAATCAATAGGTATCTCATATTACTTGTTTGATGTTTTCTCTTGCAAAATGATTTGCTTCACTGGTCTCTATTCTCTAAATATTTGTTTTTTAAAATTGTGTGTGTATAAATCTAAATCTAAAATAAGAGAAAGGGAACGAAAAGCTCAATATTCTACTTAAGTGTCTACTTATAATAATATTCATAAAATAGGGAAGTAATTAATTATAAGAAAAATAACAAAGAAAATCAAGTGTATGGTAGCATACAATACCTATGTGTCCTTCAATATTCTTGAATTTCCAAGCGGGGAATGTGGGATATGTTGTGCCAATCCTCTCCATTTGGTTCCTCACATCGCCTTTTCAGATGTGGGCATCCCGTAATCACAAGATGCTTGAGATTTGTCATTCGTTGGATCCCTGCTGGGAGTGATTGAATAGCTGGGCAGTATTCAATTTCCAATTGTGTGAGAGACGCAAGATTAGGCAACCAATCCGGCAGTGAACTCAGTTGATCAAGAGACTTTAGATTTAGAGATTGGAGTGAGGGGATATGCTGTAAGGCTTGTGGTAGGGATACCATATCCTTGACACAGACAAGAGTGAAGTTTTTAAGGAGATGGAGGTGTTTCATCATCTCCTCTGCCATATCATCTTCCAATTCCGTACTATCCCATATTTGTAGTTCCTGGAGAGCAGTGAGGTGCCGCAGTGACCCCTCTGGAAAACAACTCCCTATCTTGACTTGCCATAACCTTAACTTGGTAACAGAATTTAGTCCTCTACAGGTCGATGTAAGTCTCAACGACTCACAACTATCAATATCAAGACGTTGAAGCTTTGGAAACATTTGTACCACTTCCCCCTCCTTTAACCACCCTTTCAGATTGGGTAACCTACTCAATAAGAGCTCCTCCAATGACGGAAACGTTGCCGCTTCACACCCAACTTCATTCTCCTCCACAATGTACTCCAAAGCTTCAAGATCCCATAATCTCAGAGACTTGAGATGAGGAAGATATCCGAGTGGTGAGAGACTCCTCAAATTTGTGCACTCCCGTATTAATATCTGAGTTATACTTTTCATACTTTTCATCCATAGTGCCAACTCGCGACCTCGAAACCCATATATCTCCAAAATTACTAGATTCGAGTGAGGTTCAAGTGCTTCTAATACCTTCTCATCCTCCATCAATTCCGAGGATGTTCCATCAGTACCTTCCCAACGTAACACCAACTCACGAAGGTTTGGTTTCTCGACAAGATTTGCTTTCTTTGCAATCAAGTGGCTTTTGACGCTCTTTAAATTCCTAATTTCAAGTCTGCCCCCAAGATTCAAGTGTTCCAATTCATCGAGTCGATTGCCTCTTTTATCACCAACTATGAACAAATTCAGTGTCTTTAGAGAAGCCAATTCCCCAATTCTGTAGGGCATATGACTCAACCCCCAACACTCTTTTAAAAAGATATGACGGAGATTAGTCATGCTTCTAATGTTCTTGGACAGACTCTTGAGTCCCCGACAATAGTTCAAATTTAAAATTTGCAAATTGTAAAGGCAACAAAATGTATGAGGAAGAGTAAGGATATAAGAATAAGACAAGTTTAAGCTCCTCAACTGTTTCAATTTGCCTATTGCACTTGGCAACTCTTCCACGTTGATCCATGTTAGCTTTAGAATCCTCAAACGATTGTAATTCGTGATGGTGGCTAATGCGGACAATTCCACTGCTATACATGAAGAAATAATTTTAGAATTATATTCACACCAATGTACCTCACGTATTTTGTTATTCGACGCACTTGTGCTGCTGCTCTCTGTTTCTGCCCCAGGAATTTTGTTCTCCATGATGGATTGGGCGAGATCGTGAACGAGATCATGCATTTTAAAAGTGGTTTCTCCTTCACTTGTTGTATCAACTTCTTGGAAAAAGGATCTCAAAGTCAACTCATTCCATATTTGATCACCAACATCCTCCACATCTCGTTTTCCATTTGATGCTATGCATCCATGAGCCATCCAATGAAATATCAGTTCTGTCTTATCAAATGTGTAATCCTTTGGAAAGATCGCACAATAGGCAAAACACCGTTTCATTACAAAAGGGAGATGACGATAACTCAATCTCAAGACTGGCAAGATTGATTTTTCTTCTTGTGGGAGATTCCACAAAGGACTTTCCTCGACATGAACCCATTCCTTTTCATCTCTCTGAAATCTCAAAAGACCTCCAAGAGCCTTAGCTGCAAGAGGAACACCACCACATTTCTTCACAATACGCCTCCCAATGGCTTCCAAGTTACTGTGGCGTTGCTCGTCCTCCTGCCCAAAAGCTCTTCGCCTAAACAAGAGCCAACAGTGCTCTTCAGACAACTCCGTCAAGCAAAGAGTGGGAAGTGTTCCCATGATTCTTGCTACTTTTTGTAGACGTGTGGTGACAACAATTGAAGAACCCATTGAGCCACATGCCACGGTACCTTTTAATATATCCCAATCTTCTTGATTCTCATTCCACACATCATCCAGTACCAATAAGTATCTTTTCTCGTTCAGTACTTGAAGGAGGCGGTGTTGTAAAGATCCCAAATTTTCTAAACTTGGTTTTTCGCCTGTGGCCGATTCTATAATTGCCCTGAGTATAGCAATGAAATCATAATTATCAGAAACACAAACCCATATTTTGGTGTTGAAATGCTTAGTTACCCTCTCATCATTGAAGATGAATTGGGCAAGTGTTGTCTTGCCCATGCCTCCAATGCCAATTATAGGCAAAACAGAGAGACTATTCTCAGAAACTCTGTTCACCAGAATATCCACAATCTTGTCTCTCTCTTCTTCTCTCCCATACACGTGATCTGGGTCATTGAGAACGAATCCCGTTTCACGTCTCCAATCACGCTGGTTCGGCTGTTGCACAACTACTTCAGTCAATTGAAAGTCGCGATTTTTTTCAACAGCCTCCAATTTCTCAGCTGCTTCTTTAATCCTCTTTCCCACCTTGCGCTTGTACAAAACTTTCTTGAGTTTGTTAAGAAAGTTATTACCTTTGGCCTTGAGCTTTGAGAACTCGGTGTTGCTCTCATCCAGTATATCTTCAATCTCAAAAGCTAAGTCATTAAGCTGCCTTAGCCAATATTGAATTGCTTTGCTTTGAAACTGTTTGTCTTCAGCATCTTCCAACACTTTCTGGATGGTGGTGAGAGTGTTGACGAGTTTCTTCATTTCCTTATCGAAGCCCATAATCAATCCAACCTCGCTCTTGATTAGAGAATTTGCATTCTCAATCAAAACTTGAAAAAAAGCCTCCGCCATTGTTGAGTGCAAAGAACAAGTTTGGAAACTCAAGAATAGTTGTGAAGGTGAATGAGCAAAAAAGATAAGTGAGTGATGGAGAAGAAATTTTGACAATAATCTTTTTTGTTTTTCTGTGCTAAATTTCAAAATGGTGGTGTAGGAAAATATGGTGGGCAAAAAAACAAATGTATATGATATACAAGCCGCCGTGGGACCCCCTTTATTAGAAATAGCACAAACAAACACGTTAAGCATTGGAAAATAATTTTTTTAACAAATTACATAGCGAGACTGAGAGAGACCCAACAGAAATGTCCCTCCATGTATCTTCCTATTACCCTTCAAATTGAAAATTATTAAATGTCTTCTTATTATAAATATTTAAATTAGTGTATTGATTTTTAGTGCAAACATAAAAGTCCGAGTAATTAAGTCTCAGCAGGAATGTAGATTGTACACGGTGCAACATCTTAAAATAAATAAGCTAAAAATTTATGTGGCAACCTATGTTGAGCTGACCTTAGATCGGTATAAATTTGCACAAAATGTTTGTGAAATTTTTGTATGAGATAGTTTTGCATATTTTTATAGTACTTAAATTTTAAAGTATCACAAAATATGTGAAGTATATTTTACTGAGCAAAAAGATGATTGTGCAAGTGAGGAATGAAGGCGGATTTTTTCACAATAATATGATATTTTAATTCTCAACATTAATTACAAAAAATTAAAAGGCACGTGCATTAATTTTTTTTATTTAAGATTTTTTTTGAAAGGCGTATGATATGGGGAAATCCTTTTGGCCTATTTCCCAAAAAAAATGAAGTCAAATTTCATTCAGAGTATAATATACTTTTCAGTGTATAAGTTGAGAGAATATTCTATTACCCCACGGATGAGTCACCTCATATAGCATCGTCCATTAAATATTATCATAATAATAATGTAATATTAAACCATTTTAACAATACTATTTTAAAACAACACAACCTCATTTTATTATACTATAGTTTTTAAACAAAAATTGAAAATGATATCTAATCACACCATAATATTTTAAAGATATATCATATTAACTCTAATCATTGTACTTTTCTTTACATCCAATTATATCAATTTTTAAATGTGATATATCTATAGATTTTTTAATACAATTTAATTATAATTATTACAAAAAACAAGTAATACTATTACATCTGAGACAATTTCATACAAGACCCCCTCTTAAATTTAATAAGTTTATTTTAATAATTTTATTTAATACTTCATTCATTCCATAATAATGTACACACTTATCTGCACGTTCCAAAATAACTTGCACACTCTAAAAATAGAAAGTCCTACATAAACTCCATTCTCACAATATTACACAAAATATCATTACTTTTGGGCCCACATATATACACCTTCAATTTCTTTACTTTATACATAAAAATTTACAAAATTGCCCCTCAAAATCCTACTTATTACTTCATTTTTTTATTTTGTGTGGCGGTCAAAATTTGCAAGTTAATTTGGGACGGAGAGGGTATTAACTATTAACCATAATAAAATGTTAAAAAAATATATATACTATTTAATATTTACATTTGAGAAAAATATCTCATTTTTTATATATAATAGAATAAAGTACATTTTAAAAATTCAACGGACTAAATCATCAAATCTGTAAATGCATTTATCATTATGAATTCAAAATCATCCCCAAATCCTTCACTCCAAATGCAACCTTGGTGAGTTTGTCTTAAGCTTTAAGTGGGTTTTTCAAACCAGTTTCTGAAATTCAGGATTTTGAAATCCTGATAAATAGTACGGGTGTTAAGTTAAAGAAGATTGCCTCACTAAACAAACAACTTCATTATCAAGAAAATACAATCTTCCATCTGATCTCTGTATGGATCACCTCACCTGCCATGGTCCCTGAAGAAAATCATCATCTAAAATACCAATTAACATGTTTTCAATAACGCATTGCCACATTGGCATTAGCTGCAACTTCCTTAGCTTCTAGAGCCAATTTATCGCATTTTCGTAGATAAGATGAATCACATGATGTGAGGCCAAGATATAGTTATAAAAGATAAAATATTAATGCAAGCACAAATATTATGTGTAGGCATAGCACCTGATCATCTGTTATTTTAGGCGGAGGAGAACCACCTCCAATTGCTGAATTGCATGAGCATATATACCATTCTTTACTTTTGGGAAGAAGAATGATATCCTGTAACAATTAAACAATATCAATATATTGACAAATCATTTGAACAAAATAATATCAGCTACAAATTACTGTCAAAAATTGATATAGGGATTGTTAAAATTAAGCAAAGTGATATCAAGAGCTCATATCACTTGTTCAATTTGTTTAAGCACCGCAACTGTTTCAATTTGCCTATTGTACCAGGCAAATCTTCCACGTCTATCAACTTTAGCTTTAGAATTCTCAAACGATTGTAGTTCATAATGGTGGTTAATGTGGACAATTCAACTGCTATACTCGAATAGATAATCTTATAACTAAATTTGTGCCAATGTACCTCGCGTATTTTGTTATTTGACGTACTTGTGTTGCTGCTCTCTGTATTAGCCCCAGGATTTTTGTTCTCCATGATGGATTGCGCGAGATCATGAACCAGATCATGCATTTTAAATGTTGTTTCTCGTCCACTTGTATCAACTTCTTGAAAAAAGGATCTCAAAGTCAACTCATTCCAATCTGATCACCGACATCCTCCACTTCTCGTTTTCCATTTGATGCTATGCATCCATGAGCCATCCAATGAAATATCAGTTCCGTCTTATCAAATATATGATCCTTTGGAAAGACAGCACAATAGACAAAACACCATTTCAATACAAAAGGAAGATGACGGTAAGATTGAATTTTCTTCTTGAGGGTGATCCTGTTGGGATTATCTTGGAAAAATATTTTTTCTTTGTATAATCAAAACTGAATTTCGGACTTATTTTTGAAATAAATTGTTTATCACCGATGCTTTAAATATCATCGAATGTTACATATATTTCTTTGCATAAGCTGTTCAATAAATAAGACGTGTTACATTGTAGTTAATTTAGTGATACCGGATCACGAAGATTAAATTAAATAGTCCCTTGTAACTAAAAAAGTACACCATTCACGACCTAGATGGAAATGAACAATCCATCGTGAAAGGTTGAAGTGTAAGGCTCAGATTGACTTTTTCTTGACCAAGAGATTACACTTAGTGCATTAATCGATGATTTGAATAGGACCTACATGAGGACAAATTCTTGAGCCCGAACAAGGAAGAATTAGACCCGATGGTTCGTTATTTCTTAATCTTTCGTTCCTTAAATAGGATCACGTGTGGTTGGTAACTAATTGCTTTGACTTATCATGGGTAGAGAATCAAAGAGATTCAATACTTTTTATCTTGGGCAATATTATTGATCACATGCGATTGCTAAGATTTAATCTGAGGAGAATCGTGTGCAAAGACGCTTTGTTCGATTTGCCCCCTTGGGAGGTTCATAAGCTTTATCATACCAAATCTTGCAATTGGAACTAGTTTAGGTATGGATAATAATGTTGAACCGTTTCCTTAACCAAGGACAAAATATATTAATTAATTAAGAGTTATTTGGTGGCTTGAATTGAATTAATTAATGGGCTAGATAATCTTAAAACACGGGGAAATAATAACCGGAAGCCATATTTAATAATATGGGTTAAGATGGATAGTGCAATATTAATTATGTAGTGGGATTAATTAATATTTATGGACTTGAATAATATTGTGGCTCAATATTGATAATTCAAGATCCATTGGAAGGTCCAATCTTAATTCTCCTAAAGGTCCCCCTAAGTAGCTCAACATATAGTCCAATAACTGAAAAAGGTGTTTAAAATAAAATAAATCTTGTTGCATATTTTTTCCTAATTTTCGAAATTTATGGATAAAAGGGGAGAAAGATTTTCTTTGAATTTTGTTATGGAATGATGATATGTATTCTTGGAATACAAGATTATCTCATTAAATTCAAGAAATCTCTCACTTGGTTATCCATAGAGAAATTTTCGAAATTTTTGATAATTAAGGGAAAGAAAGATTTTCTTGATTTTCTTGAATAGATATTATGGAAGATATGTATTTCTTGAAATACAAGAATATCTCATAAATTCAAGAAGATCCAAATCTTGGATTCTTGCCCTATAATTTTTGAAAATACTCCATAACAAAGAGTAGGTGGGATTTTGTGGAATATTATAATTATGGGAAAAAGAATATAGGAGATATATTCAAGATTTCTTGGAGATCAAGAAAAGATTTTGCCACATTGGTTTTGTCCCAAAATTTCGACCACCACTACTCTATAAATAGGGGATGATTCTTTCATTCCCAAGTAACAATTCCATGTGCTGGAAAAATTAGTAAATCCACAAAGGTGGTGCAACAAAGTTTATTTTCCATTTGTTAATTGTTCGCAAGCGTCCTACCACCGGATAGTCGAGCAAGGATTAATGGAATACTTGAGAAGTTCTTTTTGGTGTGTCTAATCAACAAGACCATTGTCGTCCATTAAAAGAGGTATGTTCACGTAAACTCGTAGAGAATTTTTCGCATCGTAGGATTTACGTGAATTGATTATATCGTGATTTGTTGTTGGATTATTATTTGAATTAATATAGGATTAATTCATGCTAGTAATAATTATATGAATTAAATTTGTATTTAAATATTCAATAGAATAGATTCGTGCAACTTATTCCCCAACAATCCCACATATGACTTTTCTCGACACGACTCCATTCCTTTTCGTCTCTCTGAAACCGCAATAAACCCCCAAGAGTCTTAGCCGCCAAAGGGACACCACCACATTTCTTCACAATTCGCCTCCCGATGACTTCTAAGTTACCATGAGCCACATGCCACGGTACCTTTTTAATATGTCCCAATCTTCTTGATTGTCATCCAACACTTTTTGGATAGTGGTGAGAGTGTTGGCAAGCTTCTTCATTAATCGATCCCACCTCGCTCTTGATTAGAGAAGTTGCATTCTCAATCAAAACTTTGAAAAATGCCTCGGCCATAATTGAGTGCAAAGAGTAAGATTTGAAACTCAAAAATAGTTGTGAAGGTTAATGAGTAAAAGATCAGTGTGTGAGAGGAGATTTGGAAGCAGAGGTTTGCCTTCAAAAGTGTTTGGAGTCCCATATTTCCACACTTGAATACTACGTAGCAATAATTTCGTCTTTCAAAAGTGGAAAAAGTGATGCTTTTAAAAAGAAGTGGAAACTGAGGGTTTGGTGAAAATAAATGCATTTCCGCGCACTCACTTCTATCACTTTAATTAATTAATTGACAGGAGAAAAGTAGCCAAACAACTATCTGATTTTCAAAAAGGTACAAGTACACTCCTTGATGAAAGTTTGTCTAATCAGGGGTCATTTAACATTAACCAGTCAGTACATGTAGTAAAAGATTGTACATTATATTATTGACAAATGAAAATCCAAATCTAATTTATCTGAAATACATATTCAAATTTAAAATCTGAAACTTCAAAAATCGATTACACTCGATATTTTCCTCCATCACATCTTTATCAGATTAATCTAACAAGACCTCTACCCCCAACCAGCCAACGCAAAAACAAAAAGCAATACTCCTTCCCCAGAATTGAACACGGGGTGATATTCCTATCCTGGTCAGAACTTTCACATTATAAAAGAAGTAGCAGAAGAACAAAAAGTATAAGCTACAAAAACACTTCTCTTTCATTCTCTAATCCGTAAAACACCTTCCCTCGAGTGTATTTTCTCATCTATAAAATGTGATTCTTGAATGTGGATATGAATTTTGGTGATAGAAGCAGAAGGAACGCTAAGATAGACCCAAAGAACAATTTGAGAGCATATCCCAATAAATCATTTTCAGCTTCCTCATTGTCAGTAGTGGAGGCTGATATTGATTTGGCAGAAGGCAGGGCTTCAATAACTGCATCAGCCATATCAGAGATGAAGGATGATGTACAGTTTAGAGCAGGGACACGGCCCCAGTTAACAATCCCCGACTCAAGAGCCAATTCTCTATACTCCATATCGATTTCTTCCAGTGTTTCTATGTGCTCACTCACAAAGCTGAAAGTTTGAGGCACATTAGATAATACAACACCTAAGTTGGCATATATCGCAATCTTTAATAATGCATGATTCACTCATAAACAGGGGAATCACTTATTTTAAAAGCTATTCTTCACAACTCCTAAAAGTAGGTGATTCTAAAAGCTGTTAGGGGTGTTTGCAAACTCAATTGAATAGTGCAGATTCACTTTTTCTCAAAGCTGGTAGACTCAGCTTTTCTGCAATCTTGTTTCCAAACACCACTATAGTAGAGTTTGCAAACACACAATAAATCATGTCTTTAAATGTTGCACTTACATAGGTAGCTTGATGTTTTATCCTTGACTTTTTCGCAATGGTTCGAAAATTTCAGATGCTAATGGTAGTTAAATAGTACATTTAAACAGAAAGAACTTTTGAAGTTGCATTAGGACCGAGGTCTTTGATTTGAAGAGGGTGTGTGAGGATGGATTATCATATATTGAATTTTAAATCTATCACTCTAAAGGAGTTCAAAAGAAGATTAATGGATTTGAAAACAGAGCCAAGAATGAACTTATCCAAACAACTAATTTATTTAGTAGTATGAATTCAAAATCATCCTGAAAACCTTCAATCCAAACGCAACATTATAAATGCTGAAAGAATAATGAAATTATTCCCCATGGCATGATAAGACAATAATATGAAAAACTTTATTAATCTTTGGAGAAACGGGAACAGGCAGTGAAGGTCATATTATGGTTGTGAGAGAGGGAAAGGAGTGGTAAGTCGAAGAAACATACCTCACTGGAACAGCCAGGAGAGATTTGACACCTTGTTGGCCAAGCTCGACTAGAACTTCGTCAGTGTATGGCTTTAACCATTGCACGGGTCCCACACGGCTCTGTTAAAAAAAATATTTTTAAATTATGATAATCTTAGAAAAACAACATACAATTTCATTAGTGAGAATTGAAAGCTCAATAATAGTAACCAACCTGGTAAGCTAAAGTGTGATTGTTCTGAATTCCTCTGGACTTGAGTTCTTGCATTATCAAGAAAATACAATCTTCCATTTGATCTCTATACGGATCACCTGCATCCTCAACATAACTAACAGGAACTCCATGGGCGCTGAAAAATATCATCGTCTACAATAGCAAACATGATTTTAATAATCTTTAGTGAGAAAAATTTAAGCAATTAAAATTATACACTTTCTCATTGAGCTTTCAAAGCATTTGAATCTACCTACCTCTTCTGGGTTTGTGAAAGCTTGTAACTCCTTTTCGATTAAGTCAGCCATAGAATTAAGATAACCTTCCCTTTGATACCATGATTGTATAATCGCAACAGGCAATCTTGACAAATGCGAGTCATTCCTGATACAAGACCCATTTTATTAAGAATGTTAGAAGAAGCTGATGTGAAATTGCTCCTGATCATAGTGGAATGCATGCGACCAATTGATAAATAGTGAAGGATTTATTTACCTAAACATTTCTTGGAGGACACGGATGCTTGACCCGGTTGTTGAAATAGAATATTGAGGGTAAAGTGGCAACACTACAAGCTTTGTAATCCTATCTCTCTTAATCTATCACAAAAATAGAATAAGCATTAAGATGATTCGAACAAGCAAGTTGATGAAGAAAGAAACTGAAAACATCAGGAAAGGCACAACTAAGAGACATCTATCAAAAGTAATTAGTAGTCAGATAGTTTTAAGAACGGGACTCCATGTGATCATGTAATATATCTCACTTTTTAACATAATTTTTAGGTCTAATTAACAGGTGCTGAGCAAACAGAAATACAAAAATTCAAGAATTAGCAAACAACTAAGTCAAAAATAATAATTTCATTCATATGAATTACCTGATGAACCGCCTCTTCAGTGAATGGGTACCAATAACGCATTGCCACATAGACATTAGCTGCAACTTCCTTAGCTTCTAGAGCCAATTTTATCGCATTTGCCTACAAAAAATGAACCAAATGATGTGAGCCCAACATATAGATATAAGGCATAAAATATTTAGAAACAATCAAATTCTTGTGTAGCCATAGCACCTGCTCATCTGTTATTTTACGCAGAGGTGATCCACCTCCAATGGCAGCATACCCTTCTTTACTTTGGGAGCTCTCAGCGTCGAAATTAACTGTGCCAATGGACGTTGAAGGAACCGAAACAACCTGGGGAGACGAATGATATCCTGTAACGATTAAACAAATATCAATTGACAAACCATTTTAAACAAAATAATCTAAGATATGAATTACTGTCACAAAACATACAGGATCAGCAAACAAATTGTACAAGAACGGTTGAACATCTTGTAGAGTCTCTGGACCTCCAAGATTCAAAAGAATCACTCCTACTTTCTCCTCTGCTACTCGGGAATGTGGCTCAACAGCATTCCCAGGATAAGTAAACACTCCAGCCGAACAATTTGTTCTCCCAACAATATCTTTCTCGACTGAAAGGCTGATTGATAGTCCTCTAGTGATGCTATTTCCCTTGCCATTTGATATAGATAGCATCGAATTTCCAGATGTATTGAAAGCTGATACCGATTTAGCTTCAGGACGCAACCTGCAAAATAAACACAAGTGATGAGACTTGTTTACTCTTTTCATATCCAATATCATTTCCAGCACATTGACAAACACCATATACGCATTAAGCCTAGCTTTTCTTTTAGCTAAAATAAGCTCTATGATTCCTTCAGATATAAAACCTGTTTCCAAATTCAATCGCATATAGTCCAACCACGAATCTTCTCCATTATTCCACAAAACATGTAAATTTTCAACAACTGTAACAAAATTCCGAAGAATTGCAGTTTTTTAATTGTGATACGCATAGACTCATTAAGATTCCTCACTCACGATAAACTCCTGATCCGATCGAATTCAAAAAACAAAACCGTCCGCCATACATCAAAAATCAACAAATACATAATGCAATCACACGTAAAATGCAAAAAAAAAAAAATTGCTTACGGTGTAGAATTCTCATTAAAATTCATCTGAGGAAGAACCCGAAAGCTCGCCGCCGCCGCCATCTTGTACAGATTTCAATAATTCCCACTCAAGCTTCTAATCGAATCTAGATATATGATAAAGTGCAACGGGAAAACGAAGGAGCGATTATTTAATGTTGAGATCAACCTACTGATTTTTTTATTGAGAATTTATCTATATGAAGGAAGGAGTTGAAATTTCAATTTGGGGGTTTAGCAAGATTCTTGAGAATGGAGAAGAGAATAAATGAATAATATAAAGAGTTTGGTCAAAAGAGTGGACGTGTTCAACACACCGCTGCAAGTTCAGCAATGGAGGCTCCTTCCTAACACCTAACCTCACCTAATTAAAAGTGGTTAAGTCAATCAATCATAATAATTGCGTTTATTTTCTGTGATTTTTTTTTTTTTTTAAATTTGTATGTATTTTATAAATAAAACCTTAGCTATACATCTTTACTCTTATCACATTCGAGAAGACGCGATCAAAGTTAGACAAATCATACTTTCAACATTGACGTTTTAATAATTTAAAAAGAAATTATATTAATTTATAATAGTTTATACTACATTTAACGTATGAGACCGTCTTATATGAATTTTTTCTTTAAGGTGAGCCAATTGAGACATAAATTTTGAAAGAGTGGCTATCATGTGTTCTACGACAAATTTTCTTGACTTCAAAAATTTGTTTGTAACGTGTTACATTAAAAACGAATGTTAGATAAACTGCAACGAATTAAGAAGATATAGTTGCACATTTTATTGTACATATTGCAAATTTCAGTACAATAAATTTTACTACCTATGTCCTAATTTTGTTTGGTCACTTCCTGTAGATTCGAGTTTTAAGAAAAGTGAAAAATATTAGTATTAAATGGTGTAAAGTGGGTTTGGTGGAGGGTATGAATGTCAATTCAAATATAAGAAAAGTGTTGTTTATTAGTATTAAATGATGTAAAGTTGATTTAGTGTGTGTAGTAGAGTGACATGTGATGTAAATAAGTATTGTTTGTAAAGGGTATTGTTTTGTAAATAAAGTTATTTTATTTTCCTTTTGAAAATGATCAATCTAAATTAGAACACCTATTTACGGAAAGTGATCAATTTAAATTAGGACGGCCTAAAATACATTATGAAATACACGGTGCACAATATGCATACAAGACCTAGCACTTTCTAAATTTATCTGGAAGAGATTTATACCAATTTGGGGTTGGAGCACTCACAAAAAAAAAAAAAAAATACTCCCTCCGTCCTAATTTTGATTGATCATTTTTTAAATTGGATGTTTTAATATAGATTGGTCATTTCCTAATATGAAAATAAAGTGACTTTCTTAACTTAAAAATATCTCTTACTAGCGCAGTGCCCGCATGTTATGCAGGACTTTTTAATATTTAATATAAAATTAGCTTTAAAATTATGTAGTAATATTTATAATTTTTGATTAAAAAAGTATTATATTATTACTTAGAAAATTATAAAATATATTAATATGCAATTAATTATTACCTACACCATCACCCTTACTAAAATAATATAAAAAATCACAAATAATAATTTTTTTATTAGTGTGTGTTTAGTGTATATATACACCACACACATAACCCCATATCCTATAAATTTATATTTCTTGCAAATTTTAAAATTTTCTAAATAAATGAACAACACATATAAAAGTGTATATTAAAAAAATTATATGAGTTATGAATTTTATTATATTTTGATTATATGATTTAATTAATGATAATCGAAATTTTAGATAACATATGATTTTATTATTTATTTTAAATTTACTTTTGAATGAATTTATTATTATTTTATCAATATGCATGTATGATAGGTTGACTTATTATAATCATGTGAACATGTATGAAATTGATTTTAAATTTGTTTCACAATTGATAAATCAATTCAAAATTAATAGGAGAAGTCTAACATAATTTGTGTATAATATTATAAAAAAATAAGTTATATATTTACAATATTTACAATATAACTTAAATTTATTCATAGCATTTTAAATAATGATAATAATATTTGTATATTATGATGAAATATTAAATTAATTGAGTCAATTATTCCTTTTATAATATTTTATTTAAACTATTAATACACATGACACATCATTATTATTAATACATCAAGATACCAAACTCTCTATATAATTTACACATCATCAAAACTTACCAAAAGATGACTCATAAGCAATAAAAACTCTATATTAATAATATCAAGGGTGTAAAAATTGGTAATCGGAAGTTGGGCGTTTTCCGACCGCCTAGCGCCTAACTCTATATTAATAATATATATATATATATATATATATATTATTTATTTATTTTTTTCAATTTTCCAGAAAAAATCATACATAAATTAAATGAATAAAGCCCAAAGGCCCAAACCTAACTTAGTCTTCATCGCATAGATAAAAAAAAAGAACAGAAAAGGCGTAAATTAAAAAGAGAGAAAGAGAAGCATGAAAAAATTCCAAAACAATAATTTACCATTTCCGCCTCCACATTGTTGGGCCAGTTTCGCATCTCATCTCCTAAGCTTGACCATCTCTCGCTCATAACTTCAGACACCCATCAGTCCATCACCCATATGTTTGAGATGCTGGGCCTCGTCAAGAGTAAACCCGTTGTTCTCGCCAAGATGTTGTTGATTTGAGCTTCCCGTTGGTCGATTTGGCCCGATTTTTCACTTCTTAGAACATTGAAGGTTGACCGATTTGGCCTAAGCGATTTTAGAAAATGACTTTAGTCACCTAATCCGACTATTCTTTGGATCCGACTTTCATGGCCGATTTTCCAAAAATTGCGGCGGCCGGTGGCCGCCTAGCGCCTAGGCGGTGGTAGCCCGATTTCTGCAACCATGAGTAATATAGAGGGATTTACACTACATGTTACACACTCTAAAACCCTCCACTTTACACTACATGTCACTTTACACCAAGTTAAAAGGACACTAAAACCCTCCACCAAACTCATTTTATACTATTTAATATTACGAAATAACATTTTTATTAAAACTCCTGTCATTTACAAATAATCAATCAAAAATAGGACGGGGGGAGTATTAAATTTATTTTTTGATTCAATTAAAAGCATATATAGGCTCAATTAAATTGGAAGTCAAATTATTAAGAGTTGGTGTGCTGTTAAATTTGTTCACCGTGAAACTGGTTCATTTTTTTACAAGCATGACCCTTCAATTATTACGATTAATATTCTTTTGTAATATAAGTCACACCCTTCAATTATCACTACGAATACCCCCTGATGTAATATAAGTCACACCCTTAATACCCTTTATAGTAAAAAGTCACACTCTTCAATTATCACAATTAATACACTTTAATAATATAAGTCACGCTCTTTAACCAATTTCACATATTCTTCTATGAAATTTTTGTTCACCCTATACTCTGCCCAATTATTAATACACATTTGATTTAAACCTTGTGGTTAAAAAGTTTTTTATTTATTTTGTAGATAAAAAAAAGTCTAACTTCTAATATATTTGATATATTCTCTTATTAGAAATAAATAAATAAATAAAATTAATTGTAGCCAAAATGAAATAGCACAGGAGCTTCTAGAAGCGTGGATGATTAATTGATTGTGATACTTGAGTGAAAACACAATTAAGCATAACTAGTGACTCAAAACACAAGTAAATATAACCAGTGTCCTTGATAGTAAATACACAATAAAATTTAGCCCTAGGTTCCACTATATATATATTCCCCGTCAGCACTCACTCTCGCAGCCTCAATCTGCACAATACACTATACTCTAATGGCGGCCGACTCTCAATTATGCGTTCTTTTCACATTCTCATCTGTAATTATACTTTCAATTTAGGGTTCATTTTTGTTTCGAAATTAAATTTCTGTGCGCGGTGAAAGAATTAGGGCATGGCTCCATTTCGAGTCAGCAGCAGGTGCCTTTTTTCGATGGCAACCCGTCTGCCGCTTGGAGCCTAAATGGATCTATCCGATTTGAAGATCCACGAGATCAATTTTTTCTGTTGTTTCGTGATACAATAAATCGGGTATATTTTCGAATTGCCGATTCACGTTTGGTGCAGATTTTCTTTTTCATGGATTTATATTTTTCAAAAATCAATTTTATAATTTTGGTTTGAAGGCGCTCTCAGACACGGGGGTTTCGTGTTTAATTGCAATGGCAAACCACCTTTTGCACGGTGCCGATATGTAGCTACTTACACGATTGGTGGAAGCTAATTCTTAGCTTTCCTTCAAATTTACGGTAGCGACATCTTATCCAATTTTCATTCTTTTTTTTCTTGGTTTAAGATTTGATTATTTTGAAAGGTTTCTGAACAAATGATTCATCATTTTAGTACTGTTTATCTGGTTTATATTTACGCTAGTTTCGAATTTTCAATATTTTCAAATGATAGTACCGAATTATTTTCAAATGACAGTACCGAATTTTCAAATGATTGTACCGAATTATTTAATTGAGTTCGTCACAGGAAGGCTGGCAGTTGAAACTTGTCGATTGATATATTGGCTTTTTTATGTATATTATGAAGCACTTGTGAGATTTAGGTGTGTTTGTAAATTTAATATCTGGTAGTGGGTGTCGTTAAGATCACAAAAGCGAAAATGTTTTAACGTTATATTATAAGATGAAATAGAAAAACAACTTGTTGACACTTGTGAGAACTGTTCTTGTGATATTTGGGAGGTCTCTGTTAACTCAAGTTAGGAGTCTTTGTAACATCGGGTTTTATTTTAAATTTGTATGTTCATAGCATGATGAAATATTGCACTGTAAAATTAGTGATATGACCGAATTCCCTTTTCAAGATTTAAATAAGTTCTTTTTTCTAGTGTGGGTTTGTTACATTTGAAGTTGTTATTTTATATTTCTTTTTTTGTATTTGTAATTTTTATTATATACAAAAATGAATTGAGTAAATTTTTAATACTAGCTTTTGAATCAACCCAAACATTGATTTGTAACAAGCCCAATAATTGAGCCCACTAACTGCAACCAATTGTTTGATAAAGAGCAAAAGCCCAGTAAGTGCAACCAATTCCAAATATCTTCCAATTGGGTACCATGCAATTCCATATCTGGATCAATGTTTATTACAATTCCAAATCTTGATCAATGATTATTTCAGAAACATATATGGCTCAAATTTTAGGCTAGGTCTCTTGTATATCAGGAGAGATCTGGCGTCTTCTTTCAGAAGTAAGATTTTAAAAGTGTGTGGTTTGTTATACTGAAAAGTATAATTTATTTACATTGAATCGTGCAACTATTAATATGAAAAAATAGTTATACGGTTCAGTGTAAATAAGTTGCATTTTTTAATATAACAAGTCGCATGATTCTAAAATGTATTATGAGTGCACGGTGCACCTGCTTGTACATGAGACCCACTCCAAATTTTAAGCACACCTGCGAACTGATAGTATGCAATAATAATTTTTTGACAAAATCTTGTACATCGTGCAAATTAAGTGTATTCTTAAATTATATTGCATGCTAGTATTTTTAGTGTACAAGAGGTTTGCTCTAAAAATATTCATAGTCAATACAATTTTGATACTGCGTTGATTAGTAATAAAAATAAGTACCAAGAAGTTAGAACATTAATTTTACATTTCACCTAAGCAAATGCATCATCCAAGTCCAAAAGCTTGGACTCCAGTTGAAGTAAACTAGTTACCTTAAAAAATTACTTTATCTAGGCTCCAATTTGTATTATATACTCTTGCTTCATATATTGATGATGATTTTATGTATGCGGCTAAAAGATTGCTATAATAAGTACGAAGACAAAGTATGAGATGAACAAATTTTATACAAGAATCTGTAAAATTAGTTAAGAAGTTACTAAAATTAATAATATTAATTATGATAACTGAAAAGTGTGACTTTTTACTATAAAAATATTATTTATAATACTGAAAGTGTGACTTGTATTACACTAAAGATATTAGTAGTGATGACTGAAATGTGTTGTTTATGTTATAAAAAACTATTAGTTGTGATAATAGAAGAGTCATGCGAATGAAATTATTGATGAATACAAAATCAAGCGTGAAACACTGTTTTGGCAGGAAAATAAAATATATTAAAGAGTTGAAAGTTTATTGAATAATTTTTAAAAATTACCCTTGTGAGTAATTGAGAAATAAAAACTAAAGTTTATTAATAGAAATTTTGTCTCACGTTTCTTCCCATACTACAACACCTTTTTCCAAGAATTTAAATTTCGAAAAGTAAAACCAAATGAAAAAAGGTTTTTATTTTCTAAAAAAAGTAAAAACTTTACCAAATACAGTGGGCCCACTACACACAGTTCGCACACAATCAGTAGACTTCACATACAAGCGTTTTTCCTCTTTTATAGTATTATTTTTTTGAAAGCGTCCTCTTTTATATTATTGATTGATTGATAAATTCATCGGAAAACTATTTAATCGCTTTCCAAATTCATCGTTTTCCTCACGGATTGCTGATGATGATTCGGTGCGTTGGTGCATTTCTTTTCTTTGCACTCTCACTCCTAATCGTTGTCGATGGGCAGAATTTCATCAAGCTTCCTTCTGAAGCACGCCACTCCTTTGGTGGCTCAGATGAGGGCGACGGCGGCGCCGGTGACGCTGTCGGGACCAGATGGGCGGTTCTTCTGGCCGGTTCAAATGGTTATTGGAATTATCGACACCAGGTGATTGTATCTTCTATTTCGTGTTTGTAGATTCTTTTTGTTAGGAAGGCATGATGTTTGTTGATAATCTCGAATTATTTCAGTGTGGAAGCTCTGCCTTCATAAATAATTTTGATTTGCAATGTATTAGTATAGTGCAATTTTCAGTAATGTCATTGACAATTTTCAGTGATGTCCTGTTTTTAGACTTTCTATTTAATAATAACTTCGTTGATGTTTCTGGTTAATGGTGTATATTAACTGGGAAAGAATGCCTGAGATTAAGGAAAACTGTAATTGACATTTTTTTTTGATAAATCCTAGCTCCATGGTCAATTACTTTAATCATGATTCTAGGTTGGTGTTTTTGAAGATTTTATGTTTTTTTTTTTTTTTTTTTTCTTTTTGGTCGTGTAGATTAGTTGATTCTTGAATGCTTGTAGAGTCCTGAGATCTGAATATCTTCGAGGGAAGAATATTTGGATTATTTGTTTTGAGATGACTTCTTATTTTCATTTTTGCAGTTCATGTTTCCATCGCGTTGATTGATTATTTGTATTAAAGTTTATAGCTAGATGTTTTGCCAATGTTTTACTAGAGTAATAACCAATTACGTACTTTGGAAGTTATCTGAGTATTTTATAAACCAAGCTAACCTTGTCTTTCTGTATATTTTATAATTATTATAGGAGTTAGGATGGCAAACCATATTATTATATGATAATGATTTTGCATCATTGTATTGTAGCCGTGTTGGCAAAGGTTAAGAAGGGGGCCCAGCTGAACAACTAAACTTTAATTTCTTGACAAAAGATGCTATTGGCTATTGCACTTTTTATATTTTCTCAAAGAATCTTTAGTTAATTGTCTTTGATTTTTTATTTTATTTTATTTTTTATTTTTTTAATGTTTGGAGGATTTGATTGATCGGAATTTAACCATGGTGAACATCTATGCATGAAGCCATTAATATATGTTTCCATTTGAGAAGACAATGATGCAGTTGAGCCACTCTATGTAAATGAAAACATCAATAGAATAAAATGTTCTAAAACATTAATTTATGCCAATACATTCAGAATTATTATTGTATGTAGGAGCTGATTTTCATGTTGTAATTCTACTCATTGTTTTGTATGGTTTTGCATGAAAATATAGTTTTTCTGACAGAGAGTTCGTAGAAATAAAGAGGGTTTGACATAGGAGTTCTATGAATTGCCTTCTTTCGACTACTAATTCTGATAATAAATTATTATTATACGAATAGGCTGATGTATGCCATGCATATCAAGTCCTAAAACGAGGTGGTCTCAAAGATGAAAACATTATTGTTTTAATGTATGATGACATTGCTTACAATGAAGAAAACCCGAGGCCTGGAGTCATCATCAACAGTCCAAACGGTGATGACGTCTACAAGGGAGTTCCCAAGGTTCGTGTCTAAGTCCCTTGGTTCACTTAAGTTGAAACTGCATTTCCTTCTCTGCAAGCTGATCGTTAGTTAAACAGGACTATGTTGGAGATGATGTCAACGTCGACAACTTTTTTGCCGTTCTTCTTGGAAACAAAACTGCAGTTAAAGGAGGTAGCGGAAAAGTTGTGGACAGTGGTCCTGATGATCATATATTCATATACTATTCTGATCATGGTGGTCCTGGAGTGCTTGGTTAGTAACTTCCAAGCAAAATCATCCATCTTTCAATTGCTTGTTTTCACTTGTTCGTTGAATCTTTTTGCATATGAAAGCTATGATGATTATGTTGAGAGTTATTCATCTTTTATATTCAAAGTTTAAGAAACTCTATAATTTGTAAACTTTAGTCTATCAATTGGCCAGTTTGCTTCCTGATGTTCTCTGTTTCTGCTTGATGTTTATGCATTTCTCTCATTCAGGGATGCCTACCAGTCCTTTCCTTTACGCAGATGATCTTATCAATGTTCTGAAAAAGAAATATGCTTCTGGGACGTATAAGAGCTTGGTAAATCAAAAATTTTCTTTCATATTCCAAGTGAAAGTATTAATAGAAAATATCCTAAATTGTGCAAGTGTGGTGATCATTATCATTTGTAGGTATTTTACCTCGAAGCATGTGAATCTGGAAGTATTTTTGACGGTCTTCTTCCTGAAGGTTTGAACATATATGCAACCACTGCAGCAAATGCAGAAGAGAGTAGCTGGGGGACATACTGTCCTGGAGACGATCCCAGTGCTCCTCCTGAATATGAAACCTGCATAGGTGACCTATATAGTGTAGCCTGGATGGAAGACAGGTATAGTAGTTCTTCCGACTTTGGTGAATTTAAAGTTGTTTAATTTGTGTTAACTAAAGAAGCATCTCTTCTTTGTATTGTCAAGTGTCAACACGATAGTTTGTTGAATTAATCATTTGACTGGCAAATTTCCCCAAGCAATCTCGATTAAACCTCTATTGACTTCTCTTAATAGGAAGACTTTGTTGAAATGCTAGTCATGTGATTTAGGAATTGTTTTATGCTTTTGTTTCCTTAATTAATGTTATGCTATCATGACAGTGACATACACAACCTTCGCACCGAGACTTTGAGGGAACAGTACCAGCTGGTAAGATCTTGTTAAATCGTGTATGTTCAAGCCAGGCCCTTGAGTTGAAATTCGTCTAAGTATATATATACCTGTGTATAATGCTTATATAATGTTTTTTTTTTATCCTGGGAAATACCCTAAAATTTTCGTTAATATTTTACCTTCGGAATGACTGAATTATGTTGGCATTTGCAGGTGAGGAAGAGAACAGCCAATGAAAATTCTAATTATGGCTCCCATGTCATGCAATTTGGTGATCTAAAGCAAAGTCTAGATAGTCTTTTCATGTACATGGGCACAAATCCTGCTAATGATAACTTCACTTTTGTGGATAACAACTCACTGAGGCCATCATCAAAAGCTGTTAATCAACGGGATGCTGATCTTTTACATTTTTGGCATAAGGTATGTGGGACTCTTGTTTTTAATACTTCACACGGTGCTTTAATCATTAATTGTATATGTTTATTGATGATGGTTGTGTCATGGAGATATTCTTACGTATCATAGCTGAACATATTTTATTTTAAGCTGATTGCATTTGAAGATAGAGCTAGTCCACAATGTTAAGTTAATCAGAATGGTTTTATTTTAAGCTTGATGATCAGTTTAAAGTCCAAGATTTAATCCCTGCTTTTCATGGTCAAACCTTTTTTTATGATATACGCCATTTCTCTATTCCTTCTGGCAGTTCAGCAAGGCTCGTTTGGGCTCTTCCCGGAAATCTGAATCCCAAAAGCAGCTTGCTGAAGCTATGGCACACCGAACACACATAGACAACAGCATTGAACTTATCGGAAAACTTCTTTTTGGAATTAAGAAGGGCCCTCAAGTTCTGAAGACCATTCGACCAGCTGGAGAACCTCTTGTTGATGACTGGACTTGCCTTAAATTGCTGGTAAGGTTTCATCATTTAGCTCCTAGATATTTTACATATTTTTACCAGTTTATATATCATTAGTCAACACGAAAAAGCTCTTCTTCTCTCCATCGGTCATAACTCATAAATTCTAGAAGATTAACATTAGTACTTCTTATAGATGCATGTATACAGTGTATAATGTAAGTTAATGGTATATCACAGTTTCCTACTTAATTGATCGATTCCTATTCTAAACATGTATTATATCAAAAGATATACATAAAAAGCACGAGGAAGAGATCCTCTCGAGGCATTTGTCCTAAAAATACGATTAAACTATCACTTATACATGCTACACAGGTACGCGTATTTGAGACGCATTGCGGGTCTCTATCCCAATACGGGATGAAACACATGCGCTCGATTGCCAACATATGCAACGCAGGCGTGAATAGAGACCAGATGGTCGAGGCCTCCGCTCAAGCTTGCACGAGCTTCCCTTCTAATCCTTGGAGCTCTCTCCACAGAGGCTTCAGTGCTTGATGTATCTTGGGCTGTTACATGTCAGTATAGTATCTGTATATATTGTCCAGCCTTTCTTGTTTGTATTGTACTTGATAATATGCTATATGTTAATATATGGCAATTGGCATATATTACTATGTATATGAGTATGACTAAGAAAATTTCTTGGCACCTTCAGAAACTAGTACTACCTCTGGTTGGTTACATTCATTTTCTTAATTTAAAGAAAACTGTTTTGTTTTGTTTATTTTGATTTTGGAATTTGTATTTGCATTCTGATAAGTCATATCAATTGTTTATTTCCAAGGTAGATATACTATATGTTATGAATATTGACTTTTATTAATATTCTGCATGGTGGAAACTTATCTAGTGTATGCATATACTTTACTTATTTTATTTTTAAGTATTACTGCATATAAATGTTATTTTAAACAATTGTTTTTTAATTTGGAGGATTTAATATCAAAATGAAAATATATTGCATTTTAAAATTAAGAGTTGATCTTCTAGGAAAAAGTTTTAAAGTCTAAAAAATAAAGTGTAAGTGTCTTGTGCATCTAGGTACACCATGCTAATTTAATTATATTTTTGAAATATATAATCTTTTAAAATTGAAACATATAATTAATTTATTTTAAAATATACAAATTGTATCAGTAAAAATAAGTTGCGTATTTTAAAAATATATTTATATCACGTAATGCACATTATGCATATAAAGACCTGGTCAAAAATAAAACTATCAATTTAAAGTTAAAAGATAAAGCATATCAATCAAAACCAGCAAATTTGATGGCAGATTCAATATTTGTAATGCTTAGTTTTAATTTTAGTATACTATTATTTATTTCATTATTTATGTTTTATTTGTTTTCATACAATTTAAATTCATCTATCATTATTTTTTAAATATGATTTAAATTATTTTTAAATTAATGAATTTTGATGTCAAAATTAAGATACTTCTGATCTTTAATGAATATGTTTATATTTATTTTCTATATTCTTTATTAATATTTTTATTTAAGTCTTTTGAATGAATTAAATCATTTTATCTTTTGAATGAAAGTGGAAGACAAAATAGAAGATAAAAGGGGACAAAAATTGAAATATTTGGGCAAAACATTACTCCATATTTCTTTAAATAAAATAATATAATCAGACGGCGAGCTTACAGTAAAACAAGATTCCGTCAGATAAGTTAACGCCGTGAAGCGAATCCTGGTCGCTGTGTGGGACACAGAAACGACGTCTCAAACAGCTTAAATGAGAAGCTATCTGGATCGTCGATTAATTTTTCAACGGTTGTAGATTGAAAAAGAAAAGCTTTGAGGTATAAAAATGGTGCTTTATATTGTATTATAATTTTAATTCATCTTTCACAGAATCACAACAAGGAGAAAGAGCTTCATTCTCTCTCTCTCTCTCTCGAGTAAATTTATTTTTTAGATTGAGAAACAAATCATATGGCCGATGCATTTGGTGAGTGGAATTGCGGTGAATAATTTTTAATCAAGCGATTTCAAACCATTTCTTCGAGGAATGAAAATTATAAGTTTTGTGAGTGAAGATTTTGGATGTTTATGATCTTTGAATTACAGGCACATTCTAGCTGTTAAAGGCGAAGATATCGACGCGTGGTGTGTTGTTCACATAATTGTGAATACTGATTGGATTTGAGGAAGGAAATTTCGAGTCAGAAGGTTCTAATTGTTTTTTTGTTTCCATTTTGTGTTGGTTTTCTTTCATCTGTTTCTGGAATTAATCATAATTCGTTGTTTGACAGGTACGATTATGAGAGATATATAACCAGTTTCCTGTTAAGAAGATCGGGATTGAAGTTCGGATTTGCTCTGTTATCACCGCGAATCGCCATATGCAAGCTTTTGGAGACTATTTGCAGATTTATTGTGTGAATTCAACGTATTTTGCAAGCTTATGCGATTTTTTTTCACCTCTTGTGAAGGACTTATGGAGATGATATTCTGAACGTTTGGCCGGAAAACCTCTGATTATATCAGGTAATTTAATTCATCGCTCAGAGAAGATTAGGAATGAACAATGAATTTGTATGTTAACAGTTTTTTGGTTTCTACGATTGCAGATTCAGACAATTTTGTTACTGATTCGGCGGAATTTGAGAGCAAAGGGAAAATCCAGATTGTTTCCGTTGAAGAATTGAAAGTGAGTGAAGAAAATTGAAGTTCGTAGGTAATGCGACACTGATCTCAAAGAAAACTCTACTTTCAAAATTTTCTGTTTTCCTCATTCACCAAAATTTGGACGCAAAATTTTGACTCATATTCCCCCAATTTCTTCTTATTGATATTAGAAAAATCCATGGATTATCTCAAAACATGGTGCTCTTAATGACCTTTTCTGAGATTTTTTCGTAGCAATCCAAATTCACGTGCTGGAATCCCGTTATTTGAAGCTTTGGAGTTCACAATTTCCCAATTATCAGATCCGGATTTGAACAATTCTTATAATTTCTTCTTAATTTCCTCAACACATAACAAATTAGCTTGGGGAAAACCAAACCAGAATGCTGCAATGAGTTCCATTTCTGCATTTTTCTCTCTTTCTCCATAATCGCAACATAATTCAAATTACAAGCCATCAATTCTGGAAATGTTAATTTTAGCTTTTTTTATCACTTTTACTTTCACCTGAAAAAATTGGCCAAAATCTTCACAATCTCCATGTGAAAATCTTTACTACTGCAATTCTCAACGTCTGTTTCGTAACGGTGCACAGGGTGCACAAAATGAGGGAGATGGAGAGGAAGAATACTTCGTTATTCAGATCGGAGTCGAAATCGGCCGCTACGACGTCGTCTGATTTCGTGCTGCAGTGGGGGAACCGGAAAAGGTTACGCTGTATGAAGGTCCACGTTAAGGACCACAGTGGCATCAACAATGAACCGGCCGGTTCGGGTCGGCCAACGGCCCGAGGGGACCGGCGGGTCGTTAGGTCGGCAATTAATAATAGTAATAATAATTTAAGCAAGGATGGGACATCAAATAAGCAGAACACTAGCTTTGCACTACGGAACGATAACGGCTATCTGAACCTCCGTCAACGCCCACCTTCTCCGTCTCGTCGAATTTTGAGGTAACCTTTTTATGAATTTCATTTAATTGTTTGTTTATTAAATTTATAAATTGATTACTTATTTGGTGATTTATTCACAATCATGCGGAGTTGGAATTCTCTAGGCAGAGCTAACATGTTTCTTGACAAATGATTCTTTAATTCAAGCTAAGAAAATCATTTATACTTCAAAAAATTGAACCTTGAATTATTGGGTGTTGTTTTTTTCACTATTTGGTCGCCCAGTTGATTCTCTTTCTTGGAATTTAGAGACATTTTTCTATGTATTGTGCATCATCCTGGTAAATTTGAAGTTTATTACTGAGTTTTAATTTATTTTTGTGGTGGTTTCTAATTTATATCGACGCACCTTGTGAAGCCGATGACCCTCTTATTATTCTGTTTTCACTGTTAATTAATATTAAAGGATAAAAAAATTCATATGAGACAGTCACATACATAAAATATAATATAAATTAACACTCACTTTTTTTAAAATGTTAGAATATTAATACTAACAATTTATGCTTAATTTCACCGTGAGAGTGTGTGTGAAGGTGAAATGTGGTACTGATTATAGTGTTGATCACTTATTCGTGTGTAATTGTATTTATTGACATGAATGTGTATACAATAAGTTTGTGATCATTGCATTTAGTGGAGGCACCTAATAATCTAATACATTACCTTTTCAATTCCATGGAAATATTCATTTATATGGAGACTTTGGAATGTGGGCCACCTGTTTTATTTTAATTTTACCCCCATAAATTGTTACCTTTTTTTTGGTTAATCTGAAATTGCGTCAAGGAATTTTAATCCGACGGTCCATATTTGCCCGATTAGGTTCTTACCCCCACCCCACAACTCATATTTAAGATTAGGACACGGAATTAATCCAACGGTCCATATTTAACCAATTAGACCCCTTTTTATTATAAAATAATCGCAATATAAAAAGCTTACTACTAAAAAGTCTAAAACCAGAACCACATCCTCTCTTAATCTTAACAACTCCCCCTCCCCATTTTCTACGCAATACCAGTCGCCCATTCCGTGATCCAAAAGCTGTACCCCACAAGGGTATTCAAGTAATTTCACTTCCCTCCATGAAATGTTCTTTTTTATTTTCGTTGCAATTTTTTTTAAAATTCACTACCCCTTTTGTACATGTGCAAATTATTTCGTCTCATCAATAATCATATATCTTGATAGATATAGATATTGGTTGATAATATTTGTTTATATGATTGTTTGATTTCTTTTCAATCTTTAGGAATTCAGAGAGTTCAATTGGTGCTATGAAGGGGCATAGCAATGAAAGAAAAGGCACTCCCATTAATAATAATAATAATAACAACCACCCCCACCCCACCAAGAATAGCAACCACAGTAATGATAACTACCACCACGGCGGCGGCGGCGGCGGTTCTGGTTCATCGGAAACAACCCACGACGGTAAAAAGGGGGGGTCATCGTCCGGTGGCGACACCAACGCCGCCGTGTGGCCTCCGAAGTTCGTGATTGCTTTAACAAATAAGGAGAAAGAAGAGGACTTTATGGTACTTAAAGGGTCAAAACTCCCTCAAAGGCCCAAAAAACGAGCTAAAATTATTCAGCGTACACTCAATGTAAGTTCTTTTTTTCTCTTCTATAAAGTTTTTAATTTGATTTCATTAGTTAATTGCATGAACATGATGCTTCTTTTCGTTGTTTTGCTTTGTTGTGCTTCGAATTGTTATGATAATGTATCTGTTAGAAAACTTAAATAAACAATTTAATTTTGAACCTTTCTAAATGTTCAAACTTTTAGATAAAAACTTTTTACATAGTACCAGAGCGTCTACATCCTGAGTTCGATTCACGTTGAAAAGTGAAAACAACTGCACTCATATTTCAATAACGATAAAAATCTGTAAAATGAAGTATGGAATTAAAACCTGATAGGAAAAGGGAAGATTGTAATTTGTAAATGCTGATTGAGTAAGTGAAATCTGTAATTTTAAATGGGTATTAATGGACAGGATTAGCGTAAATTTATTTCCGTGATGCTACTATATTACCTTTGATGTTTTTTGTTTACCGTGCCAATTTTTTCTTCAATTGGTATAGGATTCTGAATTTATTCATGATTTGGAATAGTAGTAATTACGAATTCCCTTTTTTAAAATTGAATTTCGCATTTTTAGATTTCGACATATTATGAGATGACAAATTCTATTCTTTTCTGAATTTAATATTAACGAAAAAAATACTTTTGATGGTGCATTTTGGCTTTTACTCCAATATTTTATTCCTGCACTTCTTTTCTCTACAAGCTCAAATCTAAATTGCAACTCGAAGAAATTTAATTATAAGGTTAAACATCTGCAATTGATAATACATTTAAAATACAATTTGAATTAGGGGCCAACTTGATTAATTCAGCATCGAATCCAAACTTTCTTCAACTAAAGTAATAATATAGTAATATTAGATGAGCTTACATTATTTTTTGGGGCCCAGCCCGGCCCGGCCCATATCTTTCTACTGGTGGAGATTTTTTGTCATGTTTTCTCTTTTGTAATAGTGGAGAACCCATCCTTATCTATCTTGTCAATTATCATCTTCATCAAGCAGACAAGAGACAGCACATGTGTCTGTCGAAGTTCAATTTTTATGATTTCTTTTTCTAAAATTATAAATATACAAAAAATGTTTATTTATTTTGTGATTTATTCTTTCTTCATTTGCAGCTGGTGAGCCCAGGTACATGGTTATGCGATTTGACCATCGAACGCTACGAGGTCCGCCAGAAGAAGGTTTCCAAAAAGGTAATCCATATATTTTTTATTCTTATTATAATGTTTATTTTATAATTAATATTATTATTATTGTTGTGATATTTATTACAGAGACCAAGAGGATTGAAGGCTATGGGAGGTATGGAGTCAGACTCAGAGTAGTTTATGAAACAACAAAAAGCATGTAAAGTAGTAAAATGGAAAATGAGAAGTAGTGGAATTAATGGACTCTGGAGTTGTGTGCTTTTGATATTGCCATGAGGAAGATAAATTAATAAATCAATGGTTTTTAATGTTAATGTTTTGCGTATGAAATCCTATATTTTTAAGAGTTTAGAATTATTTGACTCATTTTACTTATTTTCAATATATTTTTTAAATTATTAAATTTAACTCGTATTATACCCTAATTAAGGTTAAATCATAAATTAAAAATAACGTTCATAGCATGAATCAAATCTATACAACTTTTTGTATTTTTAATAATTATTGACTGTATGTTTTGAATTATTACAGCATATAGTGTGTATTATGGACAAGGAAAATGCATGGAAAATGTGGGTTTATAGAAATGGAATACAAGTTCTAATAAATATAATTTGAATATTCAAAGTTTGTATCCCTATCAGCATGTGTGGCAACAGCAAGGTCAATTTCAAGTTATTATTTAATCTAAAAGAAATTTTCAACCAATAATTTAATTTGATCACGGTTAGTTATAATTTCAAATTTATAGTTTCATAATTTTATCGACAATTCAAAATCTTTGGTCAAAATTGCATTCAATTGCAATTATTTTCATATTTTTCGTTAAGGCACCCATACCTTTAAATCTCAATATTTTCAAATTCAAATGAAAATAAGGAAGAACCAAAAATCTCAAAATCTGCAATTCAAATGAAAACAAGGAAGAAGCAAAATGGTTGGCTCCCAAACGCAAAACCAATTCAAATTTAGAAAAGGATACAATGTAAAAATAGGAATAAATTCAAATTTTTTAAAACATGGACTCAATGCAAAAAGTATTTATATTTGTAGCATTTTGAGGATGACTTTTGTAGGGCAGCCAAATTTCAAATTGTCAAAAATAAAAAGGCTCATTTAAATGTAGCAATTTGAAAACTTGATACCTCCTACAAAAATCGAAAGTTTGCCCCTCATAATGCATTTAGTATATAAAATATAAATCTTATTTTCAATTGGTCCTTTCAAAAACCATGAAATAATAATTTTCTGCTGAAAGTAAATCAAGTTATTTCAAGTAAACTTTCAAAATTTATAGTAAATTACTTTGAAATTATAGTGAAGATAATTTAATAGTTCCGAATTGAGTAAATTTTAAATTTGACAAATATAGATCAAACTTTCTCAATTGCAATTAATTTTATGAGAATTATAGGAATCAAGATCAATTTAATTGATAGAAACAGAACACCAATTACAGGAAATTCAGAACTCCAATTTATACTAAACTAGCTTTGCTTTTACGCAAAAAAGAGTTGGCATTTTTGAGTCAAATAAGAAGTAAAAGTATCTTTACGCGTTTATTCATCTTTACAATAAACTTCAATAATTTTAACAAATCCAAAATTGAAAATAATTTAAATAACTACATAAGTAAAATTATGTATTTTGTTACACATTTAAATTAATATAAGCGTGTTTATATTAATATAAAAACGTATTAATATACTCGTATTAATAATTGAAAAATGAGTCTAATATTGTACGGAAAAGAACCGAAATGACAACAGATCTTCAAATCAAATAATTAAATTTCGAGAAAATTAACACAAGCTCATATCAATTGCAGGAAAAAAATGCAACACAAAACATAATGTAAGAGGAAAATAATGGAGTAATATAAAACGCACATATAGTGCCAAATAATGCGTACATAAATGAAAATAGAGAGTATATCGAACACAAATCACCTAAGAATGAGAAATCAACCATCAAATCAAACAGATCTGCACAAAACACTCATAAATCCCTAAAATGGAGCCGCTCTACAAACACACTCAGTATACGATAATTATAAAACCTCTATAAAATGCTCTTCAGATCCTGAGCGCAGATCCGAGCACGAACGAAGCCACAGCGAAAGCGCAGCCAACCGCGAACGACGGCGACGCAGCTCCGGCTGCGGAAGTAGGAGCCGGCGCAGGCGCCTCTTGCGCCACCGCGCTTCCGATGAGTGCGAAAATCGCCACCACGACAACCAAAGCTACGCTGTGAGACGCCGCCATTGCACCGAGAGAGTGTGTGTTTGCGAGCGTATGTTAGTGCGTGAGAGAGAATGTGGTGGAGTAGCGAATGGCAGGTCGGAGAGAAAGTGTGCGCGTGATGGAATATATAAAGGGGGTAATTAGGGCAGATGCTGGGTTGTACGGGCAGCTGCCCGCCTGCTGCCCGTAGAGTACAGTCTGTCAACGGACCAGTGGTGGTGCGACAGCTGGCGAGAAACGACAGCGTATCGAATTTTGGTTGGAGCGATTACTTAATCAGTAATTATATAGTAATTGCTTTTGATTGATTATGATTAGAAGAGTTAATTAGAAAAATTAAGGACACGTTTCGGTAGTGTTCCAGCTGTTGTGACCGTTGATGCAGTGAATTGGCGCAGATTTTGGTACAGTTAACGAATTGGGATTGGACACGTTGACTGAAATTGCACAAAACACGAGTCAAGAAAAGCCGTTGCTTTGCAGGTAAACTTTAGGTTTAAAAATTCTGGGGAGTCGAGAATCTTCTACAGCTGGTGGTGTGAGTGTCACTTTCACACTATAGTTGTGTGACCACATTCCAAACCTTTTTTATTGTGAAATCTTCATCTTCTTCGAATTCGAAGCTCACTCTCACATCGAGTATTAAGATAAAAACTTTGGTAGACCTGGTTTATATTATGAATTCGGGTTAAATTTGACTCATACACAAAATGAGTTAGATATAAATAGTTTTTGCGTAAAAGTAGTAGTTCTATTTAAGAATAAATGAAAATTTTATTTAATAATGGTGAAGCTTTTACATAAAGAATATTGAGAGTTAGAAAAACAAAAGTGTAGTTTTTACATAAAGAACGGTGGTAGTTTTTGTGAACAAAAAGTGAGAGTTTTACTTAAGAATAAAATGAGAGATTTCTTAATGCCGGTGTAGAGTTTTACATGCAATAAGTGAGTTTTGTAAACAAAAAGTGAGTTTTACATAATGAAGAGTAGATGATTAAGCTCGTGATGCCCTACATATTAATCCTACATATTAATCCGATGGTCTCCGCCGGCGACCCCATCGACGCCGCCGCAATCTTCAACGAAGACGAAGACCTCCTGGATGACGACGATGGCGACGAAAGTTCCGACCACGATGAAGACGATTCCACTTCTTTCGCCCTTGTCGTCGTTGATCGCCCTCCTCTGTCCACCTCCGTCGTTCAAGTGGCGATCGCCGTTTACGGAATGCCCGATCCACACCTTAAGCTACAACAGAAACAAAAAATTCAACCGAAAAATGTCATCGTTAAAAAGTTGGCGATACTGGACGAGAGTCGCAAGCTTTTCCAACAATTGTGGACTGGCGAGGATGAAATTGAACTGTTGCAGGAGTTCCTAGACTACACAATGCAGCGTTTCAGGTCAACCCAATTACTTAATATGAGTCATATTAAATTAGAATTCACACTGTGAACCTGATTAACTGGAGTGTCCCTCGAGTATTAATTAATAAGAAAAAAATACTGAATTATTAGGAGTAATAATCCATGTGAATGCATTAAAATTAACATTACTATTATATATAATATTAATAATTTTTGTACCTAACATTTTTATTAAAATCATAACAAAATCTAGTATGAAAATTTGCATACATGAAAAAACTTTTATTTACAAATAAATTCTGTATATAGTGATGGTAAGACTAAATCGAGTGACTCATGATTCACTCGGTCCGAGTGACTCATGATTCACCCGTCCCGAATAGATCATGATTTAGAGTTCATTATTTAATGTTTAGGGTGTAAATGATTCACCCAGTCAGAATAAGTCATGATTTAGAACGATTTTATAATTTTTGATACATGAAAATTTTCACTCAAGACCTACTCTAAAATCATAGATTCTGTCTTCTTTTTTCTTTATCAGGAAAAACATAGAGTCCGTCTTAGCTCGTGTTTGCAAATTTTTTTGTCATTATTAATTAACAAATTGATAAGTATGTAAAAAAATTCAATTAATTTGAGTTTATCTCTCACCGTTGATCTCACACAATTATAGGAAATGTTTGTCATTATCTCTCACCGTTGATCATCTATATTTTTTTAATAAAAGCATGACTTGCGTAGGGCGACGGCGGTGAGGCGGCATTTTAAGATAAGTTGGACATCGACGTTTTAATATTTTGGAAAAATGATGAAATTAAATCTTAAGTTGTCTGCGCCCTACGATAAAAAACAATCTCATATATGATTTTTTTGTCTTTTCTAAAACACCCGAAGCGCAATATTTTGTTTTATAATTATAGGAAAGTGCCAGTATTTAGTTACCAAAATTTTAGTTTATGAGGATTATATTATATTTAATGCTAATTTTTTAATCAAAGATTATTATTCTCAACATATACATCGAGATGTCACCGGATATATGAGGTAGCGATTTGCACTAAACCCCATATTTGATTTGATTTTTTCTCTTTAATTATTATTAATACTAGATTTTGCCGTGCATCACACGGACCTATTGTAAATCACTATTATAAAAAGGGTCTTAACATTAAAAGGTACATAAAATTTCCAGTTTCCAATTCTAAGTAGATAAAAAGATCATACAAAAATTTATTCTCACAACTTTCAAGTACCAAAAATCCAAATAGAATTAAGGTCTCAAACTTCCAAGCTCCACGACCTATTTCAAACTCTCTTCAGGTAGCTTTCTCCCCATATCCGGGCTTTCCTAAAAAAATATATATCCATATCACTTTTTAAATATATTAAATCAAATAACTAAATAACAATCATTCCTATGTTAAGCCATGTATCAGGTTACTATCAGAATAAATTGAGTTCGACGCAATCTGAAACCTTAGCACCTATATTATTAACCATCTTCCATCTAAGTAAGGATATGTTTATGGGAGAAGGGAAATGTTTGGTTTTATTTGGACAACCACCGCCAAAGTTTCTGTTGACATCAAAGATATAAACAGAGAATTCTGCAATATTCAAGTAAAAGGGATGCAATTTATCACAACTCCTTGATCAGACCAGCTTAAGAACATCATGTGCATAAAAGGTTAGGAATCTAAATAAATACTTTACCAAATCTATAAAAATATCAAAGATGGTTCAATTTCTTCTAATTTTTCATTGTCTTATTTGTTTCATCAAAATTATGAACCTGAATTTGATATCTTATGGTATAAGAGTCTTTGTTAAACATTTGGAAACAGTTCCCACACCTCAAGTAAATGTCTACTCCACATCCTTCACAGATGTACAACCTTTCAAGAACTTAAAAAAATAAAGAACACAAACATAAGAGGTGAAATTATATGCACGCCAATTGTTTGTTTATTGCTTCTTCTAAGATGAAAGTTTATGTACCTTATGTTTTGGAAACCTGCAACCGAAAGCCTCTTGAAACCCAATGTAGTGTGGACTGGAATAATACCAAGTATTAATCAAAGGACAATAGTTGAAGCTTGTAGTCAGTATAAAACACAAAAAACATCAAGAGTAAAGAAAATTGAGTTAGATTGTATCCGGAAGTTTTGCTGATGTAATCTTCTTTGCAATGAATTGATACGCCGCCTGCATTGTTTGACCCTATTGCATAAAAAGATAAGTAAGAATGTAAATATTTCCTCATCCCTTAAGATATAATTCTTATCATGTTTTGCTTCATATGCCACCAAAGATGATAGTATATCTTTGTTTCTTTTGTTTCATTTGTTTGGTCAGTGATGATATATCATTGGTATCCAACTAATGCAGCAAAATGATGAAATGTTTAGAAAATAAGATAGGAAGCAAATGACAAAACGTTTGGGGAAACGGAGAAGCTGCGAAATTTCACGTATGACATAAAATTAAAGAATTCCAGCACCCAAAACACGGTCTTGACAGAATTTGGAAAGACATGACTGTTGGATATGAAATACTCTAAGAAAAAGCACACATCGTAATCTTCATAGTAGTGAATCTCTTACCTTAAAATGTGATCAAAACTACTAAAAGGGCGTGCATGTCTCTATTTTCTTGTTGCTGAACTTCTTAGCCTCAATAAATACCTATACATTTGTTTTTAGTAACAGTAATGTGACTTCAATCCAAAAAATCATAAAATTTAAGGATAAACAGGACATAGAGAATTTCAAATAGTTGTTATTATTCTAATTTATTTACCTTCAATCTTCTTGATGTCGATGCATTAAGAGAAATCAACCTATTCGCATTGAATTTTTCCAAATTGTAAAATGAAGTATGTTCATCCTGGAGATAAATCAAATCTGTGAAACAGATGACATTGCTAAGAAGAGTGCATTTAAATTGAAGTTATACTGTAATTGATCTAAAGTAGCATTTAAATTGAGGATATACTTTGAGGTATTTCAATCCACCAAATTACTGGAAAGTTGAAATAATCCAAAGAACCTCATTCAATATTATGGATATCTTATTGCCTTCTTGGCCCGTTTCTATCATCTACCTATCCCCGATCATATATAGTTCCCAAATCCTTAGAACCAAAGGCAACCTCAATTAAAGTAACCACTCTTATAAACAAATTTAGTATAATTAAATAAGCGAAATAATATTCAGATTTAGGCAAACAATAGTCCTAATACACATAAATCAATCCAAATTAATTATATCCAGAAACAAATGAAAACAAAAAATACTAAAACCAAAAAAATAGAACGAATCAGGGTTTAGAGCATACTGAATCTATTCGCCACCAGGTAATTGAAGGTATGATCATCACAATTGTAGGTGAACCCTGTTATTTATAACATACAACATTTAAAGACATTGAGAAGCAATGATTGTGAAATTTCAGGTGAATTCAGTGAAATCGGCCAAAATCGCATTTTCCTTTCACTAATTATAAGAGTTTAATATCTATCAGAGTTTCGGTCATCAAATTCTGTTAATTTCTTTAGTTCACTATGATCGCAAATTTTTACATTAAGACTTGCAAAGAATTACATGATAGAGCAAAATTTTAGACTATATACAAACTGTGTAGTAAATGCTAAGTAAAATACACAAACACTTTGCTCTAAAATGCGAAATATCTTCCCCAAACACTTTGCTATTCACTTTGTCCCTATACTTCTCATCCCATGTTTACTTCTCAATGCTATTTCAATTCAATTATATACAATCATATATCCTTTCAAAATAAAAAAAATTTATAAAATCAATAGAAATCAATTATCTTCAAAAGACCATTATATTTGGAAAAAATAGAAAATAGAATATTGAAACTATAATTGAAGAAGCAAAAGCGGGAAAATAAAAAAATTAAACTATAATTAAAGAAGCTAAAGCAGAAAATGGAAGAAGCAAAAGGAAATGCAAACATCTGTAACAAAAGGATTAGGAATGTTTCCTAAATATATCTTGCAGATTAAGCTACTTTGATTTCTTGATTGTATATATATTCTTGGTTTATCAATATACATAACATACCAAATCAATGTACATAACATACCTTTGCCTTCAGTATTTTTTCAAGGCAATTTCTTCCTTGAGGTAAATCACTTGCAAAAGACACTTTTAGTTTGGTCACGATTCATTCCTTTTATAATATAAGATTTCGGGTTAATAATAAAAGAATAGGCATCCCGGAAAATGAGAGGAGAAGTGAATTGCAGCGATTTTTTTTTTTGAAGATTCGGTTTTGAGATTACGGTTTTGCAGATTTTATTAAGGCTTAATTGCACTCCATTGCAATTTAATCTAAACTTTTAAATAATGGTAAATAAATCATCATTTTAAATATTATTGCAAGTTAGACTTGCAAATCACTTTTTATGTTTTCGATTCTAACGTGACCAATCGATATAATTTCATCTTTATACAAATATCGTCATTTTACATAACGAAAAATTTATTAGGATTTTCAAGTAAGAGAAACAAGAACAAAAGAGATTGTCCATAAGCCTAACTTGCAATAATATTTAAAGATGGTGATTTTAAAAAATTTAAATTAAATTACAATTGAGTAAAAAATGGTGATTTAATTTACAATTAACTCTTTATTAATTTAGTTAGCATTTTATAGATTTTTTTTTTTTTGAGATTTGAGGTTATAATTTTATTAAATGTAATTCAATTTTGTGAATATTCTTCTCAATCTAGCTTAAATAAAATCTTCAAAATAAAATAAGCTTGACTGCGCGAATTATGTTATCATGTAATCCCTAAAATCTTCAAAATAAAATAAATTTGACTGCGAATTATGCTATCATGTAATCCCTATCTTGGCAAACTCGTTATTCTGCACTTAACCTGATGAATAAGAATGAGAATCTGAACATGGATATATTTCATTTATTAAATTAAAAGTTGTATTTTCGTTAATTTTTTATTGATTAATTTGAAGCTTTTCGAGGCTCAAATCATGTAAAAATCACGTTCTTTATGGCATTTCTTTGCATTCCTTGTGTGAGGCTGAATGAACTCAGACTATTCTAACAACTATCTTACAGATATTCAAATGACATTTAAATGACATGGAAAGTCAATCATACAAATAGTGACCGGTTTCCACTTTCTGTTAAAGTTAAATTACAAACTTCCATGGCTCAAAAAAAAAAAATTATTACAAACTTCCACTTATCAACCATTTTTTACTGCAAATTTATCTCATATCGCAAAAAAAATCCTTGAATTTACATTGACACGAAACATCATAAAATGGAATCGAAATGGATGATGATAGTGTTATTACTAACCACTTTAACTTGTGGTGTATATAGCAGAATGGTGGTTATTGTTTCACTGTCAAGAAAAGACTCCACAAAAAATCATGCAATTATGAGCATTCAGGTAGGCCTAATAATCCCTTCAATTTTTGTACATCTCATTTTCAATAAAAGGTTGAAAGGTTAATTTCAATAAAGAGAGCCCCCACAATCCCTCCTTGTAATTGCTACACATAGTCATTCTTGCTTACACTTCCTGAAAAAATAAGGATGGGGGCCTTATATTTTTGGCTAATTCTTGTATGCATACGGGTGCATCGTGCACTTATATTACATTTTAGAAACATGCTACTTGTTATAATTAAAGATGCAACTTGTTTAAATTGAACCGTGTGACTATTAATATAAAAAAAAATAGTTGCACGATTCAGTGTAAACAAGTTGTATCTTTCAATATAATAAGATGCATGTTTCTAAAATGCACGGTGCATCTGGATGAACATGAAACCCACCCTATATTTTTTTTAGTAACATTTCAACAATGCTGATTCAATTTTGACACAAAACTTTTAAACTAATCTATTTATTTAATATTTTCTCGTGAATAATAGAAAATTCGGTTAAAAAGTATTAGTTCGTGTGATAAAAAGTATCAGCTCATTTGGTGAAGAACAATAGTTGTATATTGAAAGAGTACTAACATTGTTTAACCTATAAACTGATACTTTGTTTTGTATGAACTATCACTTTTCTTCATATGAACAAATACTTCTCATTATATATTTCAATCTTTTTGTGAATGAGTACTACGTGCAACTGATGCACAATTTTTTTTGCTTGTCCTATTTCCAAGGATTATTTGTTGTTGATGTGCAGAAAGTTCTTGTTTGTTTCATATCATATAATGATGAAAACATAATTACTTTTATGTTTTGGTTTGTTAGAGTGAAGATGGAGACATCATTGATTGCATAGATATACACAAGCAACCTGCATTTGATCATCCTGCTTTAAAGGATCACAAAATCCAGGTAATTTGTTCATAACATGATCAACCTTTTGCATATTTTTTGCCACACTATAACATGATCAAGATTGTAACTTGTAAGAACACATTTTTCTAGTCATGAATCAAACTTATGAGTGTGATTAAAACAGATGAGTCCCACCTACAACATAGAAACAGAAACTAAGAAAAGTGGAACAAGTAGAGACGACTCTCCCGCGAAAATGCCAACACAAACATGGCACAAAAGTGGAAGTTGTCCGAAAGGAACAATCCCCGTTCGGAGGATACACAAGAACAATGCTTCTAAACGGCGTTCAGGCAGTGACTACGGAAGAAAAAAGGCAACACATTTTCACTACAACAGAGCAGTAAACGACACGTTGAACCTTCTACAACAGAATCATTCAGTATGTGTCCATCCATGACCTTATTTCACCATCCTTCATCTTTATATCATCTAATTTCGAGCCTTTTGTAACACAGTTGGCAATCTTGCACACGGAGGGGTTCGCCTATTTAGGGGCGAAAGTCGACATGAAAGTGTGGAATCCTCATGTTGAGTCTGATGATGAGTATAGCACTTCAAGGGTGACCTTAAAGAGTGGCCCTATTAACAACTATGAGGCTATGGAATCTGGATGGGCAGTAAGTTGCACCTTAATACATAGCAAATACTTATGTAAATCAATTTTATCGTGCAATTGGTTTCCATTTTGTATGTATTTTTAAACAGTATCAGCTGTTTTATTAAAAAGTATTAGTTGTTTTAGTAGGTCTTCGATCATATTAACCAAACGTGTATTCTTTACTAGGTAAATCCAAGCGTCTACGAGGACAGGCAAACTCGTCTTTTCGTTTATTGGACAGTAAGTACATAAATATGTCAAGTTGCAAGAAAACTAATGATTTCTTGGATCAAATTGGTTGTGCATATGTTATAGTATGTCATTTGTTTCAGGCTGATGGTTCCAAGACAACAGGATGCTTTGATCTAACATGTCCCGGTTTTGTCCAAACGAGCAACGAGATAGCCCTCGGTGCTGCAATATATCCTATTTCAAACCCCACAGGACTCCCTTATCAAATCACTATTTACATCCACAAAGTTAGCATATATACCAACATTTTTGCTAGTTATAGTCTCTCTTTTTCTGGTTCTGATATGGAACTGTGAACCAGGGAACTCTCTTCTTCAAAGTAATATTGTTTAGAAAAACGAAGTATCAAGTTCTAAAAAAATGCTTGAATGTATGTGCTATTCTTCTAAAAATTTCTAAACAGTGACACTTCATTTTCTAAACAGTATTACTTCTTATACTATACAGTATTACTAAGTTCACCATAAAAATTCTGTTAACCAAGTTCATAGAAGTTTCCGTCTCTTAAATACTGTATTTTTCTTGTTCACGCAGGATTTAAATACGAGCAACTGGTGGGTACAATACAACGAATGGACCAACATAGGATATTGGCCGCCTGATCTATTCACTGGGATACGATATCATGCTGAAACTGTTCAATGGGGAGGCGAGGTTTACAGCACGAGAGTCGGGACACATCCTCACACGTCTACAGGAATGGGAAGCGGACGGTTTCCTGATCCCATAACGCAGACTTCTGGGTACATGAAGGGGATGAGAGTACTACAAAACAACCTCATTCTGACGTTTCCAAGATGGATTTATATTTACGCGGACGAATACGAATGTTATGAGACTTATTATATCACTGATTATGTCCCTGATCCTGAGTTTTACTATGGAGGCCCTGGTAGAAGCCCTGTTTGTCATTAACTCATCAACTGGATTGGACTGTAAGAAACATAATTTACTATTTAGGATTTTTGAAGATGAATAAACTGATTATGACATATTTAATTTGTAACTGAGATTTGTTTCTGTTAGAATATGGATCGAGAAATTATAACATTCATGATCTTCACTAAATCTTTACAAAAAGTTAGAGATCTAGTATATTCAACTTTCTTCCTATACTCCAGGACATTTAATTAGAGAGATTGTATCTCAATCAACTTGTGTATCAACTTTCTTGTTTCGGGCATTCCTTGATCTTTCCCGGTCTTCATTCATAGCAACGTTGAAGCCTTCCACATCCACAGTCAGGCCCCTTTCTTCTGACATAACCTGAGTTAGATCCAAAGGAAACCCAAAGGCACTCCACAATTTAAACGCGACCTGCAGTTAAACGTCAAATTGTAGTAAGAGGCTAAAATGATCTAGCCAAAAAGCAGTTGAACCAGGTAGAATTTTTGCTAGAGAAAACTCGAATTTCCATGATAGTAGAACATAGAATAAGATAAATCTGAATGACAGAAAAACTTGCCAACCACTTGCCTGTCCACTAAGTACTTCTCCTTGAGCAGCCTCTTTGTTAAATCTACGAATTCCCTGAAGGAGAAGCAAACAAATGTGTCAGGTTCAGTAAATTCTTAGATTTATAAACAGAAGTGTTTGTTCACTTCTAGAGTGACTAGACACAATCATTGACTTGCTAGACCAAGTGAATCTTAGTAAAACTGAAGGACATACATCCTACGTCATGGCATTTCCAGTTAATTCATGAATCATTTTGGAGAAATAATAATTGTTTGTGATGAACCAACAGAAAGCATCAAGAAATGTGTATATGATATTGACCAAAAGAGAAGAAGGAAAGTAATGTCCACGTACTTTAATCAATGTCCGGCCAAATCTGGCCTCTTCATCTGCAATGATCTCCCGAATCTTTGTTGCATGTTCTTTCAGTTCAGGAAAAACACCACTCGTCGTCTCCACCAGAATTGGCACCAGTCTGTTCACACAACAGTACGAAATATAAAACAAAACATACAAGCCCCATCCTTTATCATTTTGTAACAGTGTCTTTTCGGCAAGTGAACTAGGTAGAAAGAAAAAAATAAGATTGTAAATCGTACCTGTTGAAAAAGCCTGGCCGTGCTTTTAGGACTTCAGTACCATATCTGACAGCTCGACGAAGGATGCGCCTCAACACATATTCACGCCCCTCGTTACCTGCACATTGCCACCATATAAATCACTAACCAATGAATCTATACGTTGTTAAAAAATACAACCATGGAACTAGTACTGATCACCATTACAAGTATTAGTTAGAATGTCAGTCACCTGGGCAAGAACCATCAGCAATGGCAAATGAAAGTGTTCTAATGTGGTCAGCAAATGTCCACATTGTCCACATCATCATCTCCAAGTTTTCCCGAGTATGGACGGCCTTTAGTTTCCTAGAAACAACAGAAATACCATGATTAACTAAAGCAACACTATGTAAATCAGAGTACAACCAAACATATTATTCTTCTCAGAATTTTATTTTTTTTTAAAATTATGTTTCACAACAATGAATCATCAAACACCACCTTAACATTTAGGCCTCAACATATACTCTGTTTCTAAAACAATTTTCTCAAGGCTTATATAAAGAAGTTTGATTTACCAACAATTTTTATGGCTTACCTGTTGTATTGCATCAAATAAGGGCATGAATATATCCGTGTCGTAGTTGCTGATTTTATTTTGAAGAATTGAAGTCAATCTCTCAAAACCCATTCCAGTGTCGACATGTTTTGCAGGTAAAGATTTCTAAAGAGCCATCTGCTTCTCGGTTGAACTGCAATAAGTAGTAATCAATTCAGTGATTGAAACAATAATAAATAGATAGAACCGACAAGAATGAGTCACTCACATACCTGAATAAACACATTGTTCCATATCTCAATGACTGTAGGATCATCATTGTTGACAAATGATGCAGCATTACGACCACCAATTCTATCAAAGTGAATTTCAGTGCAGGGTCCACAGGGTCCAGTATCTCCCATCTCCCAAAAATTATCCTATTCATGACAATAAAAACAAGAAGAATATAGAGATCATACTGAATCTAACAACGGGAACATAATAAGGAATTTCATCAATTGACACATAAATGAATATAGGTACAAAGAATAAATAAAATATCCATGTCTCAGTTCTTGTTAGGCCAGTCTTTCCATATAAATCACATGAGCAGTTAAGATTGCCTCAAGTTATACACAGAGAGATATCTAATAACTATATATGTGCATGTAATTAATATGTACTATAACTCATACTTTGCAACCAAAAAGGCAAGACGCGGGTGGGAGGGAGAAATTTGAGCCAAATATCCCTGGCTTCATTGTCAGCAGGAAGACCAAGTTTGTCATCACCACCAAAATAGGTTACGTAAATTCGATCCCCAGGCAATTTATACACCTACAACAAAGTAAAAAGAAATTCCAACAACATTCATGAATTCATGCCTTGGTAAGAAGGTCCCAAGCCCATTGAATAGCCTCGTTTTTTAAATAATCCCCAAAAGACCAATTGCCAAGCATCTTCCCCACATCATCAAGATCGTTGTGTTTCCCACCCGCTCGTATACACTTCTGAGTGTTGCAAGCACGTCTCAATTTGCTCAATTCAGAGTTGGGATCAACTGTGCCCAAGAAGATGGGCTTGAACTGATTCATACCTGCACCCAAATTTCATTAAAATCAAAACCAATGTATCAGCATCACTTAATTATAAACCCTAAATTAATAACTAGAACCCAATTCGATCATCAAATCAAATAAATTCAAATACATAAGCACGGAAATACTCGCAAAAATATTTTCCTTCAGCAGCATAGTGTACAACACAATTAAAAACGTGAAAGGAAAATTACCAGCATTGGCAAAGAGAAGAGTGGGATCATTATGAGGAACAACGGAACTTGATTTCCAATGGATATGGCCTTTATCACAGAAGAATTTGATGAATGTGTCACGAACCCTCTTCGCCGGCCACTCGACGGTATCACTCGACTTAGATCCCATAAAAGCTGTAAATAGCAGCGATATAAACGATCGCTTGATGTTAAATTGCCAAAAAAACAACACAAATCTCCAGAAACGAAACGATTAACAAGGTTCAACTCGCTCGACTCACCAATGACAATTATAGTGGTAAAATTGCTGTAACTGATACGGCGGTGGTAAAACTGCTACTGTAGAGACTAGTTGGCAACAAATTAGGCGGAAGATTCCGCGGTGGTCCGGTGGCCGCTGACAATCGATAAGGCGGTGGCGGGAATTTTTCCTACTCTGTTCGAATGGTAACGCAATTATTTAAACTTTAATTATGGTTTGCTTTTAAGGAAACAAAAACTTTAATTATGGTTACAAAATCTATATTTATAGCAGTGTTTTCATAATCGAACCGAGGAATCAAACCGGATGAATAACCGATTAAGCGGTTTAATCAAATTCGGATCGGTTAGGCAAGAGGTTCAACCGATTAAAATGATTCCTACCAATTTTTTTAAATATCTTCTATGTATATATAATATTTATATCTATGATAAAATAAATATATATAAGTTATAATAATATTATATAAGATTGATTGAAAAAATTAAAAATTTATATACAAGTAATAAGAAGATTATTTAAGATAAGGATTGCAAATTCGTTTTAACAAAAAGATTGGAAAATTTAAAGTCCAAGCCCACAGACCTTCACATTCATTGAAATTAATTTTGTTTTAAAAAAAAATAAAAATATATATATATATATATTAAAATATACCCCAAGCCCCAATAGACCTCCTAGCCCTAATTACTAATTCGCCGCCTCATTCATATCTTATTAACTGTTCACCATCTTTTTCCTCCTTTCGTGTCATCGGCTTCATTTCATATTTTCACTGACGAAAAAAAATTCTCGACATGAGATATATCTTCACCGCTAAAAACCATGATTCACATTTCATCTTCATATTTCCATCATTTTTCAAGTTTCGACTCTCTATTTTTCTAAAAAAAAGTCCAATCGAACTGGAACAACCATTGTCGTGTTCGTCTCTGAAATGGAAGATGGAAGATTTGGTACGACACCGGTACTCCGGCAGTTTTGAAGGTCCGAGCATCATATAACTGGTTTTATCAAGTTTTGACAGCTTTTTTTCCGGTTTTGCCGGTTTTAACCGGTTTTGACCGGTTCAACATGTAAAACGGTTTTTAGGGGGTGATTGGACCGAATTCAGGACCGGTTCCCGGTTCAACCGGCCGGTCCGGTCGATTCTGAAAACATTTATTTATAGTATACGTATATTTAAGATATATGTAAAGATATTTGAAATCTAAAAAATAATGTATGGTCAGAATTTAAAATTTTATTATATAATTAATTATTTTTTTAAAATTCAATGATCATAACTTGTCTCAACTGAAAAAAGTTGAATGTTTCGGTCTAAGTTATATATTTAAAATTAGCATTTGAATGGTGAGGTGCACTTTGCCTTTACTTTTTCCCACTCAAATTTAAATTGAAATAACTTTATCGTTTTAATTCCGTTTTGAACGTCTTATATCAAATTTAATACTCATATAATTTTATATAGAGAAAGCATGGGGTGTACAAGGAGTCTTGATAATCAAAGAGTTATTTTTATAATTGATTATTTGTCAATGTTATCATAAACTATATCCTAAAGATTTAAATCAAATATTTATCAATTTGACAATAAATTTAATGGAAAATTTCAATGGTTTTCAATTTTAATTAACGTTATATATGTATACATAGATGGTTCAATCTGCATCAAATTTATTTCAAATATAAATTAGAGGTTTTAATTTAATTTAATCAAAATTTAGCTCCTGAGTTATATATTTAATTAACAAAACTGTGTTCTCAATCTTCAACGGTTCTTCATGTAAGCTATGATACAATGAGCTCTCCCCAAAGTCCAAGCCTCAAATTTGAGCAAACATTTTCCAAAAAAAGAAAATACCATTTGAGTGAACATGAATGATGAATCAACTAAGAACACATTTTTCAACAACTATAATCTTACTCTACTTTGATACAATAAATCGAGGTCCAAATGACATTTAGTTGATATGGATTATATAAATCATACAAATCAAAAGAAGAAAAAGATTATATAAAAAAAAAAGACATTTAGATGATATGGGAAGTAAGTCATACAAACCAAAAAGAAGAAAAAGATCACAATAAAGAAAAATGGGATTCAAATGGATGATTGGGGTGTTATGGCATAATGCATTAAAAGGCCCCTAAACTATCAATTTTTGTTTCGAAAGACCCTTAAATTATTTTATATTTTAAAAAGCCCCTAAACTATCAATTTTTGTTTCGATAGGCCCTAACTATATTTTTTAAACTAACTTAAAGTTTTACGTTAAAATATGACATATCAGCTCAATTTAATGCTATTATATTCAGATCAGTTTCAAACGACAACAAAAACATCTCGAACAAACTATAAAAAAAGGTCTTATAAAATAAAAATTATATAGTTTAAGGTACTTTTTAAAATAAAAATATAGTTTAGAGGTCTATCAAAATAAAAGTTGATAGTTTAAATACTTTTAAAAATAAAAAATAATTTAGAGGTCTTTCGAAATAAAAGTTAATAGTTCAGGGGGATTTGAATGCATTATACCTAGTGTTATTGCAAACTATTTTCACCATGGAAAATTTAAAAAGTACAAAGATCAAAAGAAAAATAGAAATAAATAACAAAAGAAAATCACTTGAGGCATGCCAAAAATAACTATCATTAAGGATTTTAACAAGTCTTTTAAGATAAATTTAAAAAAATAAAAATGCATTGTCCTTAAGAATTTCAATAAACCTTTTAGGACACACATGAAAAATTGAAGGAAGAGTTTTTCAAGTGAGGTTTGACTGTATCTCATCCGAAAGATAAGCTTGAATTAATATAAAGACCAAATTATGCTTAATTTAATAATTAAACATTTGAATTTACAACAATATGGAATGTAAGTCATACAAATTGAGTTATCTCCACGTAGGATGCTTAACTTTCAAAGTACTATAAAAGTGCAGCTTTATAAGCACATCTCAGTGGAAACTTTTGTCCTCGTATTTAGATTTAGATTTAACAAAAAAAAAATTCCTTCAAAAGAAGAAAAAGATTATATAAAGAAATGGGATTCAGATGGCTGATTGTAGTGTTATTCCAAACTAGTTTCACATTTTTATGTAGCAGAATTGTGCTTAATGATTTAGTATCAACAATGAAAAGCCATACAATTATGAGCATTCAGGTAGGCCTAATTCACTTCAATTTTTCTGCATTTTATTCTCACTCGGAAATTTCATTTTTTCTATAAAAATGATTTATTTTTTTTAATGTTATGGTTTGATAGAGTGAAGATGGAGATATCATTGACTGCATAGATATATACAAGCAACCTGCTTTTGATCATCCTGCATTAAAAGATCACAAAATCCAGGTAAAATTTTCTAGTATAATCAAGATTGTGATCTACATTCCGCTTGCATTAAAATGTAATGATGTTTTATTAATAAGTATCAGAACTGAGCAGTTCCACTAAAAAGTATTAATTATTTTATTAATAAGTATCAGAAGTGAGCAGTTCCACTAAAGAGTATTAGTTTGTTTCACAAAAAGTATTAGATTTTTAGTGACTAAAGCAAATGATATTCACACAGATGAACCCCAGCCACGACGTAAATACAGAAACTAAGACAAGTGGAGACAGCTCTCCTGCGAAACTGACAACACAAACATGGCGCAAAAGTGGAAGTTGTCCGAAGGGAACCATCCCCGTTCGGAGGATACAAAAGAGCAAAGTTACCAAAGAAAGCGACTACGGAAGGAAAAAAGCAACGTCTTTTCATTACAACAGACAACTAAACGACACCAAAAGGTTGCATCTTCTAAAGCAGAATCATTCAGTAAGTGTACATAGGATCAATTTGTTTCATATTTTATCATCATATGATTTGAGATTATTACTAAGTATCAGAACTGAGCAGTTCCACTAAAAAGTATCAGTTTGTTTCACTAGAAAAGTATTAGTTAATTTATTAATAAAAATCAGTATGGAGCAGTTTCACTTGCACTATAAGAAGATAGATTTTTAGTGACTAAAACAAATGACCTTCACACAATTTTGTGTTATCTGATATACAGATGTCGATCATACACGCAGATGGGTACGCGTATATGGGCGGGAAAGGAGATATAAAGGTGTGGAATCCTCATGTTGAATCAGATGATGAGTATAGTACTTCGAGGGTGGCTTTGAAGATCGGTTCTCAAGTCGATTACGAGGCCATTGAATCTGGATGGCAAGTGAGTTACTATGTTACAATAATTAGTACATAGGATTACGTTTACACACAAAGAAATAAAGACAAGAAACTCAGAATCATGTTGATTGTAGCTACTGATTTCTTCATATGGTCAGATCTTTGATTGTAATCTGCATTCTTTACTAGGTGAATCCCGGAGTCTACGGAGATAGGCAGACTCGACTATACACTTATTGGACGGTAAGTAAGCCGTGAAAAGATTCAGAAAATATTCTTACACTTCCATTCAACATAAAACATGATCAAGAATCTTGAATTCATTTGAGAGAAAGAAAATGTCCTGTTTTATGTCCATCCTTTCAGGTTGATGGTTCAGACAAAACGGGCTGCTTCGACCTAACATGTCCCGGTTTTGTCCAAACGAGCAACGAGATAGCCCTCGGTGCAGCAATATACCCTATTTCAAACCCCACAGGACTCCCATATCAAATAATTGTCTACTTACATAAAGTTAGCATACTAAACTAAATCTCACTGCTTTCTTTTTCCTTCCTTTTTCCTCATTTCATTATTTTCGCATTAAGGATATGAGCACGAGCAACTGGTGGGTGCAATACAACGAGCAGATCGATGTAGGATACTGGCCAGCGGCCCTGTTTCGGCGTCTAAGCCATCATGCTACGACTGTCCAATGGGGCGGTGAGGTTTATAGCCCAACGGGAGTGGGGACTAGTCCTCACACGACTACAGCAATGGGGAGCGGACGTTTCCCAGACTTCGTTGGGCAGAGTTCGGGCTACATTAAGAGGATGAGAGTGCTGGAAAACAACAATATATTCAGGTTCCCACAATGGACTACTATAATGTCAGAGGAGTATTACTGTTATCAGACTTATTACCTCAGTGATTATGTTGCTGAGCCTGAGTTTTATTATGGAGGACCTGGTAGAAATCCAATGTGCCCTTAAATATATTTTTATGTTACTTTTGAATGAAATTAGGATTGTAACATGTTTAGTTTGGAGCAAAAACTTGATTCACTTGAATTTTAGAAAGTATTGTGGTTTATATGGAGTTGGATCATGAATGTTCAGTAGCAATCAAGCTTGAGTAATGAGATTTTGTCCTAGGAATTTTGTTACATGATAAAACCTATTTTAAATTGAAAAAAATGCAAGAATAGTGTAAATGATGAACATGAATCAATTCAAGTAATTGATCATTGCTGCAGACTCACTATGAGGAATCAAGTAGAAACCAAATTATTTAAAAAACACCTTTTAGAATCACATACAAAATATTAGATCGACCCCACTTACACATATTTTAATTGATTGGTATGGTCATAAAAACACTCTTCAAGTGTAAAAAAACGCAAAGTTTAGATTCTATAAAAAATTCTCGAAATAAATGTACGGAAGAATATGATATTTTAAACCTGAACATTTCAATTAGCACAATATCTTTCGAAATGAATTCTAGTTTCAACATAGAGTAATATTAGGATAGGAGGAGGTATTCTTAATTCAAGTTTATTTCATTAATACCAGCGGACCAATTTGAATGCAAAAATTGCGCCAACTTCACTCACTGCAAACGCTATTTGGTTATTATTGGCACTCTGAATTTTGTAGACCCTACGTTCGTTTAGTGCACCAAATATTGATTTACCAAAGTATGCCCTGTAATGTAGTTACATAATAAAGGGGGCTTCAACTCTCATGTAAAACTACTTGTAAATTCAGTGATGTTTAAGTATTTAGACGAATTTCGAATACACATACATTAGTAAAAGTTCGACTCATCTGAAAATTGGGAAACTAAAATCATCGCCTGAACCCAGACAAAATATGATAAAAATTGGTGAGAGGACGGATGAATTAGCCTAAAACAGTCAATATCTCGTTCAAGACTCAGATTCAGAGTGAAGAGCTGTAGATGCACGCCTGCAAGAAGAACCACAAAAAGTTTAAGAACATATATATTACAAGTTAATTCATGGAAAACTACTTGTAAATAAAACTTGAATATAAACTTAGTTCATTTTATCATTCTCTAGAATTTACAAGCATGGGGGCTATCAAAACTAGTCCAACTGAGACAAGAGTTGTATAAGAATTTGAAATGATGGACAAACTAACAAAGTAAACTGTAACAATTAATTACAGTAAAAAACTTGTATGATACGGGTTCCCATCATATAATTTATATAATCCATGGGCTTATGATCCTACCAAATCACGATATAAAGGAGAGTGAGGTGTAAATTTCAATGTAGAGTCATCTCATGCATGAGACCGTCTCACCCAAGACTCCCTCTTAATTACAAGAGGAAACCAACTAATGAGGTAGTGATGTAACTAAAAAAACTTCCTGGATAAGTTTTAAGTGTTAATGTCTCATTCAGACTTTTGTTTGGTATAATATGACAGCCACCAGTCGCAATCAAAGAGAAAAAGATCAATACACGCTTAACCTTTGCTATTTCAGGGAAAACACAACCAAATGCTAGTAGGTCCCAAAGATCACAAGTCATGATTCAATCATTTAGATAACCGTCATGCTCATTTCTCCGCCGGCCAGTTACATCATTGTCAAGCTATAAGCATCAATGTGTTGTACTTGGCCAAACTTGATCTTGAGCCAGAGCAAACAAGTAAAAACGACTCAAATTCAAGCAAACAAGAATGACAAGCTGATACACAATACTAAAAGCAGTAGAAAACTCAGTATCCTTTTTTATCCATCTCACATAAAACCACATAAAATCAAGACAAGACAAGAACACAGGAATAAGATATGTAACCCACTAATTCCTGTGAAAACAGATGCAAGAAAGAGAGGTAAAGCAGTGGAGGTCAAAGCACCGGAAGCAATAGCATCATAACCCCATTATTTGCCATAGATTCAAGGGAATTGAAGATAAAACAAATCCTAACAAATATTTTGTTTGAAAAGAAGGGAGTGTTGAATTCTCTCTGTTTCACATGGGGATGGAAATCACCAGCTTATGTGGCATATAAGTTGGTGCCCACAGGTGGGCATATGATAATTTTGGTTTGGAGTTTACAATGCCAGTTTTAGAAATGGCAGTGAAATCTAATCCTAATCACAAACCTTCACAACAGCATTGAAATCCAGAGTTCAGCAAAATAACAAAGAATATCAAGGAAAAACTATGAATAAATTCAATAAGATGCATATAATACCTAAATTGTAGAAAGAGGTGCATAGCCTGTGAGCAGTCTGACCAGAGCAAAGCGCAGACAAGGAGAGCTCGAAGAGGCGGAAATTAATAAAGAAGAAATAGCTATTCACATTTTCAAACTCCAAAGGAAAATACAGAGCCTCTCAACAATCTAATTTCACATCACAACAAAGGCTCCATTTCCCTCCCTTATCAGATACAACAGCTCCAACCAACAGGAAAAGCAATAAACCATGGCAATGATGAAATAAGGCGAAAAAACTAAAAAGAGCAGAGATACCTAATTGCATCAGTATCTCCTATGCCTGTGTGCCGGTCATAGTTTTCAACTGAATGTGACTGGAATCAACAGCGGCGTTCGGCAAGGCATCATACGATCCCAATCGGCTGCGTATACCCAAACCCTTGGCAAGAACACCGTAAACCACCAAAAAGATAAGGAGCACAAACAGAACGTGAAGAACAAAAACCAGATCGAGAATCGCGGCCGCCCTAAGCTTGGAGTCCTCCAAATCGCACTTAGTCGAGCCCTCAACGCCGCTCACAACATCTAACAGCTTATGGCAGCCCTCAGGGATAAAAGCGTCAGCATAGAGAGAAAGCCCTGTTTGCAGAGCCCAAAGTCCTTGTAAGCAGAAGGAAGCCCCAAGGGCGGCGTCCGCCACAAACAGCCTAGGCTTACACGCCAGCGCGAGGCATAGAACGGAGGACAGGGCGGAGATTAGGGCGGACACGGAGGCGCACTTCGCCTGCAGATCGGAGGTCTGTACGGCGGCGGAGGACGACGACAGCGAGTATTGAAGGAAAAATAGAGCGGAGGCGAGCGCGAAGAATAGATCGGAGGGGAGAGGGAGTACCCCGGTGGCGTCGGAAACGAAGACGGCGGCGGCGAGGACGACGAAGGAGACGAGAATGGCGGCGGATTGGAGAGTGGTGAAGAAATGAACCGGTGTACTGCCTTTGAGGAGGGGATCGGCGTAGCTGGAGATGAGGAGCTGGTGGAGGAGGGCGAAGAAGAGGCAGAGGAGGACGAGATCGAGGTGGAGGTAGCGGAGGAAGCGGTGGTGGGCGGCGGAGGGGGGAGGGTGGAAGGGTTTAGCGGCGTAATCGCGGGGGGATTTGAGGTGGTTCCTGGTGGTGCAGATCAGGTGGTAGACTCCCTGCGACACCAACGCCGATGAGATGTAGATCTGGTAAATTAGGGCTGCCATTTCCAAATTATTTCAAAGCTGCTTCATCTACTGACTCCGCAATTACAAGTCCAATTTGCCCCTTCGCCGCAACTGGAAATGCCTATTCATCATTTCATTTTCATCAACATGACTTGCTATGATTATTATGTTTTTTAAATAAACTTTGGATTGCCACGTATTTTAGCTTACATAAAAAAATTCAAGTGGGCGGTTCGATATGTGTATATTAAAATTGAAAATATTAATAAAAAAAAAATTAACGGGAAAATATTAATAATTTCACAAACTCTTTTGCAAACTTTATTTATACTAGGCACCATGCATTCAAATGTCTCTCAACTATCATCTTTTATCTTGAAAGACCTTTAATTATTTTTTATTTTAAAAGAATTCTTAAATTATCAAATTTTATTTCAAAAGTTTCCTAATTTTTTTTAAAAAAAAAGACCTTAAACTATATATTTTTATTTTATAAGACTTTTTTCTAAGAGTTTGTTAGAGACGTTTTTTTTTGTTAATTTTTGGGGATTGATATGAAAATAATAGCATTGAGATTGAGTTAATGAGTCATAGTTTATCGAAAAATATTAAAATAGCTAAGAAAAATATAGTTCGGGGACTTTTCGAAACAAAAATTGATAGTTTAAGGGTTTTTTTAAATAAAAAATAATTTAGTGGTCTTTCGAAATAAAAGACAATAGTTCAAGTGTCTTTTGATGTATTATACATTTATATTAATATGAAATTGCTATCATTATTTTTTAAAATAATATATCTTTGGTGTTATAATATTAATTAATAAATATAATAATATCAATTAATAAGTGTAATCATATTAATTTTTAAATGTAATTAAATTTTATACTATGAGTTTGAGAATAAGTTTCACTGTATGAATATGTGTATAATGTAATTATAACACAAAAGACAAAACAAAATATCTACAATATAATTTTAAGAAATGATTAAAAAATCAGTGCAAATACAGTGAACAAATTTTATAAGGGATTGTGAAACTGATTAAGCACTGCATAACAAGTATTGCTCGTGATAATTATGAATTTATGAGTATCATTTATACTAGAAATGACAATTATTAGTAAAGATAATTGAAGGGAATGATATATATTACAAAAAATTATTAGTCGTGATAACTTAACTATTAAATCTGTAAATATGGAATTAGTTTCACAGTGAATAAATTTTACATGAGCACAATTTCTCTGTTAAACTTATTTATAGTATGAAATTAATGTTATTACGCTTATAAAGTTATATTACTAATCTTATAAATTAATATCAACAACATTTGATATTATGATCTTAATTTATAAATGTACTGGCATCATTTGATAAGAATAATCGTATTAATTTATAAATATAATGATATAAATTTAATATTATGAACAAGTTTCAAGTGAGACCTGCTCAGAAACTAATAGTTTACTTTATTATAGTTAAATGGCTTTTATATTATGTTTATAAAAATATCATTATTAATTATTATTTTTCTTAATAATTTTTTTTATAATTTGATATTGGGTTTAATAACTGATTAAATCGGGGACCAGTATTTTAATTGGAGATAGGCCTTAACTATAAATAATTTTAAATTATTACTATGTTTTGATTATAGTAGTTTAACAATTTTATCTATTGAAATTTGAAAATGAGCTGCACATGACTTAAAAAGAATATATCTATTGAAAATTATTTATTAGCTACTCATGATTTAAAAAGTATACATTATAATTTTCAAATTTGCACGAGGCTTTTAATTCTTGTGGGCCGGTTTTTTAACTTTTCCATTGTTTGGGCTTTAATTGGGCTTTTCATAGCTTGTAATTTTAGTTGGCTTTCATTACTTACTTCTCGTTTCTATAAGCATTTCCATTTTAGTTGTTGGGCCTTTTATCTACTCCCCTGTCTCACTTTCAGGGTCGTCTCCCTCTCTCTTTCATTTTTTTTCTCTCTCTATTTTCATATTTTTAATAATATATTATTAATTTAGCTATAAAAATTTATAATTTTACTTTTTAATGAAAACAGTTGGTTATGTTTGAAAGTGCATAAGAATTGCACTGTATACTTAACACATACAAGAGTATGAGATTTTTTTTACATATAATCAGACGAGAATGATATAGAGTTCATCGATAAGAACAAAATAATATGTCCACCGCTTATATGTTAAAATATAAGAGGTAGAATATTTTAAGGAGTTGTGATATTTTAATCAATTCCCATAATTCCACCTCTTATATTAATTTTAGTATCATCTGAGTTCGATACATAAAAAATTAATAGATCACTTTATGTTAAGGTTGAGTTTAATGTAAATACATTGATTTGGAAAACATCTTAAGGTGTGTTTGTAGACTAATAAATAGTGAAAAACACTACTAAAAGTAAAAAATTGTGAGGAGACAACTTTAAAAATAAGTACTTTTAGCCCCCTCAATTAAAGTTGCAAACACCACCTTAATATCATACTATCACAAACATATAGATCCAAGCAAACACGTAGATTACCCAAAAAACCACTTTTTGTGTCCTAATATATTTTAAAAGATCACTTTCATTACCTACTAGAGATTCCATAAAATATAGATCTTTATTCTGATTGACTTTTATGGTGTGTTTTGAAACATTTAAAACAACTTTTAAAAACATTTATTTTTAAAAGCTTTGAGAAAAAGTTTTAAAAATAAGTGTTTCTGAAAGTTGTCTTAAGTGCTTCAAAACATGCCCTTACTTCCAACAAAATCAGGATTAGCAAATCTCAACACAAAGTCTGGCTGCCTCACAATGCCCATAACACATGTTGTGTTGATGATGATACGACTTTTCACGCAAAAGGCAGACGGGTTCATTGTGAAACAGAGCGTAAATTAAGTATTGACTTTTAACACTGTAGAAGAAGTGAGTGTGATTTGTATTAGGTTATATCCATTTTATATGAATTTTTGTCTTCATTTTACACAATTTATATTTGAAAGTATTAATTATTATTAATTAATTAAATTAATTAAATCCACCCATGTAATTTAAAATTAAATGGATTAAATTTTGGGGAGTTAGTTACGGATAACTTTTCCAATATTTGAATCTTTTTTAAATGAGGTAACTACTACCGGAGTTACGGTGGAAATTAACGCTTCCTGACTCAAAAACAGAAACTCTCACATAAATCATTCAAGTCAATTCGTTAAAAGGCTCTTAAATTGTGGACATTGAAAGAATTCGTGATGATTATGTTTTTCGAGGATCGGCGATCACAAACAGACGTAGAATTTAACCCGAAACATTTTCTTCATTTGAAATATTATTCCAGAAGAAAGGCATGCTCTCTTTTCTTGTAGGAATAATCCAATAATATTCGGTTTTAATCTTTTTTTTTAATTTTACATATATAATTTTTTTAATGTAAGATATATTTATTTTACGAACATAAACACACGCGAAGATTTGTCCTATCCCACAAATCTTACATGGCTCATTGTCCAATAAATTAACGTCTTTGTTTGATAACCATCAACATCAGTCAATTTCATTAGACAAAGAATAGCCAGCTATAACGTTCTCATTTTTTTTTAAATTAAAAAACAATAGTCTCCTAAAGTTTAATAAAAATAAATATTTGTAAGGAAAATTCAGAATGCACGATAAACAAAGACATACTCCTACTATATGATCTCAGAATAATACACAAATCACACTTACTTTTGTACGAAATAATCTACTAACATTAAATCGTGTAATTATTAATATAAAAAAATAATTACACAATTCAATATAATAAATTATAGCTTTCAATATAATAAATTATATAATTTTAAAATGCATTACAAGTTCACGGTGTAACTCGATGCACATGAGATTCGCCCCAACCTAAATGAATAATGATTGCATGTCAAGATGTTCTGTACTAGTAAAATAGCTTCATAAAAAATCAAATTAAAAAGTAAAAAACTACTTTCTTAAAACAAAACAAAAAAAAAAACCAATAAAATTTTTAATAAAAAAATAGATAAGCACCTCTTTAGGAGGTTCGAGGTTCTGTTCTATCCAAATATTGGGTCCACATTGCTTTACGCTTTTCTGCTTTTTCTCTCTCACAAAGCCTCCATTTTCCATCAAATTCGATTGACTCCTGTTTTCCGTTTTAATCATTTCCTGATTGCGTTGATCTCTCCAGAAACTGAAAAGTTGTTCTCCGATATTTTTCTCTGCCTGTGTTTTCACTTTTCGAGTGTTAGATATTTTCTTTCTGTTTCTCAGAAAGGGGAAAGAATCATTTCGGTGGAGAATTTAGACTTTCGGGAGTGGTTTTACTTTCTGCGATTTATTGCAACTTTGGAGTGTGGCCAAGTTTTGAGAAGAAGATATTTCTGGATATTGATTCAATTTATTTGAGCTTTGTAGAAGCTGATTTTCGTCATATCTTTTGGGGATTTTTACATTTTTGGTGGATTAAAGCGCTGGGCACATGGGATTTGGAGTAATTCAATCGAGATTGTTGGAGATTCTCACCAATTGGAGAGTTGGTTGTTTTGAATTTTGAATATAGAGAAAAAAGGGGGTAAAATGAAGAGAGGGAAAGATGAGAAGATTAAAGGGCCTATGTTTCCAAGGCTTCATGTGAATGATACTGAGAAAAAAGGGCCAAGAGCACCTCCAAGAAATAAGATGGCTCTTTATGAACAGTTCAGTATTCCGTCTCAGAGATTCAATCAGTCCAATAATAAGCCCTCTGAGCCACCTTCAAATCAGGTGATCTTTTTTTTCTCAGAATTTCCACCTTTTGCATATGATTTCTGCATCTTGTTGTTATTTGGGTTTGGCCGAGTTTGGTTTTATAGTTTAAGTTTCACATTACGAAACTATTATTTGGCACAATCCGCAAGTATGGTTGCTGTGAAAAGATTAACAATGTTGCTTTGTGTAGATCACCTATGCATAGGATGGTTGATATTTTGTTCTATATTTGATTTGCTTTAATTCTGCAAAGATGAAATGGTTTTGAAACTCTTGTTTCTATATGTGATTTATAAGATATTTGCTAGTTTTCGGTTCTTTAGAGAAGACTCTGTATTGTAGTTTGCTTGAAGTATTCTAATTTCTAACATTATGAAAAGTAACTCTCAATAAGATTGTGAGGGGTATTCTCTCCTTGCAGGTTAATTTCATTTTGTAAATAAATTTAAAAAAAAAATTAGGATGACTCCTCACAAGTTGTACTCACAGGGGGTTGCAAATGAACGTGACATGTTTTCTCCATACCAGTTGCCTACTCGACATCAACCCGAGAAGCCAAATGGTCAGTGTTCCGATTTCACCCTTCCATTTACACAAGCCAATCAGGGAAAGAAATTGGACGTAGATGACTTCAGAGTTTCGATTTTCGTACAAAATCAAGAATTTGGTAATTATGCCAATAACCCAAACAGGGGAAAACTCCCTCCTTCTGATCCTTCTAATTTTAGTCAGCAATTAAATTCCCACAAAATCGGAAAAAGTAGCAGTACGAGGCAAGAAGTCAAATCCCAGAATTCAAAAGAGTTTGCAACTAATCGGGTGAAAGCCACATCTTTGTCGAACAATGATAAGGTTGAAGGTGAGAAGAAGCAACCCGATTCGTCTATGTATTGTGAGCCAAGAGATAGTTCTGCTAATTGTATTGATAGATTAGATGTTCATGATGTCGTTGAGCAAGAGCTCTCCGATTCCCGACATGTTTTGGGTGAGAATATTGTGGTTCTAGACAAAATACATTCCTCTGTTCCTATTATGGCCTCCCATTCTGATGAAAAGAGAGGTTTCGTTGATCTCAGAAATGAGACGGGATATCAAGATAAGTCGCCATTAAGATCAGTACAAACGGGTAACCTGGAGAGGGTCGATAGTGTGTCAGAGACTTCTGTTGTGGATTCCGTTTCAAGATTGGAAATAACACCTGATGAGGTGGTGGATATAATAGGTCAGAAACATTTTTGGAAAGCAAGAAAAGCTATTCTTAAGTAAGTCGCATTATGCGCTGTGTTCTATTGTATATAATGCTCTTTGGATAAAATTCTACATTCTTGTTTGAGCACTGGATATATATTTGTTTATATGCCTGCAGAGTTGATTACTGATTTGTTTGTTAGAATATAGTATGTATGAAGAAATGTATATGAAATTGCATTTTTATTTAATCACAGGGGGTGCAAATAGCAAGTTTTCTTTTACACAAAAACTTGTACACACCAGGTGCACCATGCAACTCATGTGTATTTATAAAAGGTATTAGTTGTTTTCACTGAAAAAATTTTGTTGTGTACAATTGCACCGTACAATTGGTGTGCAGGAATGTATTCTTCTTTTACCAGTTCATCTTATAATTGACTGATATAGTTGTGCTTGTATAGGATGATGTTTTATGTTATTTGAGGATGATTCTACATATTCTCTGCCATGTTTCATAAACATCAAGCTGCAAGATTTTTACCCTATCTTTTTGGCTTCTTTGCAGTCAACAAAGAATGTTTGCAGTTCAAGTATTCGAGTTGCATCGATTGGTAAAGGTGCGCGAAATTTCAGTTTTAAGTGATTTCATGATTTCTCGTTATACATTTAGCTATATCTCACGTTTGTTTTCGTATCAGGTCCAGAGATCGATCGCCGAAGGACCACAGATTTTGGCTGACGACTCGACTTATTTGGGCGAACTGACTAAGGCTTCGCCCAGAGCAAGAATCCCATCAAACTATCCCATTAAAGCAATTACCGATGTTCCCAAGCAAAAAGATGAACCAGAAAAGCCAAAGCAGATTAAGGAGAACTCGGCCACTGGAAAACCATCGTTTTCTTCTGTTCAAAATGACGTACCGTCTCCGAGAAACAGACCGTTGAATGGCACCTCTCCAGCGCCGTCCATTACTAGCAACCCGAACCCGAGTGCTAGGCCTTGGTGCTTCAGTCAACCTCAAGGGCAGCAATGGTTGATCCCTGTGATGACTCCTTCTGAAGGACTGGTATATAAACCTTACCCAGGGCCCGGGTTTTCAGGCCCGGACTGCACTGGCTTTGGACCTCCCGGGCCTGGTCCAATGCCGTCCAACTTTTTACCTCCGGTCTGTGGGATTCCGGCCCCACATCCTCAGTATCATCAGTTGCCGTATTTTCCTCCTGCCGGGCCCCACGGCTACTTCCCCACGTACACTGCTCCAATGATGAATGGAGCCACATTTTCGGGCTCGTCCGTCGAGCAAAATGCTCCACCTGCTATCCCATCTCAACCTTCGGATGGCGAAGCCAATCTCGGGTTACGATGTCAGAACTCGTCATTAAACCCTAGCCGCAAGAATCGAGCTTCCCCCGACGTTTCTAACGACGTTGATAGTGGAGGAGAAGACGATATGGAACGAATGGACGTGCTTCCGCTTTTCCCCACGTCTCCAGCTACTAGGTCGAGCCCCCTTCAGGAATGCCCGATTCGAGTGATCAAGGTTGTTCCTCGTAATGGGATATCTGCAACTGAATCTGCTGCTAGGATTTTTCAATCGATTCAAGAAGAAAGAAAACAATTTGATTAAATGTAGCTCTTTTATGGTGTTTGATTGCCATCCCACCCCATTAAGAACTATCTGATCATTCACATTTGTTTGTAATTTGTTGTAGATGTATGATTATATGAATAATGTATCAGTAGTTATTATAGGTTTATGGAAATTTTGGTGTATGTTAGGGTGTGGTTCTGTTAACAAATTAATAAATTTTTTGAATAATTTATGCTTGGAACGAAGGTTGGTAATTAGTTCAATTTATGAAAAAATATAAAGAATAAATCAAGTTAGATAAGCAGAACCTGTTATTGAGTGAACGATATCATCTGTTTCAAATATGATGTTTCACTTTATATTTTATAGTCTAGATTAATGACACGTGGAATGGGTAAAAATATCCAATGTTTCACCATTATTCTGGGTTCATGTGTTAAAGATCTAAAAAGTGGAATAATCTTGGAACATAAAAAAGTGGCACAGAGGAATTGATATGATTATCGAGAGCATATGATTTTTCAAAATTTTTTTTTGGTACATTTTACATTAGTCCTTTTATCACTCAAACTTCCCAAAAAAAAAAACTGTTCTGCTAAACACTACTATTAAATTATTTAATGTGAACGGGCATAAATGTTCAAATAAAAGAGAATATGGATGTTATAACTGCAGAAAGTCCCCCGTTTATTAGTGGTAATTTCGTATTTTAGAATCTTTTGATGGGAAATTTTGTAACAAATCTGTAAGTACATTGACATGCAGAAAAAAAAAATGATGCACTAATGAGGCGATCAATGATATACATAAAAACATCTTCCATCCTATCTATACAAACTTCACATAAGGCAAACTCAAAACAGTTGCTCAAAATCCCAACTGAAATCTGCAAAATAAATATAAGAAGTCCAAGAGAAAAAGTAACTCATATTTTAAAGCTATGAAATTGGCGTTGCACGACGCTCAGCTAGAGAAAAAGTCGTCGATTGGCATTGTAGGTGCTGAAGAAGACGTTGTGAACGAGGATCTACCTGCGCCCGATCCAGCTCCCATAGCTTGACCCATGTTAAATGAAGGCAACGGCCCCTTGTCTGTTTCTGCTGACCCATCGCTCAAACCACCAACGATGCCAATATCTGTTAAGTTTACCTTCGTGGCTGCCATGATTGGATATATAATGTATCAGCCAAAAACCAGAACATTTATAGGGCTCGTGGACACAACCAAAATCCAAGTTTTGCATATTTTGTTATTTTGGTAAATTAGTTATGCTTTTACTAAGTGGGTTCAATATTTGTCAATTTATCAGGATGGCCAAAACTAGCTGATATAGATGTGGAAGATGTACAAGAGTCGGCTAATTTTGACGATCCTTGGCAATTAGCCAAACACGACTAAATTGACAATTTTAAGCAAAATATCGCAAAACTTTGGTTTTTTTAGCTATTAGGACATTCCTTGACAAACAAACAACAAAGGCAGAAAAGGACATTCCTTAGCCTCCAAAATATAATAATTCTCCTTTACGCAGGAATACTGTTTTGTTTGAAAATTGTACACTACTAGTATTTTCAATTTGAGTATTATCCATATTAAGGCTAATGGAAGCAGCGTGGCTTGGTGTGCCAGTTAAGAAATACTTACGTGCAGTTATATTGAGATCAATCAACCCACGGCTCAAAGAATCTGCCCATATTCCAGATTTGACTTGAAATCCTTCCTTCTTCGATGGAGTCTTGGTTGCAACCGAAGATTCGCCAACTTTCTCATGAATTCCATCATTAGAAGAATTTATGTCGGATCCAAACGTGCCCAAATGATCTGATCCATCGAAGCTGTTCATCGGAACTGCAGCAAATGGATCGAATATGTCAATAGTCGTATCAGATTTAGAGGCGTTGTTGTCAAGCACAGGAACTGGATCCGGTGAAGCAAACAAATCCATTGGTGTAGAAGCAGGAGGAGAAGGCTGGGAGGCAAATAGATCAACACTCGTCTGCAGAAAGGAACCATATTTAGTTAAAAGCAACACCCTCAGATTAATTAAATTAATGCATCATAATTTGAATAGAACATTTGGCAGCTCTGATTCCATCTTTCAGTCTAATCTAATTCTGGAGAGATTTGAGTTTGCATAAAGTGAGATGTTGATGGTGTTATATCAGATCTATGCACAATTATACACACAAAAATAGAAGGCATATAAGGAGTAATGAGCGACTGCCCATTAACTATAACAAATTTACAACTAGTAGATGTTTTGCCTACTCAAAGTGGTGATGAAAGGTACTTTGGGGATGTTTGCAAATTCTATTCACAGCTTAGAAAGCATTCTCAGAATAGAAAGCTGCGAGGGGGCAGCTTTTATTAAAAAGTGATTCTGTCCCCACCAATTGAGTTTGCAAATAACCCCCTTAGTCCTTTTGGATTGGCGGAAGCCTTACCTGAGTAACAGGACTTTTCCCTGATTGCGGTTCAGGTGGTACCGATACAAAATCAGCATCAGCAAATAAATCAACTTCTGCTGAATTATTTACTGAAGAAGCAGAATTATCTGTAGGAAGAGGTACTGGAGCATCCCAAAGATCAACTAAGCTTTGCCCAAAAGGATCCCCTTGATTATGTCCAGCAGAAGGCTCTGTTCAACAGCAAAATAAATTGAACACGGAGAAGATTTAATTTGAGTCAAATAAGCATGTCTTCTCTAGTTAAACCATTGTGTCCACAGAAGTTCATGCACATATGCCATCGAAATGAAACATTGAACTATGCTGAAATTGAAACGGTTTTGCTGAGTGCATCGGGGGTGGGGGTATAGACAGTTTCAGTACTAAGTTTCAGCAGAGATAACATCATTGTGGGCATTAGTCATGCTAAAGAGCCTTCCCTTTGTGCATATTTTGGTAACCTACTTAGTGGAGGGAGATTAGACTCATTAGATTGGATGTACAGCCTCAGGGGCATAGATATCACAGTTCCTACCAATCTTTGTCAAATAAAAAACTGCTTCAGCAAATATTACAAAGTTGTATTTTAAGTTTTGAATGTTCTTGCTCTTATTCCGAGTTTATGGGAATTTATAAAGCATTTTTTTCGTCCATTCACCTATAATATTAGAGCTGCCAGTTAACATCATGGTATCACTGTCCTCTTATGACAGCCGTTAAATATTCAAGTTCACAGAACTTAAGATAAAGTGAGGTGTGTATAAGGTAACATGAAGCACTAATGCAGCAACAATACGCAAGAAAACTTTGAAACTTATTACTTACTAGAACTCGATGTCCCCCGTGGATCAAAATCATCAAAATCTTCATCATATTTGTTCCCAGGGGCACTTTGTGGGGAGACCGGAGCAGGTTTATCCATCTTAGTAGTTTTGCTTGATGCTCTGGATGCACCAGTGACAGAAGGGTCCTGTTTCTTGCTGCAAACATGCTCGTAATTTAGAGAGAATAAAGCAAATATATTATTAAAGAATATGTCCAACAATCAAGAACAAACATGAGAAATTCTGTTCGTTTAACATAGCCAAAAGTTCAATGCAAAAACTGTCAATTGTGCAAGGCCAATAACATCATGGGCCAAAAGATATGGAATGGCCAAACAGTCCCACAATTACAATTATGTAAAATGTTAAATAATTTTTAATACTAGAGTTATATTTATGAAGAAAAGTAGATTTTGAATTCGTCTACATCAAGTGTGTAGTAATGCTTGAATAGCCCCCTAAACACACACACAAACAGAATATTCTCATAAAATAAGGAGAACTCTATCGAGTCACACTATAGAGCAATATTGACAACATAAACCTGTCGTGGCGAGAAGGCTCTTTCTTTGGTCTGTTCGTCTTCACGTATTTATCTTCACCATATTGATCCTTGCCCTTAAAACTACCATTAAATGTGTTGCTGCCTCCAGAACTACCGAAACCTCCATATCGATCACTACTCCTAGAGTAACTGCTACTGAATGAAGCTGAACCAGATTTATATGTTACTCCAGATGATGAAACTCCAATATACCTGGAGAGTAAATGCAAAGATCATACTCCCTCCCCCACCTTAGTGAAAGAGCAGAAAATTAGAAGCAATAAATATTGGACTTACTTTTCACGAGTTGCCGCTGCTTTATCCCTTGCTCCTTGTATTTTGTCTTTGTCATTCAGTAGAGCAACTATGGTTTCAGCCTTTTTCCTCACATTAATTCCCAAATCCTTCCCACTTGGCTCAGCATACTCAAAACTTGTTAGAGACTAGAAAAATAGAAAATGGGAGGAAGGAATCAGTTAGAATAAAGAAACCCTCACACTATAATCAATAGTTAAACTGATGATTTGTCATATATTCATCTAGTGATAACATAAATAAATAGATGCAAGTTACAAATAAAAGAAGATACATACAGATATTTGATAAGTATGTTCTATTATGTCATCAACAGCGCGTTCAGATCCATTTGCTACCAGATACTCTATAACAGCCAATGCCTGGCAGATCAACATAAGTTTATGCACAGAAAAGTCAATATAGGCCATAAAAAGAAAATAGTAGCATCAAAGATAAAGAAAAAAGTCAGATGCCAGTTTACTTATTTAGGCATGTAATATAGAGTGAAATTGCCAAAAATTCTAATGGCTACCTTGTAGACCAAACGCCAAGTCTTGCCAGTCTCGGACAATCTTGTCCAGAGGACATTCATAACCATCTGACATTCAGAGCTGCATAATAATTCAAAGATTAGACATGTGAAAAAAAGCTAAATCAAACCATTTTACAAGCAAATCAAATAAGACAATGAAATTCAGATAAACTTATGAAATGAAAGTTATAGGAAGTACTATTTTTTTGTGGCCTGTGCTATCTCTGCCAATACTGTTCCATGAGGACCCCAAGGTTCATCATCAGTTGCATCTAAAACCTAAGTTAAAAAATAGAGCATCAAAGCTGCCTTCTCATAAAATACTCAATGTGTTAATAAGAAGTAACCAATCAACTGAATAGGAAATCACAATGCATGACAAACCAAATCTAACATTTGATAGTGGAGTCTTATGTGAGATATTTTTCTTTATAAAAGCAAAGTAATAAAGCATACCACCAATATTAAGTGGCCTAAACGATTCACTACTGCATAAGTTAGTAGTAACATTATGTTCTACGTTATTGCCATATGGTGCCATAAAAGTTTTCAGGCATGTGCAAATACCAATTAGAGGATAGTCATGATATTTATATATTCTAAAATCTATGTACTTGTTTAACTAATCCTTTTTAGCATCCTATAATGTAATTCACTCAGTCTCGCCTATTAAGTGGCATCTCTAACACACCATGAATGCCATCACTAAAACCAGGATACTACAACTTTGATCATGGTATCAACATCAAAAATCATTTGACAAGTCACAGTGCTATCAGAACAAAATATTTATTATAGCACTGCGAATATGCAAATTCGCTTTTTCCACTCATCAACTCTAGAATCAGAATATAATACGTCATATACAAGAAGTTGAATCCGATAACGTGATTCATTAAATAAAACCGCAATTAAACATAAATTATCCACGAAATTGAGCTGAAATAAATCCCATAAATTTCCTATCACCTTCTGTTCGATCTCCGGAACCTTCAACACCTTTAAATTCACCTCTCTCTTTCTGTAATTAAATATATTAAATTAAAATCATGTGCATTGATACAAAATTAGGGATGAAATACCAAATGAATGAGAAAACAGAGAGGGGAAAATGTACGTACATTTCCCTGACAGCTTGATCGAAGACCTTCATAAAATCCATGGCTGGTTCTGCTAAAAGTGGATTAAGGAAACAACAGATCACGAGAAAACTCGAACGGACCCAAACATCAAATTGAAAAACTGAATTGAGTTATCGAGAAATTTCATTTGTGAATGAAGAAGCGCTTTGACTTTGAGTAATTAGGATGAAAGAGAGAGCACGAGAAAATGGAGTATATGGGTCAATGTGTGTTTTTGGGTGCGTATAATTTGGCCATTATTAATAATTTATTATAGAATTAATTTGTGCGGCAATTTTAAATTTGTAATCGTCAAATATTAAAAACTTAACCTATGATTAGAGTTGAAAATCTATGTAAGTTAATTAGTTCGATTCTTGATTCAATTGTTGGTAAAAACTTTTGATATCCATGCTGAAGCAGAGTAGATCTTTTCTGCACATGGTGCATCGTGCATTTTATAATGTATTTTTTAAATATACAATTTATTATAAAGAAATATATAATTTATTTATATTAAAACATGCAATATTTGTTCGTAAAATAAGTTACAGATTTAAGTGTGTAAATAAATTATCAGTGTAATAAATTTTATATTTTAAAAACACATTATAAAATGCAAATAGTGTATTTAAGTGTAAATAAGTTATATGTTTATATGCAATAAATTATATGTTTAAAATATAAATGCACAATGCACTTAATGCATACAAAATCTAACTTATATCCGAGTGGGTATACATTTGAAGTAAAGGATTTACATTCAACAAATTAAAAAAAATTATATCTAAATATGTAAATTTTTATGAGGCACACTTGCGTGAAACGAAGCATAATTTAGACATGACTATGACTCTTGCAAAATATTTTAGCTTATTGATATGTACAATACATCATAAATAAGATAATTTAGTCAAAAATTCGCGGGTTGGAATCTTGAATTCAAGACCTTGTGGCAAAATGGGCATGGGTTAGGTTGTGGGCTTTATGGACGGACGAATATATATTTATAGAAGTATATCTTCATTGAGTATGTGTTGTAGTCTAGTGATTCAGGTCTGTTGTTAATATATTTTGTTGTAGGTTCAATCTTTATTGAACACATAATTTTTTTAAAAAAAAATTGTTGTCAAGTTTTTTTGTGTTACTACATCTATGTATTACTACATAAAAAAAAATGTGATACTTATATAAACGAAATGTGTTACTACGTGAAATAAAAATTACATTATAATTTTAAAAAAAAAAAATATTACGTAACACGTATTAAAACATATCATAACACATAAATGTTCATAAAGTAAGATGGGTCAAAAGGTTACACGTTGTTGTTTGTATTGTAACACATGAGTATTCACATAGTATTACGACGATATGTGAACAGTGTTACATATTACTAAAAAAATATGTGTTACTACATGAACAAAAAATGTAAGATTACATAGTACCCTTTAGGACCCAGGAGCTTCCTATAAAAAAAAATGTGTTACCACATGAACAAAATCAGTACCAAGCGCGAAAAGAAATCCTTAGTCCAAAATTACAGATTTAAAGAATAACTTAATGTGTTACTAAATGAAAAAAAGAGTGTTACCCTATGAGCAAAAGAATGTTACTACATGAACAAAAACCAGTACAAACGTGAAAAAAAAATCTCAGTCCAAAATTACAGATTTACAAAATAGCTTGAAAAGAGTGCAGGAGGATCTGAATTTCAGCATACACACCTCGTGTTGAGGAGTAATCCAACTCCACACACATATTCTCTCTTCTTCTTACAGAATCAACACTAAAATCCAAATTGAACAACCCGATTTCATTTAATGATCGGAGCGAATCGAAGAAAATTAAATTTAGCAAAAAATTAGGGCACGAATTACGAGACAGATTCCCCGACCACAAACAATAAAGAGAAAAGTTGCAGCGGTATAGAGCGGCTGAAGAGGCGAGGAAGAAGAAAGCCCTTAAGATCCGCCAACAATCTGAAGAGAAGAGGAAGAAGAAGAAATGAAATCGGTAATGCCGCATTTGACGACGCAAAAAAAAAAACATTAGACCCGGCCAAAGAATGTCCTAACTTCGACCCAACATGTCGATCCTGAAAAAAAAAAAAAAAAAGGCCCAATTGATCTAAATTTCTTATATCACTTGTATGCAATATTGCATATAATTTTTTGTCTTTTAACATTGACATTTTAACACTTTAGAAGGAATGTGTTTATCATATACATATCTATATATATGGTCCATGTGGACATGCATTGACAGCAACATCTGTATAAAAACAGAAAAAACATCAGGAGCCCAATCTTTTCAATCCAAATTCAGTTTTTCATTAAGAAGCCCAATTGGGAATTTTAATTAGGGCCGGCCTGCCTAAACGATGCATTCGATCACTCGAGCCCAAATTCGTTCCTTTTCTTTATTTCTAGTACAAATTAAAGCAGCAAACTAAACAATTTAGAGAAGAAGAAAATAAAATAATATTAATTTATTCAGCATTTGTAGAACACTTTCAATTTTACATTCACCATGCCACAATGAAGCTGGATGTGAATTGTTTATTTTAGTTAAGAAAAATGCCTATACATATAGTAAAAGGCTACCTTTTTCTTTTCTTTTTTTGTGAAATTCTTACAGCCGTTTATTACATTAAAATACTTTAGTCAAGTAAAATACTAATAATGTGGTTGTTTAAAAACAGAAAAAAACATCAGGAGCCCAATCTTTTCAATCCAAATTCAGTTTTTTCATTAAGAAGCCCAATTTGAGAAGTTTATAATTGGGCCGGCCTGTATTTAAACGATGCACTCGATAACTCGAATATCCCAATTTTTCGTAAAAAATAATAATTTAATTTGGTTTTTAGATGACAAATTAAAGCACATATTTTGAAGGAAAAAGGGATTTTAAAAGAAGTAAGTTAAAATAATACTTTTTAAGTTTTGGTTTCTGCAGTTGATACACTATTTGCAATTATTAATGTATCAAAACATCTTTCTTGTCGCCTTCTTTATACTTTTTCCTTTTTTTCCCTCTTTGCTCTTTTGTTATTTTACTTGAACAAATAAAAAAAAAATGCCTTTATAAAATATTTGATGAACATATCAAGAACAGATTAGCAAAAATGTATAGACAAAAAGTTTACAAATCTAGATTTTTTTTTTTCTTTTTTTTGTGAAAATTCTTACAGTAATTTATTCCTCAATTAAAAATGGGCCCCCAATTTTAGTCAAGTAAAATACTAATAATGTGGTTGTTTAGATGATCGGAAATCCTGAAAAGAGGAGATTTGGATGGTGCATTTAAAGACTATTTTCAATTTTTTTTTATAAAACTTGTTCATAGTATAAAATTGATATTATTAAATATATAAATTAATATTATTATTCAAACATAAATAAAATGCTTTTTTAATAGCATTTAATATTAAATTTTAAAAGCCATACAAATTTATTAATACGTTTTTAATTAATAAATTATCGAAATGATATATTTTTATATTATGAATAAATTTTAATATAGACACAACATATTTTTTCCAGATTGATTTTTTTCTACAAAGGTGATGAACCTCAAAGAAATTAAATGTCTTTCTAATCACATTTGCTAACATCACCAAACGTGCAATTTTTCTCAGTTTTCTGATTCATTTTCAATCTTGCGTATTATTTGAATTAGGCACACAATATATTTTTACCATTATGATGTAATTACTTACAAGTTACATGATATATTTCAATTAAAAGAATCTTCAAAATAAATATGATTTTTACGTCATATTATTGAAATTGCTCTTAATCAGATATAATCTATTTATAAAAAGAATTTAATTCCACGATACAAATTCATCAGATTGAAGGTGGTATTTGCGCTCAAAAAAAGAAAAGAAAAAAGTTTGAAGCTAGGTAGTATTTATAATAAAAATACAAATCATAATAAAACGACCAATTAAGTATTTTTTTTTCTCTTATATATTCTTTTAATTTGATCGTAGAGCCATTAGCTTTTAACTCTTGTTCATCTTATCAAAAAAATAAAAAAATAAAAAAATCCCTTGTTCATTAAATTTACTTGACATTATTTCGAAGACGTCTGCCTAATTTATAATATCTCTTACCTTTAAAATAATAAAAATCATGTTTTATAGCGGTCCAACAAAATCTAAATTAAGTGCTCATGCAAATGATGAGATCCATAGTTTAGGTTGCCCAACTTTAGGAAGTGCATATATAATAATCAAAACTAATGGCCCACAATTACCTAAGTAAACTATTTTTAATTATGACAAATACTAATTAAATCTTAAATAATCTAAGTCGGACTTAGTAAAAAAATGTTTATCTAATCCAAGATTAGATTTGTGATGTGGACCTTAAACTGATAGACATGATGCCATGCAAGAGATTCTTCCGACCGTAGTCGATAAACCCAAATTAATTAAAAACATATAATTAATTCTTATTTTCGTTTTAAAAAAAAAAAATTACTAAATATTGTAAAAATAATTATTTATTTAATTTTGTATGCATCTCTATAGTTGGGGGTAGAAAAAGCTTTACTTTGCAAAGATTCATTCTTCCGACCATAGTCGATAAAGTAATAAATGTAGATATTTCCATTTGACCATGGACCCCAAAAAATATTATATATATATAAATAGGAAGATATTTTCTGTTTTTCAGAATATATATAGAGATGGAGTTTTGATGAAGACCTAAATTAGGTGATAAATAAAATTTAACGGCCGTTTGATTGGGTAATGGTAGTGGGTAATAAAAATCATTTTTATTGATTGATGTTGAATTAATTTTGATACAAAAATTTTAATAGAAATAAACAATTGAAATAAACTTAATTAAATAATTGATATATATTTATTGTTAATGTTCCAACCAACCAATAATAATACAATTAATAATTTTTATTGATTAACCCCTCAATAATATTCATTATTATTATTATTTTTAGTATTAAGCGGGCCCTAAGTTGAGTATTAATTTGAATCGCGGTAGAGCTTGTCTAATTGCATATTATTAGTATATATTTTTGAGCATGCTCGAAAATATACACCCATATTACAAAGGTGTATATAAAATAAAATAAAAAAAAAAATTGATGTATTCTCGTTTTGACTAATTCCAATTAATTAATAATCCCAAGTAATTTGTCAAACTAGTGAATCGATATTGATGTGTGTCGAATGACATATAAGAAAGAAAGATCTTCAGATGCAAAGGATGGAAGAGGAAAGGAAATAAAGAAAGAACGATGCTCATAATTGAACTGCCCTCCATCCCAAATCAATTTTATTCTTTTTTAAAAATCACTATTTCAATATTTAAATTATTAATATAAAATTAGCTCAAAAAAATATATGTAAAAATTAAATGTGAAAATTGATTTGAGATAAATTAATATTTATTAAAGAGATAGTATTATGTGCATCATTCTAAAATATTAATTTTTACAAACAATAATAATAATAGTACGATAAACATGGGATAAATGAATGAAAAAAGGAAAGAAAATAAAGAAAGAACGGTGCTCAAAATTGATGTTCCCTCCGTCCCCTAAAATTTTTGCATAATTAATATTTGATTTGTGTTTTTGGCGAATAATTTTTTAATTAATATTTAAAATAATAAAATAATTTAAATAAATATTTTCAAAGGTAGAAAACGTGTTAAAAAAAAAAAAATAAAAATCTTTATATTCAACAAAGTATCTATTAAAGATATAGTATTATATGCACCATTTTAAAGTGTTAATCCTTATTTTATGATTTTATTTTAAAATATTTCAACACTTCATGTAGTTACCATTTATATTTGCAACAATTTATAATTTAGAAATAATAATTTATAAGATCGTTTTGGTAACATCTGCTAAAAACTGCAGAGACCGTTAATATTGAATTTTAAAATAAAAAATATTACTAAATAATTTTATAGCACATAAATATTTATAAAAACCAAAATATATCCATCCCATTTTCAAAAAAATAACAAAAATATAATATAATTGTGTTTTTAAATATGTCAATCCTTATTAAAAGTTTTATGGTTTTATTTTAAAATATTTCACCACTTCATAGTTCATATAGTTATCATTTATATTTGCAACAATTTATAAATTTAAAAATAATAATTTATGAGATAGTTTTGGTAACATCTGCTAAAAACTGCAGAGACCGTTAATATTGAATGGGAAAATAAAACTACATACTATACTTTTATAGCACATACATATTTATAGAAAACCAAAGTCTATCCATCCCATTTTCAAGAAAATAACAAAACATATCCTATAATTGAAGTCAACAAATGTGCCTCTAGTTTTCGTTGTTGCTAGAAAATTATATACTAAAATTCTAAAAGAGAGACTGAACTCAAAATATAAAATTAATTTGCATAATCAAATTTCAATATGTACAAATTTACATAATCGCAAAACGATAACATAGCCACAAAATAGATAAGATAATAAATTAACAATTATCCGTTAATCCGGTCCAATTACCTAAACAGTTACCCGTTAACTCGCGATCTGATTGCCTGAATCATCAAAGATTATAAATTAACAATTACCCGTTAACCCGACCCGATTACCTGCATCTTCAAAAAAAAAAAACTTCACTTGTAGTCAGAAGAAATTACCCTATTCACACCGTCAGTTTAAAAAACTCTCAAACACGCAAAACAGATTCCAAACCCGACCCGTTTCATTATCCGCGTTCCCCTACCAATTCGAAATTGAGACCCGACCCACCGACTGAGTTAACTCGTCCACCTCGGTCCAGAGAGTTTTCCTTACCGAGTTTCGCGTATATTCTTTCACGCAGTTCTCTCCCCGATTCGACTCGTTCCATCACCGGTTCCTCCTCGCAAGAAGATCCCCACGCGTCGAACGCGCTGAGTCCCGACCGAGTTTGCGCCCGAATCGGTGTCGTGGGGAGGCTCATGAATCCGGATATGGGACTCCGGGGCGACTCGAACCCGATCCCCCAGGACGGTGGACTCATGCTCAAACCCATCCCCATTTTCATCTTGCTGAGCTGCAGGCATCGCATTGAATCAGTGAGTTGACTAACCGAGTTGAGACCGCTTGGAGAAACCGGCGGCGATCCCGTCGTCGGAGACGACGGCGGAGTCGAATAGAGAGTCGACTTCGGAGAAGACCCGAAAAAACCCATCGTCACCGAGTCACGACCGGGTCGACTCGGCGGTGACTCGTCGGGGCTAGTAGTATTAGAGTACGGCAACACCCGGAGCTGCTCCGGTGTGTGGGCGAAAAAGCAGACGCGGCGGCGGCAGTGGGTCCCATCCTTGCAGGGCTGCGTACGATAGCGGCCCGGGTGGAGCCAGGACTCGAATACGCCGTGAGCGTACTCGCACGCGTCGCCCCTCCAGCACTCGCCCTTGCGGAAGTCGGGGCACGCGCCGCCGGAGTAGTGATACTTCCGCGGGTCCCGACGCCGCGCCTTCTCGCCGGGGTGGGCAAACGGGCACTCCGTCCAATCGTGCGACTTCGAGACGGCGCATTTCTTGACCTTGAACTCGAACATCCGGAAATCGTCGCAGGAGAACGCGTCGACGGGAACGTCGAAGTCGTCGGCGCCGTCGGCCGGAACGACGTCGTCGTTGTTCGACGGCAGGTAGCGCTGCAGCGCCGCCATGGCGGTCTCGTAGTCGAAGCCGTGCGAAATGGGGGAGTGAATGTGGGCCGTTGGATCTTCCAAATAGTGGTGATCCCATGGCGGGATTTGGACGGTGGGATAAGACCGAGAATGATCTCCAGTCATCATCATCGTTTTATTTTTTCTTTTTTTCTTTTGAAATGTTGATTTTTTGCTTCTTTCGCTTCAGTCTAAAATAGCACTGTCATGATTACCAAGAATCCGGATGCGATGGGCTTTATTATAAACGAATTTTCCAACCATGGTTAAAGCTTTGACCTAACTATAGTTTGGTTAAAATATCTACCTTCAATTTTACTCTGGCTAGTTACCTAAAAACCCTCAAAATTAATCCAAAAATATCCAAATTAATTAAATAATACTCACTTACTTTGTCCTGAAATACTTTTACACTTCTCTTTTTGTCCGTCCCGTGCTACCTTACACGTTACAAAAGAGAAAGTCATCCATGAACTACACTTTTACAATATTTATAATTTTACATAAAATATTATTACTTTTAAATCATACATACACATAATTTAATTATTTTTTTATTTTATACATAAAAAATTATAAAAAATTATCCTTTAAAATTCTTTTCATTATTTCATTTTCTTTAAAAATGTGTCCACTTAACTGTGAAAGATATTATAGAACGTAGGGAGTGCTCCCCCCATGCCACGCTCCATTTCTCATTTACTTTTTACAACGTAATTAATGTAAGATTTAATTATCAACATTTGAGAGCATAAATTAACTAATGTTCCAAATCAATTTTTATGATTGATATGATAGATGAGGTGCTCATTTATCATACTTCTCCTTAAAAGTCACTTTATCATTTCAATTACTAATACAAAACTCGCTCGCAAAAATGCATGTAAAAGTCAACTGTGAAAACTGATTTGAGACGGAGCTAGTATTTGATTAGCACAATAAATTAAAAATTCGACATATACAAATTTGTGTTTCACCATCAGATAAATTATTTATTTAAATCAAGGACGCATTTGGTACATGTCAAAATCACATTCACTCATATGTTTTTTAATTAAATGGAATAAATTCAGTGAACGTTGATGTAATTCATCCTTTTTACTTTAGCTTTAACTTTTCATTCGTGCCTGTGACAAGTGGGCTGTGTGAGATAAAGCCATAAACCTAAACTTACACCTATGCATTTATTTCAAAATTCCCCTTCATTTTTTATTTTTTTTTTATTTTTGAGTTAGGGGGAATGTATACATTTGAGGCAACCAATGAAGAAATAAGGACTAGTTTGTTGGGAGCACAAGTAAAGTAAGAATTATAGATTTTTGTTGCACTAAAATTTAAGCTTTATTCTGCTTCAGGCTCTGTACCTCATGTGTTGATCCAACAAGTTAGGCTTTTCTTGTTTTGGTAAAATTTGCATGCACTACAATCGTTTGGTCGTTTTGGACTTTTTCGAATTATGTATTTTTTGGGTTTATTTCAAAATTTCAATCTTCAACGAGATAATGACATCTTTGATATAATTACTGTCATTATGATTGGATATCATTATGTGTGTTCATATGTGCAATATCTTTGTCAATATGTGTACATTGTAGATTTTAAAAAATAAAGAAAGAAATTCATATGAGGTGATCTAAATGTTTTATACATTTTTAATATTTTTTAGAAAAAGTGAGTATTAAGATAAGATGAAACATATAAAATGATTTTGATTTTTATTTTTGGCGCTTTTTAATTTTTTAAAAAAAGAAATTATTTTAATTTCAAAACACATCATTTGTCTTAAGTTTTATTAAATGCCTCTCGCAACGATAAGGCATCTCATACGAGTTTTTATCTTTATTACATAAGTGATGAGATGAGTTTTCATCACATATATACTTTTTTCGGCCCATTCTTATTTACTCATTTTTTACAAACGGTCCGTTTTATACTTGTTTATCCATTTTTTAAAAAGATAATAAAATAATTATATTATTTTCAACTTTCTCTCTCAACATCTCAAATATACATCTAATATTATTAATTTTACCCATAAAATTTCATCTATTTTAATAATAAAATAGAAAAGAAATACAACATTCTAATAAAAAAATTATTTTATTCTTTTAAATATTAGAAAACAATTTTCACATTTAAAAAAAAAAAAAAAATAAACAATTATAAAATTGAGGGAGTATTTATTATTCTCCATATATTAAATAACCCACAAACTTATAATTATACATTAAGTATATTTTAAAAAAAGTACAATTTCATACGAGATCTTTTCATAGTATAAGATTTTTTTATTTTTCAAAAAATGGAATTATTATTTTGAAGAAAAAATTATCTCATCAACATTATTTTTTTTGCATTTAAATTATTTTTAAATATATCATTGTCAAATCAAAGTGATACTCTTTTATTGAAAAGATATTTTCTTCTGTGTCAAAGACGGAAGTTGCGATAGTATGAGACTGATATCATCCTACTCCATTGTAGCTTAAATATTGTTTTTGACTTATTTCTATATTTTTTGTCTTTTAGTATCAATTTCTTCCCTATATTTTTTTGCATTTAAATTTTTTTTAAATATATCACCGTCAAATCAAAGTGATACTCTTTTATTGAAAAGACATTTTCTTCACTGTCAAAGACGGAAGTTGCGATAGTATGAGATATTTTTAAAATATATAATTAATTATATTTCATAAATAATGTTTTTGATTTAAATATTTATTTTTTGTCTTTTAGTATCAATTTCTTCCCTATATTTTGGAGAGCGCTGCACTTTAGCCCAGCCGATGAAAATATAATTTTATTTTCAAAATTATTCTGTAAATGAATGGGTTTATTATAACTCAAACCATCATGAAAAAATAATATATTTTAAAAATATATAATTATTTTTTTATTTTTTTTATTAATCAAATTCATTTTTTTTTTTTTAAATAAATTATCTTTTTTTCATTAAATTAAAGTTGTGCTCATAGATTTTTTATTTTTTTTTATATTTATAATGACACAATTCATTATAAATAAATTGTATATTTTAGTATAGCAATTTATATATTTTTAAAACGAATTATGAATGCACGATATATCTGGATGCATATAAAACTTAATCTTGTAATATTATATTTCAATTTTTTTATATAAAATAATTTGAAACATTTGTCCATTTTTTTCCATGGTGAAATGATGTAGTTGACGGAATTGCCACGAAGGTTTTCACGTAAAATGCAACTAATGATAAATAAGATGTATTTTCTTAAATAAAAAAAAATTATCTACAGATATAACTCGCTGTACTATTTTTATATGTTTACTATTTTTTATATGCTTTTTTTTTCATTAATTAATTTTGAGTAGACCTCATACGTACCAGACATGCATAGTACAATTTAAATACATTTTTAAAATATTTAATTTATTTATACTAAAATATATAACGTGTTTAATGTAAAATAAAATTTAATGTATCACTTCAATATTTACACGGTGGTTCAAATAACGCAATGCCATATCCTTATGTCAATAACTTGGAATAAATTCCAACCATATTCATCACATTTGATATAAATATCTAATAATCATGCATTGTGCAATGATCCGCTGTAGGACCTTACCTTCATGGCCGTCTATATTGCAATTTGCTTGTGCAGTTGAATTTATTGAGGACGTCTTTCCAAGAAATTTCGCAAATTATAATCACTTCTTTCATTTTGAGAATTATTTTTTTTTATTTTTTATATTTATATATGTATTAAAAGTTATATATTTAAATATTTATTTTTATTGGCATTTGGTGCTTTTTAAGAATTATTAATAAAACGGGATTTTGAAAACAAATTGTCTCACAATTATTTAGGACGTAAGATAAAAAAAAATTATGATAATAAAAAAATAAAAATTAAATAAATAAGACAACGATTTTTAATTGGATATGGGAATATCCGGAAATATTTTCACGGGGATGGAAATAAAAAAATCGGGTAAGGAAAATCATTTTTTGGGGATAAAAATATGTTTTTTTTAGTGCTCACATGTATTGTGTATCGTCCTCAAAGATAAACGGACTCCTATAAATAAATAATAATCAAGCATTGTGCAATGATCCGCTGTAGCCTTACCTTACCTTCATGGCAGTCTATATTGCAATTCGCTTGTGCAGTTAAATTTATTGAAGACGTGTTTCCAAGAAATTTCGCAAATTATAATCACTTCTTTCATTTTGAGAATTATTTTATTAGCATTTTATATTACTGTAAGTGATTAAAAAAATCTAAGAGAAGCAATTATCTTTAAGTTGGCATCATGGTGCTTTTTATGAATTATAATTTTTACGGGACCTTGAAAGAAACAGTCACACACGCATTATAGGACGTATATTATTGATAAAAAAAGCCCCAAAAATATCACACAATAAAGTCCAATTGTCAAGAACCAATATAACATATTATTAATGGATATACTGCAATGTTTTTACTATAAAATAAAACGGATAAACAATACAGATTTGAAATATAGTAAAAAAATGCCTTTATTATTTTATACAAGATAAAATTTTCTTTTTAGTGCTCACATATGTGTATAAATCGTGTAGAAAAAACTAAAACAGTATCGTGGTTTTTTAATTCTAAATGAAAAAAAAAACTAAAGAAGAGTTTTCAACGGATTAAGAATTGAACAAGCAAAGTATTTAGTGTGCATAGTACGGAGAGTTTCAGAGTTTGTGTGAGCAAAAGAGTGGTTCTTAAAAAAGGAGGAAGAATCAAGATATAGACGGATCTTTTTTCGGATATTTTTAATTTTTATGCAAACACTTTTAGTTTTTTTTTTTTTTTTTTTGGGCCAACTTGAACTTCTATGAAATCATTTTTCTCATAATCACTTAATTTTAATTCTTTAAAAATTTAAATTTTTGCAAAAGCAAGTCTTGCTCCACCCACTAGAAATCCAAAGATAAGTTCAAATCTTTTCAATTTCTCGCATTAATTTTTCACTCAAAAAAATATTTTGAGAATTAATAATTTTGGGTCTCCAATAAATTGGATATGCCAAAAAGCCCGATCATATCACGTTTAATTTATCGAAAATTAATGTTTACTCCTCCAACATTTTGGTCAAACATGGGTATTTGAAACACTCATCAATAACTAATTAAATTTTCAACATAATTTAACAATCCATCCACTTTATATAAAAAATTTTAAAAAGTCAACTTTCAAATTATTCTTGGAAAATTAATTAAAATGTCTGTATAGCATCCACCCAAATTGTGATCATATTCTAGCAAATTATAGACGTCAGTCAACTACAAGATTGCAAAATCACACTTGCAAACTTTTTTTAGGAACTTTGGTTAATTTCCTTATAGAACAGACTTTACGTGGTTAAATTGCTTATTTCGTGTGATTTATGTACATGTAATTTTACAAGATCCTATCCGTTTAATCTTTTGATAAAAACCATTTTTTTAATCCTCCAATCTTTTTAGTAAAAACATGGGTGTTTGAACATTTAATAAATAAAATATTAATAAACAACACTTTCTACCTCCAATTACTCATCACATTCACTTTATCTTTATCATATAAAATAATATTCCCTTCATCCCAAACTTGTTTATATCATATTCCGTGAAATCATCTTATACACGTTTTCCTATTTGGATAATTTGGAAATTTCCAAATTTATCTTCTTTTTACCATAAAATACTAATAAATAACTTTTTTTAACTCAACTACCATCACTTTATCACTTTATTATTAAAATGCTAATTAACAGCAAGGGTACCCCAAACTTTAAATTTTTTTTAAAGGTGGCGAGCTTTGGTTAATAGAAAAAATACAACAGACTTTACGTAGTTAAATTTCTTATTTCATGTGATTTATCGTACATGCAATTTTACAAGATACAAGATTTATTCAGTATACATTAATTACCATATCTTACAAAATTTATTTTTACATTTCCATATAAAAATAATTATGTCTCATCTAAAAACTCAAATTTATAGAGAGGTGAAGAATTTTTTTTTTTATATATAATTCTCTAATACTTTTCATCTCTTGTAGGCTGGGTTATCAATTCAGGAAGAGGGCGTGAGCCTGGAGGCTCTGATATCATGAAAATTTTTCGTCTCAACTAAAATCTTGAATTAGTATAGAGGTGATGAATTAATTATTTTTTTATATAATTCCCTAATATAGTTATGGTTTCACGTGGTAAATATAATTTTGTATTTTTTTTATCTATAGTATTTACAATTCTTGATTGAATTTGATTATTATATTTTTCAGACTTACTCCATTATATTTTTTTTTATAATTTATTCAAAATATATATGTTTATTTTTACATAGAGTAATATTTTTAATTAATTTATTAATATAACACTATGCTGAAAATTATAATCATCATTGAGTAGAACTATATATAATAAAAAAATTTATTTATCTTATTTATCTTTTCAAAAAGAATTTTATCAATCTATAGGGAAAAACTCAATTTGGTTGAAAAACATTAAAAAATAAATCAATGCGTATATTTAAAACTTGTGTTCCTCCAACCACCGATAAATAATAAAATAAATGCTCTTTACTCTAGTAGTTTGCTATCATTAATATTTTCGTAACACCTGTTTTGTTCAAAGGACGTGTACAACTTCTAGAACTATTATAGGACGTCCTAGATCTAACCCTAATAATTGCGACCTCAATATATATTGCCAAGACATTTTAGTATTTCTAAAATATTTGTACGTATAATAATACGAATATTCATGATTGAAAAGTGAATGCATACATATAATTAATGGGTGGGTCTCTTGCGCATCTAAATGCACCGTGCACTCATACAACTGAATGATTCATTTAAAAAAAAAATAAAATATTAAATATATTAGACATATTCAATGGATACATGAGTAGGGTTGGAGCTAGTGCACTGATTTTAAATTCGTGCACCAGTTGCACATGAGACTTTTTCATAATTAAAACAAAATTAGAAATTGAAGGAGATAATTGAAAAGTGTACGGTGATATAATCGAGCCATCCATCCTTATTCCCGACACGAGTACATAGTGATTATTAGAATATTGTTTTTCTTAAATAATCGTTGACTCGCCAACCACTGGGACACGCGGCCAGGGTACTGTAGCAGCATTATTTGGGCGTTTTTTGCTCACATGGTGTATTGAACATGCGACCTCCCGGTATGTGAAGGTCTTGCGTGTTTCGCCAAACCGTTTGGGCATGACTTGTTACTTGTCAATATTGCCTTTTTAATTGTATATTATATATATATGTATGTATTGTATATTTATGTATTATTTCTTATATATGTATGTATTATGTTATGTATTATATATTATATATGTCATTTCTTACATATTTATTATATATATTTGATTAAAATATTTATAATAAAATTAAAAATATATAATTTTTATTATTTTATATATTTATTAACATGAATAATTTTTTTTTTAAAATGATATTTTAATATTCTATATATATGTACACTATATTAACTAACACTATATATAAGTACACTCGTTTTTATTAAAATATTTTATAAATAATTGTCAATTATATTGTTTACTATATTTTTTTGTTAATTATTGTTAATAAAATTGTTAAATAATCACTTTTATATTTTTTTTTCACTATTAACCTACATGTGCACACACACGTATGTGTATATATATATATATATATATATATCAAATCTCATAGACCAATTCTCATAAACTAATCGGAGAGATCCATCAATAATATTCATAACTAATAATGATCATAACAAACAAATGTGACAAATATTCAAAAACTAATAAAAAAACATAACAAAATATTCAGAAATATAAAATCATCAAGATAACAATCAGTCATTCAAATCTACATCATCATCATCATGAGGCTGATATTCATTGTTGGGATTAACGAGAAGATCATTAAATGAAACATTATCTGAACGACGTTGAGCACGAGACGCCAAAATCTTGGGGGACATTTGGTAGGAAGAAAACCACCGGAGGGTTAACGGGGAATAGTAGAATACCCACCAATAGAGACACTTTGGGATATGAGGGATAAGGGGAAATATGGCGTGAACGCCCTAACCTCGGTACCGCTGGCGACTTCGCTGCGGGCTACCACAGTCTCTTTGGGTAAAGAGTCCACCACGATGAGGACTACCGTAATCGACTCTTTGCGGGCTTCCCAGGTCTATTTGGGAATAAATCCCTTCTTCTTTGTTGAGAATAAATCCGTCACGATCTTTGAGGGTAAAGACCACTAGGTGGGTTTACACGGAACCCACGAACCATTTTCTGGCGGATATCTCCCGCCGCTCCATTTCTGGCGATAAGCTACTCCCCGCGCTCCATCTCCTCCCCGAAACTTCGTAGCCATCTCTGTCATTCTTGTGGTTCTTGGCGCCAAAGAAGCGTTCCATATCAATCCGTGAGTAGCGCCCAATACTAGTGCCACTTGAGCTCCCACCGGGGCGGATTGAATCGCCCCATGTTCGTCATTGACCGAGACCTTTATGCTTTCAGGTAGGCGTATGCGCAATTAAAATTCATTTGGCTCAACTTTTTTTTTTTTTTCTTTTTTGTTTGGGGTTTGACGCTAACCGGGCCGAAAGTGACTCCCCTCACGACTCTCGAACATACAAATATTTTGATATTTAAAATTAAATATATTATTAACTCCTTAATTAAGTAGTACATATAGTGAATAAATAAATTCAAGCACATATAAGTGTGGCGTCCATGTCGTCGTACGTGACTTCCTTTCCTTCTTGTTCGTGAAAATGTGTCACGAGGTCCCATACAGTTGGGAGGCTTCCATTTGTCTTAAACTGAATTTAGATGGAGTTTATTAATAATTAATTATTATTGTAATTAAATAATTAAAATATCACAAAAACTACTTACGTATTCCCATGCATATTCTGCAGCTCCATTTGAACCGCCTCTATGATTAGACCCCTTGGACAACCTATTTCGCCGACATTGATCGCTCTTAGCCTTCACTTCCGGTCGGTCCCAGTATTGCTTCAGTGCATTCCATACACGTTCATCCCACTGTGGCTTCACAGTCTCATCATTAGCTTTCAACCTCTTTTAACGATTGAGAAGATCATAATATCGTTTTTTTGCCCTCGATTTCCACTTTTCTTTGATGTCATTTTTATCCTCAGCCCGCTCATCCCATGCTACTAAGAGGACCACCCGAAAGATTGCGTATAAACTGATTCTGAATATCATTGTTCTTCACCTATATATATACAATTGACGTATTATCAGATTAATGTATATAGTGTTTTATATTATACAATTGACGTATTATCAGATTAATATATATCACTTACAAGTAGATCAAACCACGACGCGAATTCTCGTTGAAGAAAATTATCTTTTTCAACATTTGATAGAGTTGGTTGAACAATATGTAGCTGCTGGAAAAACAGACTACAATTGTTGCGATGAGAACTTGCAATAATTAATTAATATCGTTGCAATTGTAAATTTCAAATTAATTAACTTACGTAATATATGGTTGCACCTCGTTGCAATTTAGTAGCACATACGTATGAGTTATTTTCGCTTCTCCAAGTCAACAATCGACCTTTTACCCTTCTTTCCAATTTTACTACCAGGAGGTACAAATATCGAGAGACTACCTGTCACTGATGGGGATACTTCATGAGGTACATTGTGTCGCCTCGTCAGCACATGCCCCTCAAAATAATGAGAACAAAACATTGATGTTTCTTTTGTTAAATAAGCATTCGCAATTGAAGCTTCCACATGGGCTTTGTTACCCACACTTAACTTTAAGTTGTGAAGATACCTAATTCGATTGAATGGGTGAGTTGAATTGTCTAATTAAATAAATTATCAAATAGTTAAAATGAGTTAAATAGATTACCTCTCAAATGGATACATCCATCTATATTGTATTGGACCAGCAATTTTTGCTTCATATGCAAGATGGACAGGTAGATGTTCCATCGAATTAAAGAAGTTGGGTGGAAATATTCGATCCAACTTGTACAAGATCACTGGGATATCATTGTCCAATCGAGTCATGTTTTCCACAGTAATGGTCCTCAATGTTAACTCCCTGAAGAACAAGCTAATTTCAGTGATAGCTTGCCAAACCTTAGCTGGCAGAATCTCACGGAAAGTAATTGGGAGTAGTCTCTGCATAAACACGTGACAATCATGACTCTTCATCCCAAAAATCTTCAATTTTTTCCAGTCTACGCATCGGGACAAGTTGGACACATAGTTATCGGGAAATTTCAACTCATCTACCCATTTACAGACCATATCTTTGTGTTTTTTATCAAGGGAATAAGAAGCTTTGGGTTACTTTCCTGTACGTGGAATGCACATCTTCTACAACAACCAATAACCAACAAATATTCACCAACATCGATCCCTCCACTCCAACGTAAGTAAGATATATGCTTTAACACCAAAACTAGTTATATTAAATAAGCTAAATCGAGCTAATTATACTAAATTAATATATACATGTTACCTAAATAATTAATACAAAATAATATACTAAACATACACGTATCAAGTTGTTGGGATTATACTGGAAAGTATGTTTTTACTTTGTATAATCAAAACTGAATTTCGGACTTATTTACTGAAATAAATTGTTTATCACTGATGCTTTAAATATCATCGAATGTTACATATATTTACTGCATAAATGTTCAATAAATCGCACGTGTTACATTGTAGCTAATTTAGTGATACCAAATCACAAAAGATTAAATTAACAGTCCCTTGTAACTAAAAAGTACACCATTCGTGAAAGGTTGAACCTAGATGGAAATGAACAATCCATCGTGAAAGGTTGAAGTGTAAGGCTCGGATTGGCTTGTCTTGACCAAGAGATTACACTAGTCATGGTGACTAATGAATTGAATAGGACCTCTGAGGAGGACAAATTCTTTAAGCCCGAACATGGAAGAATTAGACCTCGGTGGTTCGTTATTTCTTAATCTTCGTTCCTTAAATAGGATCACGTATGGTTGGTAACTATTGCTTTGACTTATCATGGGTAGAGAATCAGCGAGATTCAATACTTTTTATCTTGGGCAATATTATTGGTCACGTGTGATTGCTAAGATTTAATATGGAGAATCGTGTGCAAGCACGCTTTTTGTTCGATTTACCCCCTTGGGGGAGGTTCCATAAGCTTTATCATACCAAATATTGCAAGTGGAACTAGTTTTCGGTATGGATAATAATGTTGAACTGTTCTTAACCAAGGACAAAAGATATTAATTAATGGAAAGCTATTTCAATTGGCTTGAATTAATTAATGGGCTAGATAATCTTAAACATGAGAAATAATAAGCGGGAGCCATATTGGTGTAATATGGGTTAAGATGGATAGTGCAATATTAATTATGTAGTGGGATTAATTAATATTTATGGGCTTGAATAATATTGTGGCTCAATATTGATAATTCAAGATCCATTGGAAGGTTCAATCTTAATTCTCCTAAAAGGCCCCTCTAAGTAGCCCAACATAAAATCCAATAACTGAAAAAGATGTTTAAAAATAAAATAAATTTGTTGCCTATTTTTCCTTGCAATTTTCGAAATTTATGGATAAAAGGGGAGAAAGTTTTTCTTTGAATTTTGTTATGGAATGAAGATATGTATTCTTGAAATACAAGATTATCTCATTAAATTCAAGAAATCTCCCACTTGGTTATTCATATAGCAAGTTTTGAAATTTTTGAAGAATAAAGGGCAAGAAAGATTTTCTTGATTTTCTTAAAAAAATATTATGGAGGATATGTATTTCTTGAAATACAAGAATATCTCATAAATTCAAGAAGATCCAAATCTTGGATTCTTGTTCCCTTAATTTTCGAAAATATACCATAATATGATGTGGTGGGATTTTTGTGGAATATTTTAATTATGGGGAAAAGAATATAGGAGATATATTCAAGATTTCTTGGAGATCAAGAAAAGATTTTCCCACATTATTTTTCTTCCCAAATTTTCGCCCAACACCCATCTATAAATAGGGGATGATTCTTTCATTCTCAAGTACAATTCCATGTGCTAGAAAAATTAGTAAATCCACAAAGGTGGTGCAACAAAGTTTATTTTCCTTTTGTTAATTGTTCGCAAGCATCCTACCACCGGATAGTCGAGGAGGGATTAAGGGAATACTTGGGAAGTTCTTTTGGTGTGTCTAATCAACAAGACCATTGCCGTCCCAAGAGGTATGTTCACGTAAACTCAGAGAGAATTTCATGCGTAGGGATTTACGTGAATTGATTATATGCATGATTTGTTGTTGGATTATTATTTGAATTAATATAGGATTGATTCATGCTAGTAATAATTATAAGAATTAAATTTGTATTTAAATATTCATCCCGAATAGATCAGTGCAACTTATTCCCCAACACAAGCTACATACTAAATTAAGCTAAAATATTAATAATAATACTAAATAATGAACAAACTATTACTAAACAATTAATACTAAACAATAAAACAAACTAATACGTATAATTAACAATTAAAATACATACTAAACAATATAAAACCTAATACTAACTAACTAAACAATAAAACAACTAATACTAAATAATATAACAACAAATACTAATTAATTAAACAACAAAACAACTAATTATACTAAATAATATAACAACTAATACTAATTAATTTAACAACAAAACCACTAATACTAAATAATATAACAACTAATACTAAACAATAATGCAACTAATACTAAAAAATAAAGCAACTAATACTTATAAACGATTAAATAAATCGAAAACATACCTTAAATTCGCCCGGAAGTCGCCTGAAATCCTCCTGGAATCGCCTCTTTTTCCTCTCTCGGCCGAGAAAAAACACGAAACTGGACAAATGGGCGATTTGGGTGTATATATAGTGGGGGGCGAGGGTTTTGGCGAGGGAAATTGCCCTCGTTAAATGAGGGCATCTGGTACCGGGAATCGTGGTGTTGACGAATTCTGGTCGTGAAGGTTTTTGAAATAGGCGAGGGTTTTAAACCCTCGCTAAAATCTGCGATGAGACTCAAATGAGGGTTACAAACCCTCGCTAAATGCGCGTCGACTTTTGGCGAGGGTTTAAACCCTCGCCAATTAAATACACTCGTTGACCTGTACCCTCTTTAAAACCCTCGTCAATTAAAGAGGGTTCCATTCCCATCTTTAAATACCTCGCTAAATCAACAATTTTTTGTAGTGAAAATGATTAAGGAAAAATGTGGTAATGGTTATATATATATATAGCCTCTTACTGTGTATATAAAGTATGATGAAATATTTTTTCAACTTTTATCCTCATTAATCCCCACAATTATATGTATGTTTGCATTAAAGTAATTTTAAATCAAGGCACTCCACCCATTATTTAGGTACTGCTATTTTTTACATTAATTAATTCTAAATGCCCATTATGGAAGAAAAAAAGTGAAAATCATAAATATTCCACCATTATTGATGCAATTAGTTCTTTTTTTTAAAGTAAAGAAGCAATTAGTTACGAACTAATGTCCAAAACCAAGAAAGACAATAAGGATAGGCCAAACCTCAATGAGAAATGATCATTATTTCCAAAACAATATTCCGTTTGAATTCATTTTCTTGCTAAATTGTACTCGTAGAGTTATTATTGGTTTTTGTAAAAGTAATGATTAAAATTAGGCAAAACAGTTGTGACTTGTGAGCGTACCATTCTGATGAAAGTCATTTTCGAGTATATAGTAAAATGAAGAATAGGAAAAAAGACTTGACATTATCAATATATAAATAATAAGTCTCTAATCACTTAGTTTATTTCACTTCTGGAATAATACATTTTAAAATGATCATATATAAATGGTGTCTCATTTTCTCGTTTCTAATATTTCAGTGTACACATAATAATCATTTAAAAATATGCTCCCTCCGTTTAATTTATTATTCCTATTCTAGTTTTTAGGCTATCCAATTTTTTTTTTTTTTTTTAAGTAATCATACCCAACACTATTTCATATTCATTCTATTTTATTTATTTTACATATAAATCACATTTTTTTAATAGACTATAAAGAAATGGGAATAATAATATGAATGGAACTAGAGGAGTACAGAGAGACAAATTAATGAATTATTAGTGCATTTGTCGTCGGACACATAAAATTTATTTTATAAATGGTAAGGTAAAAAGTAGAATACATTTTATGACAATTCATAAAAGAAAAAATTAACCAAATACTAATTTGCAAAGGAATTTGATGCGCAAACAACTTTTATTCAAAAGAAGTGATCTTCTATGGTAAGGAACGACTTCGCTTTTTCTAACATCAGGACCGTTGGATCAACTATTAAATGTATAATTTTAATTTTAAATGATTGTATTTAGCACAAGTGTGTTTGCAATGTGACAATCGCACTACTAATAATATTTATAAAATGACGAAATTATTCCGGAGTCATACCCTGACCCAAACCCATATTAGACCCGAACCGCACAGGACCCACCCCGAATCCGATCCGGACCCAGACCTGGACCCGGCCCCGACTCGGGCCCGGGCCCAAATCCTGATTCGAATATGGTCCTTCACTGGACATTGACCCGGTCCCTGATTCGAACCTAAACCCAAACCTGGACCCAGATCGGACCCAACCTAACCCAGACTCGGAACCTGATTCAGACCAGGACCCACATCGGACCCGAACTCAAATTCGACCCTGACTTCGAATCTAGACCGAGCCCAAATCCGGACCACATATCTTTTCATTTCATTATAGATCGAAATTACAATCATAATAAGAGGGGGATCACCAAAAACTACAATTCAAAATCGCAACAGTACCGATCAAAACTGCAATCACCACAAAAGAGAATCACCACTCTCCCACAAGAGAAACCATCACAAGAGAGAATATTTTTTTCTCCTCCATACCTCGAATCCAAAACCTTGTGATTTTATGTGATGGAACCCTAGTCACTTGAGATATACAGATAATTTTGGGTATGTTCAGTTTTGAGCTTATAGTAGACGTTGAAAATCCGGACTTTGAAGTTTTAGTATTTTAAAATCTTGATGAATAGTTAAGATGTATGTTTGTTATAAGATTTTATAGGGTAGGATGTTGGAAAAGATGATTGATGTGATATTATTATATTATTTTGAGTGTATTAGGAGAATAAAAAGTAGATAATGTGAGTGTATTGAGATAATAAAATATAGAGTAATAATAGGTTATGAGGTAGAGTAAGATTAATAGGATTTCAAAATCCTTACTTAAAAGTCTCAAAATAAATAGAAGCTTGAGATTGTAAAGTCCAAAGTCCGCGAGAATAGTCGCAAAACAAACGTCCCCTTTGGCATTTAGTGGAAATGTAGGAAAATCTGTACGGAGGGACACGTGTGAGATAGTCACGTGTGGAAAAGAATGAGAGTCAAGGTTGGTACACGTGTCTTGCGGCGTGTAGCCGGTGAAAGCGACAATTGATTGCGTGGTCTTTGATTTCTTCATCATACCACTCGTGAATTTTAACTCTTCCTTTTTATATTTGTTACAGTATTTATTTCTTTATTTTCTTTTAAATAATTAGATTGGGAATTATTTTGACGTTTTCTGAACCTCAAATCTTATCCAGAAGTGGTGTACACTTGAGGCTAGGTTTACCTATGGCTTAAAAGGGGAAATAGGGTACACCTCACGTTCGTTGCTATTCTTTTCTTATTTTCAAGTTAAACGTTTTAAATTGGTTAATTCATGTATATGACATATGACAAAAAATTATATAAGACGGCTTATATACATGTGACGGATATATTTTAATTCTCTCTGTCAACATTTTGCACTAATTTTTTAGCACAATGATTAAAAAAAAGAATGTAATGAGTGAAATGTTGTTGAACAATTTTGTAAATTTTTATGTATAAATAAAATGAAGGAGTTTGATTGAGTATATGGATGAGTCCCAAAATAATGTCATTTTGTGTAAATATATGAATATTATGAAGATGAAGTTCAATAAGAAATTTTCTTTTTTGGTGTGCAAAATATTGTAGGACGTCTTAATAAATAAATTGTGCAAAGTCTTATGTGACAGAGGGAGTATAAATTAGTCACATGTATTCCTCTCATTGTGCTAAAGCGTCATTTAAAAATTAGGGTCGGTCTAATTGTGAAACTATCTCATACAAGTGTGTCTTTATTTGAATGATATGAATATAATGTTGAGTAACTTTTATATACATTAAGTACACCGTTCAATTCAAGTTAATTTAGAAATATGCTAATTGTTGCACAAAAATATTTAATTAACTTATTTACAGTGAATTATGAAAAAAAAATTAATCTATAAAGGAGTATTTATTAAAATTGGGACTTTGGTACACAAAAATACCCGCATTCAAAATATTTACAATTCAAGATTCTATCACCATTCTAAAATTGATAAGTCAATCGTGAAAATTGTAGTTGGTATATAATGAATCTTTGTGCCAATATAAAAAAATGATATTTTTAAATATGTATTTAAATTGCACGATATACCTAATATATATTGGACGCTGTAATTTTTTTTTTTAACTTCTCTACCCATAACCTTTCAATTATTATAGTTTATCAAGGACTCCCTCAGTAATGTGCAACTCAAATTAAGGTAGTTTGTCTATTGAAAGATTTAGTTACCAACTTAACATTGATTTTAAGTAGGAGTTTTATCAATTCAGGGCCTAAAAGATGGTAAATCTATCAATTTAAGGCTTGGAAGATTTTTTCTATCGATTCAAGGTCTGGAAGATAGAAAACTATTAATTCAGGACCTGAAAGATAGAAACTATCAATTCGAGACTTATAAATTTTAAGGTCATGTTTGACACTAAAACCCTAAACCCTAAACCTTGAACCATGGACCCTAAACCCCCCTGAACCGTAAACATTGAACTGTAAACCCTAAAAGTAAAAAAATTAAAAACATTAAATAAGAATATGAAATATAAGTGTCAAACATGACCTTAAAATATGTGAGCCTTAAATTGATAGTTTTTATCTTTCAGGCCCTAAATCGATAGTTTTCTATCTTCTAGGCCTTGAATCGATAGGAAAAATCTTTAAGGGCATGTTCGTTTTGGGCTTATAATGGACGTGGGAAATCCGGACATTGAAGTCCTAGTATTTTAAAATCTTGATGAATAGTTAAGATGTATGTTTGTTATAGGATTTTATAAGGTAGGATGGTGGAAAAGATGATTGATGTGATATTATTATATTATTTTGAGTGTATTGGGAGAATAAAAAGTAGATAATGTGAGTGTATTGAGAGAATAAAATGTAGAGTAGTAGTAGGTTATGAGTTACAGTATGATTAATAAGACTAGTATTTCTCATGTGCGATGCACGGTTTGAATATTAAAAATTCAACCCAAGATGAATTATGATAGGAATTTAAACTAAATTTAGTATGTATATGTACATTTTAACATATATTGATTTTTTTATTGGTATATATATTTTATGAAATAATATATTTATGAGTATCTCACAATAATAAAATTAAGTAGATAAATTTTAATTAAACACTAAAATCATTACATATATTATATTTTTTAATGATAATTAAAATTTTATAAAATAAAAAAATCAACTCATATTGTTTAAAAAATTTAAAATATATTTAAAAAAAATCATATTTTAAATGTGAATTTTATTTATATACATGCAATATGTATTTCATATTAAGGATTGGTAAAAAATGATTAATTTGACACATAATATATTAAAATTATATCTATAATAAAAAAAATTAGTATTAAACTTTAAAAGTAAGAGTATAAAGTAAAATATAAAGAATAAAATGAAGAAATTTTATTTGTTGATGTTAAGTCACTCTCTTTTCTAGAGAGTGAAGTACACTCTTTCACCATAAAACAAGTGTTGTTGGGGAACGAATTGTCTGGATCTATTCGGGATGAATGTTTAAATACAAATTTAATTCTAACAAATATTACTAGCATGAATTAATCCTATATTAATTCAAATAATAATTCAACAATAAATCATGCATATAAACAGTTCACGTAAATCCTACGCATGCGGAATTACTATGAGTTTACGTAAACTTACCTCTTGGAATGGCAATGGACTTGTCGATGAAACACACCAAAAAGCCTTCCCAAAGTATTCCCTTAATCCTTGCTCGACAACCCGGTGGTAGGATTCCAGCGAACAATTAACTAAAAGGAAAAATAAAATTTGTTGCACCACTTTTGTGGATTTACTAATTTTTCCAGTACATGGAATTGTACTTGGGAATGAAAGAATCATCCCCTATTTATAGATGGGTGATGGACGATTTTTAGGGTAGAAAAATAATGTGGGAAATTTTTTTCTTGATCTCCAAGAAATCTTGAATATATCTCCTATATTTTTTTTTCCATAATTATAATATTCCACAAAAATCTCACCTCATCAAGTTATGGTGTATATTTCGAAAAATAGGAGTAACAAGAATCCAAGATTTGGATCTTCTTGAATTTATGAGATATTCTTGTATTTCAAGAAATACATATCTTCCATAATATTTTTTCAAGAAAATCAAGAAAATCTTTCTTGCCCTCTATATTTCAAAATTTTCGAAATAAGCTATATGAATAACCAAGTGGGAGATTTCTTGAATTTAATGAGATAATCTTGTATTCCAAGAATACATATCTTCATTCCATAACAAAATTCAAAAAAAATCTTTCTCCCCTTTTATCCATATTATTTCGAAAGATACAAGAAAAATAGGCAACAAATTTATTTTATTTTTTAAACACATTTTCCAGTTATTGGACTTTATGTTGGGCTACTTGGGGGGCCTTTAGGAGAATTAAGATTGGACCTTCCAATGGATCTTGAATTATCAATATTGAGTCACAATATTATTCAAGCCCATGAATATTAATTAATTCCACTACATAATTAATATTGCACTATCCATCTTAACCCATATTACAGTCCATATGACTCCCGGTTATTATTTCACGAGTTTAAGATTATCTAGCCCATTAATTAATTCAAGCCACTGAAATAGTTTTCCATTAATTAATATATTTTTATCCTTGGTAAAGGAACAGTTCAACATTATTACTCATACCGGAAACTAGTTCCACTTGCAAGATTTGGTATGATAAAACTTATGAACCTCCCAAGGGGGCAAATCGAACAAGCGTACTTGCACACGATTCTTCATATTAAATCTTAGCTACACATGTGACCAATAATATTGCCCAAGATATAAAGTATTGAATCTCGTTGATTCTCTACCCGTAATAAGTCAAAGCAATACTTACTAACCACACGTGATCCTATTTAAGGGACAAATATTAAGAAATAACGAACCACTGAGGTCTAATTCTTCCTAGTTTAGTTCTGAATAATTTGTCCTCCTGTAGGTCCTCTTCAGTGCACTAGACATGTACTAGTGTAATCTCTTTGGTCAAGACAAACCAATCTGAGCGTTACATTTCAACCTTTCACGATGAATTGTTCATTTCCATCTAGGTCGTGAATGGTGTACTTTTGGTTACAAGGGACTGTTAATTTAATCTTTTGTGATCTGGTATCACTAAATTAACTACAATGTAACACATACTATTTATTGAACAGTTATGCAGTAAATATATGTAACATTCGATGATATTAACAACATCAGTGATAAACAATTTATTTCAGCAAATAAGTTCGAAATTCAGTTTGATTATACAAAGTAAAAGCATACTTTCCAGTATAATCCCAACAAGTGTGACTAACTTGCTTAAATATACACTTGAAATTTTGACAAACTTCTACTTTTATATATTTATAGATTTCAAAATCGTTAGGGGTATGTTTGTTTCGACTCTCAGTCGGATGGACTTAGGACTTTGAAAACCACGTCCAATTATAGTTTGAGGTTTAAAATTAGACTTCAAAATTTTCTTCTATAAAGTACACCTATACCCCTATTTTTCACAAAATTCAATACAATTACATCACTACTTTTCCCACTCTCAACACAATATAATAGTACTATATCAATCATTATTAAACATTGATTTGACATAAAGTAAAATTCAACCCTATCAAAATTTCAAAACAAACATATTTTTTTTACTATTCATCAAGACTTTCAAATCCATAGGATTTCGAAGTCATGACTTCCCCCGCACACCTAAATCACGAAACAAACATACCCTAGGGGCTTGAGATTGTAAAGTCCAAAGCCTGACGGGATAGTCGCGAAACAAACATACCCTAAGGTATTAAATTGATAGTTTTGCCATCTTTTAGACCCTAAATTGACATTTTTCTTTTTAAGTATGAAATAGTGAAATATGAATTTAATTATAATGGATGCAAGAAAAATATATAAACCGATAAATAAAAACATAAAATATACATGCCTTACCCACCCACAAAATTAAAATATCTTTTATTATGTTTGAGAGGTGACTACAATACAAAATTATCCTAAATAATTATTAATTTAAAATTTTAAAATCTTATCATGTTATGAGATAATCACAAATCTCCCACACTTGAAACATACCGTACCTTGAAGTTGGATTTAGAAAAAAAAAAAAGAAGGGTTATTTGTGAAGAAAAAACGACTTTGAGTGAATTTTCAATTAAATCACATATAAACTAGATGATAAAAAACAAACATTTGCCAACTTTCAACTTTTCTCTTTGTTTTCAATGAAACTACGCAACAGGTGGTGGATACAAGACAACTTCATTAGGTGCATCTAATGATTTGGAAGTTTATGTTGCAAAAAAAAATTAAAAAAAAAATCAATTGATGATTTTATATGCAATAAACCTTAAAAAATCAATGAATTATTGAATTCTTGCACTAAATAATTTTAGCACACTACGTAAATTAACAAAAAAAAAATTGTATATATAATTTCATTTAATAAGTTAACATTTTTGTATATATAATTTCATTTAATAAGTTTACTCGAATTCTTAAATAATTGAAGACAATACATGCAGGCTGCTGGTTTTCTTTGAGGGCAGTGGATTTTACTTAATGGGCCACTATTTAAATTCGAAGTGGGCCTAATTACGAATTCTGTTAATCATTCATGGGCTTGGCAAATATTGAGTGATTTTTCTCTTTTCTCAATATGTGAAAATGTCACCACAACGCAGACATATGATGATACACGTTTTTAAGTTTCACTTTTTAATATTTTTATCCTATATCTTTTTCTTTTCCTTTTTGAATTTGTATTGGTGAACCTCTTGGCATATCATTACTTTTATCCAAAAATAACATCTACTTTAATAATAAAATAGAAAAAACTACAATACTCTCAATTAAAAACCACTTTATCACTTTAAATGTTACTCTCTCTCCATCCCAATCAAAAACTCGTGTCGAAAGTAAAGGGGTAAACAACTATAGGACGGACGGAGTATTATTTATGTTTCTTAAGTTTTAATCGTTGTTAAAGAGATTTATTTTGAGTGACTAACTTTTAGGTCCATTTCAACACTCTATATTACTAATAGATCCACTCATTCAAAAAAATACTACCAGGTCCAAAAAATGTAGTTGAAAGACTTTAATGCCCCCCATTTTCCAAACCCACCATCTGCAAAAATACTGTTGATTTGACCTTTTTTTGCCTTCACAATACAACCTAATTACCCACGAAACGGAGCTATTTGTAAATATATATGTAAGTATGTATGTATCTATACGTTCTATATTTCTTCTATGTTAACAGTAGAGAGAGAATAAGAGGGTTTACAATTTAAAATCACAAAATTTCATATCAAAATTAAAAAATTACAGGAATGTACATATTAAAATTGAAAAAATTTACAGTCTCAGAAATATCAGAAATTTACATATTACGTTCATCTTCATCTTTCACTCCAAAAATTTACAGTCTCAGAAATATCAGAAATTTACACATATATATCAAAAAATTACAATCTCAACATTTACATATCCTCGTATTCATTACGACATGAACATGTTCATAAAAAACATGAACATATTCATCAGAAACATGAACATGTTCATCTCCAATTTCAGATCGCCACTCTCAAAATTAACAAACCCATATCTTCATATCTTCAAAAAAATTTCATATCAACAACTTAGATCTTCGTAAAAAATCTTCAAATCTACCACTTCAAAAACCCCCAAAATCTTCATAAAAAAATCTTCAAATCTTCTAATAAAAAAACCTAGATCTGCAACATCCTTTCTTAGTTCAATAAGAATTTTAAATCTTCCTCCAAACTCAAATCCAAAATCCCAACCCAGAATCAAGAAACAATAACAAATCAACAGATCCATCATCAACATTATTAAATTCAGAAAAACCCAACAAATTTATCAATTTTTTTTCATAAAAAAGATTCATAAAAAATCATCATAAAAAACCAAAAAAAAACAACACTTTCGTAAAAACGATTCATCAAAAAATTCATAAAAAAATACTTATATTAAAAAAAAATTGAGAAAAACCCCGTGGGGATGGGGCGGTGCTGGCTGGTGTGGTGGCAACCGACGCGAGTGGGGCGGCAGAGGTGGAGGCGCCGCGATTTTTAGTGTGGGGCGGCGCTAAGGGTGTGCAAAATACGGTGCAGACCGTAAAATCGGACCAAACCGGACCGAAATTTGAAATTCGATTCGAATTTTGGTTTACGGTTCGATTTACGATTTGGAAAATATAATTTTGTATATTTCGGTTCGGTACACGGTTTTTACTAGTAAAAAACCGATTAAACCGAACCGAACCGAAATAATTTTTTTTTAAAATTTTTTTTAATTTTTTTTTTCAAAAATATTTTTTTTTTCGAAAATATATATTTTTTTCGAATTTTTTTTTAAATACTTTTTTTTTCGAAAATATTATTTTGATTTTTAAGCTATAAAACAACTATTGTAGTGTTACTTAAAGTGTGGGTTGTGGAGGCTAGCTTTTGGAACCTACTAATGCTTAACCTTTTTGAATTGTTTTTAGCTTTTGGAAACTAATTGATTGATGCTTATATTATTTTTATATTTTTTTTTTTACCGTAGTTCATGAAAAAATTGTCCGTTTTTTGTCATTGCTTTAGAAAATTTTTAAAAAAAATTAAAAATTTCGGTTTTTGGACGGATCCGACCAAACCGAACCGAAATATTTCGGTCTCGGACCTTTAGGTTTTTACAAAAATGGTTCGGTTTTGATTTGATTCATAAATTTTAGTTTATATTTCAATTTTTTATATTACGGTCGGTTCGGTCCACCAAACCGCCTATTGTACACCCCTAGGCAGCGCTGCAGGCGGTGTGGCGCTGGGATAACGGGGTGGGTGGCCGCCGCATCGGGAGAGGAGAGGGGCGGTGGCGGCGACTTGAAGGGGGCAAGAGATGGGGGGAGGGGATATTTGTTATTTGCAGAGAAAGAGAGAAATAATTATGAGAGAGAGTTGTGGGTTTTCTGGATTCACGGTACTGAGAGAGAGAGGTGTGCTATAGAGACATATTAAATATTAATTAATCTGCAGGATATATTAAGGGCACAAATGATATTCAACATACATAATATGAACCTCCTAATAATATGATAGGGTTGGACCTAGGAGTACTCCATACATTTCAAATGGACCTCCTAGTAATTAATTCATTTATTTTTCCCTTTTACATATATGATATATCCTTTCAAAATAATAATAATAATCTTTTACATATATTGTTGTATGGGCCTCCGATTTTTTAGTGTTGGATGTTATTTTATTTATTTGTAAGGCCTAAAAATAGCCGAATTTGCATTGGGTATAAAAGAGGCCCATTGTTATAAGAGGGCCTATAACTGTCCATTTTGATTGGACACTTTTTTTTTTTTTTGAGGGAATTCAATGGAAGCTATATTTCAGTTTCAATCGTATACTAGTAAGTGAACCCGTGCACTGCACGGTTATAATTGCATAATTAATTTATATCAAAATTTTATATGTATTCATATTAAAGTATTTTTTTAATTTTGAAGAGAAGATTTTTTTTTTATGGATGATAACGTTGTTTAAGATGTTTATGGAAAAAAAAGGATCCAAACAACTAATGTATGAAAACCCACACACATATATATATATACGAAAAATAAAATAAAATATTTGAATGTATATATATTTAAATATTTTTTTTCAAATTATTATTATTTGTTAATATTTTTTTTTCAAATCTATTAGTATTATTTATTAATAGTTTTTTCAAATAAATTCAATAATTTTTAAATTTGGGGTGGTTTCTGTTTATATATATATATATATATATATATATATATAGGTTGAGACTTTCTTATATTTTTATATAAAATTATGCTTTAATATATTGTGGTGTGAATTATATTGTGGGAAGAAATATTATTATCATAAATTACGAATCCCATACTATATATATACGATTGTAAGATGATCTGCATTAAAGTTTATTCGCTTACTGAATTTTCTTGATTTGGATTTGGATTTAACTTTGGCTAGTAATATGGTGTGATTTATAGTGTTAGATTAGATGTATTAGGAAATAAAGATATTCAAAAGTTTCAAATATATTCCAAAGCTATTCATTATTATTTGTTAATTTTTTTTTATAGATACGTCTCCCGATTTAGCAATTATTTTTGGCGGAAAAATTGAATGGTTTTCAAATCTGGGGTGATTTCTGCTTTTATATATATATATATATATATATATATATATATATATATATATATATATATATATAGATTCTCAGAAATTTAAATTTCTACTGGAGTAATACTTAAAATGAAAATTATAGTATTCCCTTAGGTGGTGGGATCCATGGAAATCAGTGAAAATGATCAATATTAATGAATTGTTAAAATGATTTGATCAATTTAGTGAGTAAGCAAGTCAGAATATTATATTTTGATGCGTTTTTGTAACACGTCAACATTAAATATTTTACAAAAATTAGCTATGAGAAAGAAATTGTTTGATAGCAAGGGAAAAACTCGATATCATTGGCTGTCATTTTTTATTTATTTATTTATAATTCAGTATGGATCACAACCCACTGTTCAGTAGCGGGGACCACTTCAAATATCATTGTTTGTCATTTGAACTTTTAAATTGTCAATATACTTAACTATTTTTTTAATCCAGTGTATTACGTTGTTTTAAATTTTTTTTTATATAAATATTTATTTAATTTGATTAATTCAATTCAAGAATATTATCTAATTCAGTTGAAAAATAAATTATTATTTCATCAATTAAACATATTAATTAATTATTGAGTAGATAATATTATAAATTGATCACAATTTATTGATAATTAATGTATAGTTATCTTATTTACTACGAAATTTCAATGAAAATATAATTTATAAAATGAAACAAAATTGAAACGTTCACTTAAAATATGGATAAATATTATTTTGCCACATAAATATACAGAAGAAACCTCAGGTTTGCCTTGAAAAATAAGTAAGATTTGTTTTTTTTTTTTGGAGAGTCACTAGTTGTTGAAGATTTTTTTTTTTAAATGTTTTTCTTTTTTCATTCATTTACTCAATTTCTTTTAGGTGTTTTACACTTGATTGTTTGCATGTGAAAGCATAACAAAAATAATTCTTTATATTATCTATACAATTAAACTTAAAAATTGACTTCCTAGACAAGGATACTATGTCACGTCTTTGTAATTTCCTTTGGATTTAGTGACATGTGTCAACTTAAATTAACTTTATTTAATTTTATATACCAATCTTTTTTGGCAACCCCATTACTCAATTATCATAGTCCCTGAACTTATTTGAAATGAATTCTTGCCTTCCACGTCCAAAAATTATGCTCAATTGCAAAACGTGTCACTATATAGTTTTTGGAGTTCGATCTATAAGTCTTGATTAATGTTTCACTTTTGGCATTATTCCACTATGTAATATGTGATAATTAAATACTTGAGTAGGATGCACATGATTTATATGCATACGTGTACTAGATGTTTGAGATCAACATAAGTATGTTACATTTTTGGCATGGACAACATACCAAACACATATTCATTCCACCCACAAAGCGGAATAACTCAAGTGATTTGAACATTATTACCTATGTCGTGAGATTATGAGTTTGAGTCACTATTTATCTGATAAAAAAAAAGTCATTCAACTTTATTATTCACTGAGATATAAGTGAAAAAATGACGTGATAATGAAGAACGACAACAGTGACGTGACAACAGTAATGATCTAAACAAAAAATAAATAAAATGGAAATATTTGAATGAATGAGAGAGAACGAGAAAAATGAGAAATAGAGGGAAGTCGAGGAGAGGGTTGACAGAAATATGTGAATGAATGAGAGAGAAGGAGAGAAATGAGAGAGAACGATGGAGAATGTGATAGATAAAATGAAAAAAAGTCCTTTACAAGGGAACCAATTATATGTATTGGATCGGACTGACTCAGATATACATTTAGAATTTTAGGGGTCTTTGAACTCGTTTTCAAATTGAATTTTGGTATTATATATTAAATTATATAGAATTTTATTGTATAATATTTATAATACACTAATTTTACATTTTTTCCTAATACAATTTCAAATATGTTGTCAATCATGTGTCTCCCATATTTTAATTATTATATATTCTATTAAGTTCAAGACAAATAATTTTTTTATTTTAAACCTTGAATTTCATATCTCAAGCATAATCTTGAGGGGGTGAAAGTTAAATAAATGGAAGTGAAACTGTAAAATGCAAAAGAACAAAGCACAGGGGTAAAAGTTAAATAAATGAAAGTATACGAGCAAATTGCAAAAGAACAAAATAACGAGGAAAGCAAGTTACAATGCTAATCCACTTATATTGAGCAGAAAAATAGATAAATAATAATCCACTTACAAGTTACAAGTGATAAGTTACTCGATAAAGTATTTGCAAGAAATTATAAGAGATGTGCTTTTAGTAGTTTATGAGTATTTTTTAAAGAGTGAGTCTTATGTGCACTTGGGTGAACCGTGTATTTATAGTATATTTTAGAAGCGTGTAATTATACAAAACAGAAACGTGCAATTATTTCAAATAGAAACATGTAACTATGTTCTCATATTAATAGTTACACTTTTCTGTGTAAATAAGCCGCACTTTTCAGCATAACAAGTTGTACGCTTCTAAAATGCACTATAAGTGCACGGTTCATCCGGGTGCATATAAGACCTAGCCTTTTTTAAATATTATTAATTTTTTTATAACACTTTTAATTTTTTTTTTAATATTTTTTACAATTACCATCATCTTCTACTGTATTTAATTAATTTTTTATAATCACTAATTTTAATTATTTTTTTAAAAGAATAATATTTTTTAAACACCCTCAAAGGAGAATTTGTTTTTTTCATTTAATAATTTTGTAATTCATATATTTTAAATATTTTAACTTATTAATTTTTAAATTATAATTTTTGTTCTATAACCCTCCTGAATTAAAACCAAAATTGATAAAAATATATATATATTTTTTTATCAAAGTTATGGAAGCATAAAAACTCTTTTCCCTTATGGAAACAATGAAATTTAATTCTCTTCTCCCCCTCCCAAATTAAACAGCTCATCACTTTCTCTCTCTGTAATCCATCCCAACACACACTTTCTCTCTCTTCCCCCCTTTTTCTCCATTCCTTTCTTCTCGGAAACTCAATCCTCTCATATACATACACGAACTCCAGAACTTGTATCTATAGCTTCGCACACTCGTGTATCGCACAGCGCTCGCACGATTTCAACACACTTACAAGTGACAGTGACTGTGGTTTACTGGAGACCTTTTCCCAGTGGTTTTTGAGGGTTTTGACTTGAAGTTCGTTTGACAGATGCAATCCGTTTTGCTTCTTTACGCCGTGTGATGTGATGACAATTCTCCCCTGTCAATGGCTATTCTCGCGCTCCAGTGTGTAATTTCGCCTCAGGTTATTGGATTGGCCTCCGTGATCTTCGCCTTAATCTTTGCATCTCCGAGTTCGATTCTCTGTTCAGGGGACTCGGATTTCGATTCGGATTTTCTGTTACTCCATCAGGACTACACGCCGCCAGCGCCACCTCCTCCTCCACCGCATCCGCCGTCGCTCTCCTGCGAGTCCGATCTCGGAGGCGTTGGTTCATTGGATACTACTTGTGAAATAGTCTCTGATTTGAACCTTACGGAGAATGTCTACGTAGAAGGGAAAGGTAACTTCGTGATTTTGCCCAATGTCAAGGTGAACTGCTCATCGTTTTCTGGTTGCGAGCTTGCGATTAATGTTACGGGGAACTTCACTTTGGGTGTGAATTCGTCGATAATCAGCGGGACATTTCAATTAGTTGCGGATAACGCCAGTTTTGGGAATGGCTCTACTGTAAATACAACATCATTGGGGGGTTCGCCCCCTCCGCATTCTAGTGGAACCCCACAGGGTTTGGATGGGGCCGGTGGGGGACATGGGGGCAGGGGTGCCGCGTGTTTGACGGATAAGAGTAAGCTTCGGGAAGATGTGTGGGGTGGGGATGCATATTCATGGTCTGATTTAAAGATACCATGGGATTATGGGAGTAGAGGAGGGACAACTAGCAGGGAAGTCGATTATGGCGGTGGAGGGGGAGGGAGGGTAATGCTATTGATTTCGAAACTTTTGGAGGTGAATGGTTGTGTTTTAGCAGATGGAGGAGATGGATATAACAAAGGTGGAGGAGGGTCTGGAGGCAGCATCTACATCGAGGCTTCTAAGATGTAAATTTCTCGTTATTGTCTTTGTTAAGAGTTTTATTTTGTTTTGAGTTTAAAACTGTGAACCCATGATGTAGAATTTGCCTTTTACCATCACCTATTGATATTAGTTAGTTTTGCTGTTTATTTAGACTAGCTGTTACTCCAGGAATATTAAGTGATGATAGTGGTTCTGGAAACTTTGCAGTGACTTTGGGTAATTAGATTTGCCGACCTAGAACTCATGAATCAATATCACTCACTATCTTCGTAAAATGGATGGCTAATATGTCTTTTTTGAAAAAAGAAAAAAAATCTATTGGAAGTTTCACTACAATTTCATTTCTCTGAGATGTGAAACTCATTTGAATTGTTATGTTTACTTCCTTTGTTGTCCTTCCAAATACCTAATTGTCCATGAATCCCCATCCAAAACCAGAGATCTGATGACAATCCTTTCATATCATGCAAAATAACTGCTTCAAACATTTCGGTATCATTGTGTGCTTTTCTCAAGCTAAGATCTAATTTTATGGGTAATTTAGGGTACAATTAGCTATTCAATATTTTCAACATCTGAAATGAACTGATATTAGAATTGAACACTAGTAATATTTCTTTTATAATGTTTTTAAAGTTAGTACAAAGGTCTGCCATTCTCTCTGTTATTTTGATTATTTGTCGGTGCATGCTAGCTTTTGGCTGACAACGCCTATCTAGTTAAGCACATATCATGTGTAAACTATTAGAATGTTACCCACCAATATTATATTCTACGATGATGGGCATTCAAGAATCGGTCAGCGAAATTATGAGAGCTTATAATTGCCAAATGTTACCTTTGAATTTGTTAGCTACTTAGCAGCTACTTTACAATTTACATAGGTTCTATATGAATTATCTTCTAGGCCAGTATGGTTTGAATCGTGGTCTGCAGCATTTAGATTGTTTCATCATTAACTCATTATCTTCTGCAGTTACTTGGCTTGTATATGTTCTGGGCTCTTATTTCTTACACTCCTTCCACACATATTGTTACATACATACAATTTCATGGATAGATTTCTTTGATGAAATAACTTTAAATTTGTTCATTCCAGATTACTGAGGTACGGTGCACTTTTGTTTATGTGCTGTTTTTTTTATCCTTTAGCTTTTCTGTATTCTTGACTATTTTATTATCATTTGTAAACAATTTAGCTGCCTCTGAAGCCATTAAATTATGCTCAAGTTTATGGTTTGATTTATATTAGTGCCATTGTTTTTTGTGAAGTGCAGGATTGGAATTGGCAGAATAAGTGCTTGTGGCGGTAGTGGTTTCTCTGGAGGTGGTGGTGGTAGAGTATCAGTCGATACATTCAGCAGGCACGAAGAACCGACTATAGCTGTACATGGTACGATCTGTGATATTTTTCTCTACTAAATTTGCCCTTTTGGACATAATTTATTCACTCGTCTAAGTCCTCTTGCTTGCATGATAAAAATGTCATGACGATTACACATTGGATTGCATTCTCCCATAGAATTCAAAAAAGGAAAAATGTCATTAGTTTTTGCATTCAGAAGATGGGAAAATGTCAGGTAGTTTTGCATTATTTTTGCTGAGAATTTGACTGAGGCTGAGGTCGCAACATGTTAAAACGCAAACTATATTATGATCAGTTTTTCCTTTCAACTGAAGGTTCGTGACCAGAAGCACCACACTTAATAATAATCACACCCAAATAATGTTTTGCTTCTTCCCCCGTTTCTGTAATGAAAATGAAAGTTATGTATAGCAGTCAGATCTCGAAAGAATAATTCAATCAAGTGGTACTTTTTCTTTATGTAGGCATGTGCATTTGAGCCGGTCAATTCTCACTAGTCAAATCATTATGTTATGATGCAGGAGGAAGCAGTCATGGTTGCACTGAGAATGCTGGTGCCGCTGGTACATTTTATGAAAAAGTCCCTCGAAGCCTTACTATCAGTAATCATAATAAATCAACTTATACGGACACACTTCTCTTGGAATTCCCACAACCATTTTTGACAAATGTTTATATCCGCAATCAGGCAAAGGCTGTTGTGCCCTTGCTCTGGAGCCGTGTTCAGGTTAGTAGAGTTTATGAATGGACATATCTCCTCTATAGCATTATAGCCTTAACTTTCTGCTGTATAGCTTCTTGTGGACATGCATACCGTGTTCTGATCTTTTTCTAAATCGAATTAATTGTGCTATATCTGGACCTTTGAACATTTATCTTATGGTGTGTTTTTGTCTTCATTTTTTTTCCTTTAATCTGGAGTTACGCTTTTAGCATATGGGAATCTGATTTAACCTTGTTCAGGTTCAAGGACAAATCAGCCTTTCAAGTGGAGTGTTGAGCTTTGGGCTTGCTCATTATTTAACATCAGAGTTTGAATTGTTTGCTGAAGAGCTGTTAATGAGTGATTCTGTTATAAGAGTAAGTGTTACTTACTTTGAATTATGCAAAAATTAAATGGCCTACACGCACAACCCTTTTGCCCATGCTTCTTTGACCGTTGTTTTGCTCTTCCTCTGGACATTCTTTGGTATATCTATTTCATTGATAGTATGCTGCTGCTCATACCCCCATGTTCCCAAGAAACCTGGGCTTGTACCCCCACTAATTTTCTGATCTGTGATGTGTTCATAAGTTAGATATCTTTAGAAAAAATGATACTCATTCTGACATTATTTTCTAGGTTTTTGGGGCACTCCGCATGTCTGTTAAAATGTTTTTAATGTTGAACTCAAAGATGCTAATTTATGGAGGCGGAGACGAAACTGTTGGGACGTCATTACTTGAGGCTAGTAATCTCATGGTCCTACGGGTGAGAGTCACTAGTCTTCTTGTTCTGTTACGTGTATGGCATTCACATAACTTGCTTGTGGATTCTCCTTTAACAGGAATCGTCTCTTATACATTCAAATGCAAGCCTTGGAGTTCAAGGTCAAGGCTCATTAAACTTGACCGGGGCCGGTGATGCTATTGAAGCTCAACATTTAGTTTTGTCATTGTTTTATAGCGTCAATGTAAGTATTCTCCTCAGCTTGAATTCATCTTTATATTACTTAGTTTTGTATCTGCAGCCTCTTTTCTCGTGTTAGTTGCCTTTTTTTGCTGCCCTATTTTCAAAAGATATGATCTGCCAGCTATATAGTCTCTCCAGTTTTGGAACTGAAAGTGTCAGAGCTGCTGTTCTTATCTCTTTTCTATTCATTAGGATTCTGCCATATTATGTTGTTGTCCTAATTAAAAAAATTATTATATGAAAAGATGTTATATCTGACTGACTTGGTTTATTTCTTCCTTTCCTCATGTTATGAAGATTGGACCAGGATCAATTTTGCATGGTCCTTTAAGAAATAGTACTGATGATGCCATGTAAGTCCAATGTCTGCTTAAATAGCTTACAGATTATTCTTGTCTTTGGATGATTGTTTATTTTTACTTGTTAGGATGCCACAACTGTACTGCGATTCACGAAATTGCCCCATTGAGCTGCTCCACCCGCCTGAAGATTGTAATGTGAACTCTTCTCTCTCCTTTACCTTACAGGTGCCTATTTCTGCTGTGAAATTATAGAAGCTTTTACTTTCCCATTCGTGTGTAGTTTAAAAACTACTGATTTTCCTCTGTTAATTCAGTATCCAGTTGTATACTTATACCTGCTGCTCACATGTTTTCTTATTTGTGACACAGATTTGTCGAGTGGAGGATATACTTGTTCAAGGTCTTGTTGAAGGTTCTGTTGTTTTATTCCATAGAGCCAGGACCATCACTGTCCCCTCTTCTGGAATTATAAGCACAACTGGAATGGGTATGACTCCTGTCATTTTTATATTCTTCATTCAAGTAATTACTTGATACTTTGCATCCACGTGATATGAGCAAACTATTTGTGTTCTTAAAAATTAGTGTTTTCTAAATTTGTACAGGCTGCAATGGTGGTATTGGTCAAGGGATATTGCAGGGTAATGGTCTTGGTAGTGGTGGTGGGCATGGTGGTCGAGGTGGAATGGGCTGTTACAATGGCAGTTGCATAGATGGAGGTGTATCCTATGGAGATGCTAATTTACCTTGTGAACTGGGAAGTGGAAGCGGAAATGCAAGTTTGTCCATATCGACCACAGGTGGAGGTGTTTTAGGTTGGCTACAATTTTCCATTTCTTTTTTTATACAATTTTTATAATGCTGTACTTGGAGATTGAGTGCCGACTTGCCACTCTCATTATGAGTGGGTGTCCTTTTACTGTAGGTATATTGGTATAATCTGGAATTGCTTTAATTTGATGAATCAATAAAAGTAAACTAAGCGAATGATCTCTCCCATATGTCTGGTTATGCTTCCTTTGGGAATGTTCAGTTTGTCAAGAATAAACTTTGCTGGCTCACGTTGGAAAATTTATAATATGGATATCAATTGCTGCTTCCCCCTATTGTTCTTGTTACAATCCATCATTGTTTACTTTAGTTACATTGCTGCAATAAGAAAAACAGAACTTTAGCTTGGTTCTGGGTAGTGTTTAAATAGTATACAGTCTCTCTTGCTGAGTGCAAACAATCTCATATTATCTCAATAGAAAAATGGGATTCCTTGGTCTAGGCTCAAACATGGTTATTGTTCATATTAAATGGACAGGTGTAGTTTAACCTACTACTCTCCTCTTGATGGGTAATGACTTGTTCATTCTTACTTGCATAGTTAGAGTCCAGGTCTATGCTTCTCTTGCTGTTATTCATTCATTTCTTCCATGCAGTGATGGGTTCATCAGAGTATCCCTTGCTAAATCTATACATAGAAGGTTCTGTTAGAGCAGATGGAGACAGCTTCAGAGGGGGCATCCAAAAGAAGAATGACCTCAATGATTATCTACATTTTGGTCCAGGTGGTGGATCTGGTGGTACTATCTTGTTGTTCTTGCGTACTTTGGCTCTTAGTGAATCTGGCATTATATCAAGTGCTGGAGGTAATGGTAGTCAGCAAGGTGGAGGTGGAGGTGGTGGTGGAAGGATTCATTTTCACTGGTCAGATGTTCCAACTGGAGATACATACTGGCCTGTTGCTACAGTGAATGGAAGCATTCTTACGGGGTTAGTACGAATATATACCTGCTGATATTTGCAAGTTATGCCACATGGGAATTCCAAATCCTGAATTGTTTTACTTTATGATTTTTATTAAACGGTTATATATATTCACCCCTTTAACCAACTGTGTTTTGCCTCGTCTTAGATGGCCACATTTTATGTTTTGGTAATATTATTGGCTGAAGAGTAAATAATTTTGAGAGGTTGCAGTTGAGGAAACTATGTTAAAAATTGGCTCCTGAACTGTTCTTCCCTTTTATTCTATATAGTAATAGTACCACATTCCTTGTGATATGCCCGATTTGGAAGTTCCGAGAGTCTTATTAGTCTGCTTAGTGTGGCACATTTGATGATTAGTAAACTATATTTATAGTGTATTGAGCTTAATCTTTAATGTTGTTATTAATCGTTTGGGAGTTGGTTGGGAAATCAACCTGGCAACCTGCAAGGAATGATATGAGATGGGAGAAATGTCATGTGCATGTATTAAAACTATGTCTGATAAACCTATGTACATATTTAGGGAGCAATTATGATGCTAATACTACAGAGAAGATGTAAATTAACTATTTCATCACCTTGACATCATTCGAAGATTTATGTTTGTATAAATTTGTGGAGATCTCCTTGTCCGGAGTCACACTCATGATTTTCTGCATCTAAAACATTCTAGTCTTGAAGAAAAAAATCAATTAAAAACTGCAAGTTCTGTGGTGGCTTCTCCATATTAAATAATTTCAGTATGCATGTTTCGCCTTGGGGACTGCATGTTCTTCTGGGCGCACCTTGACTTTTCATTTTACCATATGGAATATATGTTTCTTCATTGGGTGTACGTTTCCAATAACACCAATTTTTTTGCCATAGGGGTGGTTTTGGTGGCAACCAAAGTCACATGGGTGAATCTGGAACTGTCAGTGGAAAAGCTTGTCCCAAGGGGCTATATGGTATATTCTGTGAGGTATCATGTTTCATATGCTGTGAGCATTTTTCAAGTATTTCTTCATTTTTTCCAAAATGATGATTTGGTGGAAGTTTTAATCTTTTTATTACTAAGGGGACCATCATAAATTAAATTTGAAGCCTGCAGAATGATAGACAATGTATGCTTAACACATAAGGTAATCATTAGAGAAATATTGATATGAATATCTTGGATGAGCCTAGTTATTTCTCTGAATCGTTCTTATGTTTACATTGTCTTTATTTTAACTGAGTTGAGAAATACTGGATGCTTTTTCAAGATGTCATTTGATGATTTACTAGGCTGCTCTTTTCTCCCCACCCTGCCCCCATCTTATAATAAAATAAAAAGTACTTTCTAAAGATATATTCATAGGAACTATAAATGACATATGTTTAACTGGTTTTTCAGTCAATATCAGTTTTTTAATCTTGGAATTTACCTAAACATCTGCAGGAATGTCCAGATGGCACTTACAAAAATGTTACAGGGTCTGATAGATCCCTGTGTTTTTCATGTAAAGATCATGAGCTTCCAAATCGTGCTGTTTATGTTCATGTCCGAGGTATCTCCGAATCCTGAGTTATATGGTGTTTATCATCAATTTTTCTTTTTAAGATTTTAATTATGTCCTCTTCCCTTTTCATATAACATTTGACAACTACAACACATTCCTAATTATGCTAATTCTCCGGCACAAAAAAATAAAATAAAATTATACCTTTGGCCTTTCTCTGTCTGTTTATTCATTTAAGTGTAGGATTTGTTTAACTGGATCCTGATTGCTCCTAACAGGTGGTATCACCGAGGCACCTTGTCCTTACAAATGCATTTCTGATATATACCACATGCCACACTGTTATACGGCTCTTGAAGAACTGGTGTATACATTTGGAGGACCCTGGTTGTTCGGCCTCCTGCTTTTGAGTCTCCTTATTTTACTTGCAATGGTACTAAGTGTGGCACGGGTGAAGTTCATTGGAGTAGATGAATTACCTGGTCCAGCTCCTACGCAGCAGGGTTCTCTAATAGATCACTCTTTCCCTTTCCTGGAGTCTCTGAACGAGGTATTTCATGCACAACCTTGGATATTTAATCAATCAATAAAATAATGATATGAGCATGGAGATATTCACCACAATCTTACATATGTCTGCATCTGTGGTAGTCAATAATGAAGAATTTGATGTCATTTGGCCAATAGGTATTGGAAACTAACAGAGTTGAGGAGTCTCAAAGCCACGTGCACAGATTGTACTTTATAGGTCCAAATACATTTAGTGATCCTTGGCATCTTCCTCATTCACCGCCTGAACAAGTGAAAGATATAGTGTAAGTTCTTTCGTCTTCTCATTATTGCTTGGCCAGTTCTGCAAATTAGTAGTATACACACTTATTGGCTTTTCTGAATGTTATTTTTACTTCAGACCTGCAAAAAGATCTAAATGTTCTTTTCAAATGGCAGATACGAGGATGCATTTATTACATTTGTGGATGAGATCAATGGGCTTGCTACCTATCAGTGGTGGGAAGGGTCGGTGCATAGTATTATTAGCATTCTTGCATATCCTCTAGCATGGTCATGGCAACAATGGCGGCGGAGAATGAAGCTACAAAGAATACGAGAATTTGTGCGATCTGAATATGATCATGCTTGCTTACGCTCTTGTCGTTCCCGTGCTCTATATGAAGGGCTGAAGGTTAGTTTTCAAGAATTATATTATGTCCGCCAAATTCTGATGATGGATAGGGTACCTTCATGTTCTTGAATAGTTCAGATAATTCTTGCAAAAGTTGGTTTACCTTTTGCTTTGACTGTGCTTGTATTGGAATTTGGAAGTAAAGCCTAGTTTCACTAGTTCCAGTAATAGGAATTCTTTCCCTTTTAGCATGTAATGATATCCAATCCAAGTCATACTACAGTGAATTCTTATTCACCGCTATGTTTCCATTAAATCACTTGCATGTTAGATTATTAATTTTTGTAGTTCCTGCTACTTATTTTATGCACGAAAACCTTTTTAATTTAAAAATAAATGTATTTTTTCTGGTCAGCATGAGTCTTTCTTTGGTTAAATTTTGTATCACCTGCTTATTGATCAACACTGAAGAGAATGTTGTGTAATAATACCCTTATGGTGTACTTGATCCGTTTCCTCGGTTCTCTTTAGTGTTCTTTTGGCAGGCAACTTTTATTTGGGCGTATGTAGTTTCTGTTTGGATAAGTCTCACGCCCAATGGGAAAAGAAGACATGCATACAAGAATCTTAGGGCATGATTGGTATGACTGAATGAAATTGCGGCTGAATGAAATGAATTAATGAATGGGATGATATAGGAATGGTCATTCTTATGATTGGTATGACCTAGGAATGAAATATAAGTATTGGTGAATCTATTTTAAAATTATTATTAGTATTAATTATTAATTATACTTTAATATTAATATTATTATTGATTATTATATATATTTTTAATATATTATTATTTTTAGCTTTGTAATATATATTTTTTAAAATAATATTTTTTATAATTACAAAAATAATATTATTATTGTGTTTATTATAATAATATATAATTTTAGTAAATATATATATGTATATTAATATGTTTTTAATTATTGTTGAAAGTATGAGTTAATAATAACGTTATATATGTTTTTTAATTTATTTTATTATTAATAATATATTATTAAATAATAATATTTTTATTTTATTTTTGTTAAAATATTATTAAGAATTCGCTTTAATTTACATTTTTTGAGATATAGTATTATTGTTAGAAAATTTATATTATTTATATATTTTAATATTATTATATTTAATATTATTATTATTATTGGAGTTGATTATTATTTTTATTTTTATTAAATGAACTTTTTAATAAAATAATAATATTATTAAATTATTATTGTTGTTGTTGGGTAGAAGGTAATATTATGAAATGAATGATAATATTTTTTGTGAAAAAAAAATTCATTCCTCAAAATGTGGAATACATAAACCCATGGGGTATGTAAGGAATCACAATTCCTTTATTTTTGGGAATGACCATTCCTAATGGAATTATGATTCCTTCCAAAAATGCATACCAATCAATGTATTTTGAATAGATTAAGGAATGATAATTTCATTCCTTATCTATTATAACATACCAATCACACCCTTATTCTTGAGTTGGATTAATATGTTGGCAATCTTAGAATGGATGTCATTGTGGTATTTTAATATAATTGTTTTCTTTGCATTTTCTGCTTATGTTTTAGTATCATTTTTTCCCTTTCTCCTCACTAATATTACATTATATTGGTGCCTGCTTCTGAATGTCTATATATGTCAATCTCCTTGAAATCCCACCTCTTTTAGCTGCATTTTGGTACTTTCAGTTGTTTTATTGCTCATATTTGTAACTATAGGTTGCTGCAACACCAGATTTGATGCTAGCATATATCGATTTTTTTCTGGGTGGCGATGAAAAGAGAAGCGATCTGCCTCCTCGTCTCCATCAACGATTCCCAATGACTCTGTTATTTGGAGGTGATGGGAGCTACATGGCTCCTTTTTCACTTCATAATGACAACATCATCACCAGTCTCTTGAGTCAGGTTTGTTGTCTGAGTTCAGGAAATTAAAGACCACTTGTGTGAATCGAGATAAATCTGAATAAGGAATTTCATCTTTAAACATTCATAAAATGAATAGGTACTGAGTAGTACTTAATTTTTTTTAGGCTGTGCCTCCTACCACATGGTATCGCTTTGTCGCTGGCTTGAATGTGCAGTTGCGCTTGGTTCGTAGGGGTTGTCTTCGAGCAAAGTTACGTCTGGTCATTCAATGGCTTGAAACTTTTGCCAATCCCGCATTAGGGATCTATGCTGTGCATGTTGATCTTGCCTCATTTCAAGCTACTGCTACTGGCTATTGTCACTATGGACTTCTTATATATGCTGTGGAAGAAGAAATAGACAATGTGTCATTAGACTCTCCTGACGGAGCACCTCAAGATGAACAACAGTCATGGTATGTATGTCAGCACTAGGTATACTTGCATTACATATATGGATACATACAGTTGTTTTGTATCTTTTCACCAAACTTTAGATTATAACATTTCAATTTGCGTTGGTGGATGACTGGATGCTGTAACTCCATGTTTGGATGCGTGCTTTTCTGTTCTTATAACTATGCTGAGACATTTATTTTCTTCATTTTTGGAGTAAATGTGAGAGTGTATTGAGATTGCATTTCAGGAGCAAGAATTTGAGGAAAAAATATCTTATCTAACCTTTAGATGCTGCATAATAAGTTTCCAATTTCACGCCACCTAAAAGAGTATATAAGTTCTTTATATGTACGACTACATGTTAGGTTTTGGTGGACTTGGGTATTTTGATTGGTCTCTGAAAACAATAATTTAAACTTTTAAGGCCAAATACTAATCTATTCTCCCTTTGCTATCCGGTGAATGCGCAAGGATGGGGCCACTGTTTTTTTCTTGAGGAAAAATGAGATAAAGGGCTGACTTGTAGGAAATGAAAAATTGTTAAAGTTGGAAACTGTTAAATAGTTAATTTTAATGGAAATTGGAGGACCTCCTTTTTTAGTTCAAATAAACTTTCTTGTTGAATTCTGTGATATTCATATCCATTTTCCATGCTATATGCCCAAGAAGTTAGTCCATGTGCTGTTGGATATCTTGGCTACAACTCGTTTAATGCTATAAATCTTTTTCGTGTATGTGCATGTGATATGAAGCAGCACTACGAGTTTCTTTTCTCTAAAGGACGAGACTGGCTTGGTCCGAAGCCAGAGAGGTTCTGGACATAACTCAAGACAGAAGTCTCAAGGAGTGATTTTAGATATCAACAGTTTGAAGGTGCTTGACAAAAAACGAGGTGTATCGATTGTCCTCTCTTTTCTAATTCGCAACACTAAACCTGTTGGTCACCAGGTATCTCTCTCTCCCTCCCTCCCTTCCCCCCCTAGGAAATCTATTTAGTATTTTCTCTGATTTTTTTATACCATTTTTTGCTGCAGGATCTGGTTGGATTGGTCATCTCTATCCTGCTTCTAGGAGATTTTAGTTTAGCATTGCTCACATTGCTACAGTTGTATTCACTTTCCCTAGTAGACGTCTTTCTTGTCTTGTTTATTTCACCTCTGGGGATTTTAATTCCCTTCCCTGCTGGAATCAATGCTTTGTTTAGTCATGGACCGAGGCGGTCAGCAGGTCTTGCACGCATGTATGCTTTGTGGAATATCACATCCTTGATAAATACTGTAAGTTTTCCCTCCCAGCCTTTCATTCAATCTCAATTATGAATCATCTTTTGCTCTCAAAGAACATGTATAATCTCTTGACTTAGTTTTTTTGACTATTTTGAACTTTTTGGCTCCATTTAATATGATTGTTTTTTGTATCGCTCTATCCGACACAGAGTATCGCATTTGTATGTGGTTACATACACTACCGTACACAATCGAGTAGGAGGCTTCCAAACTTCCAGCCACTGAATATGTGAGCCACACGTCCTACCTTTTATAACTTTGTTTTCTGCATTTCGTTAGAGCTGCTCGGTTTCATGTGCTTATAATGCCCTCTCTGGATGCAGGGATGGAAGTGAATGGTGGATATTTCCCTTTGCGCTGCTTGTGTGTAAATGCATCCAATCACAGCTTGTAAATTGGCACGTGGCAAATCTGGAAATTCAGGATCGTTCCTTGTATAGTAAGGACTTCAACTTGTTTGAGCAAACATAAAGTTTTATGAGAACTTTTCACAATAACACCCATCAAATATTTTTTCATGGGGTTTTTGTTATATATGCTTATTATGGTGCTCATTTAGAAAATTGTTTAGATGGTAATAAAGTTGAGTGAATAGAAAATAGAAAATACTTGGATAGATTAGGCACATATATTCTGTAGGTATGTATATATACATACATTCCCGTTCACGTTGTTGTAATTTTGCACTTCGTTCAACTATCTCATTCTCTCTCATAATACTGATTTTGTTTTTAATAATTTATGTTGCTATAATATTGATTATTCACAAAAACTGGCACAACTTAATATGATCTAAGGCTGTGGCACGAGCAACAAAATCAACAAGTTTAATACTATTATTGAAATGGGTTCAGATCTTCTATTGTAAAAACATTTTTTTTTTAGTCTAGAAATAAAAATGGCCACTGAAAATGATAGATCAATGAAAGAAATAACCTAAATGATGTTCTCATATTTGAGCTCGAGGTGATTATGGGTCTCACGAATTTCAAATTGAATTATCAAATACAACTTAGTTTATGACCAAAAGTAAAATTTTTCCTAATCGAACTAAAACCAACTGTGGGTTTTGTGTGGTATGGTATAATTGCGGACAAAAACTCGCATGAGATGGTCTCATGTATGCGATATAGTACAATCTAACACAAATTAATATCCGCCCCTTCCAATCATCGTGAGATCGTCTCATGCAAGTGTATCTCATAATTGTGTGCTATTTTTTTGGTTGTTTTAATTCTATGTACTTATAAATTGGTAACTGGTAAGGTACACTATTGCATGACTAAATTGTGTAAGTAATTGCATATGAATATTTTTGCATATACTTTTCTAGTTGAGAGAAATATCCTGAGATGGTTTAAAAAAAATTAGCCATTGACTTTACAAGTTGATGACCTAAATGATCAAATTCAAGCCTCTCTAAATTGTGCTTGAACACAATCATATACACATAATTACACTTTTAACGACCAGTTTAAAATTGTCTATCAAACTTAAAAAGCTTTAATGTTATAAATAATTTTTTATTCCCTAAAAACAATTTTTTAAAAATAAATTCGCCAAAGATAACTGTGATTCAATTAATGATATGGCCCATATAACATTTATTAAAATTTAGAAAATTACAAAAGAAACTAAAATTTAGAACCCCACCATAAATCCTCTAACGCTCCTCCTCGGAAATTCTTTTATTTACCGGACAAATTAGTATTTTAATTATTAATATATTCTAAAAGGGCAAATTTTTGAATCAGCAGTGCCACGTGGCCATATTCATTGTTGAAATATGACCGTTGCTGCATTACGCCAATAAAAGCCAAATGAACCCTTCTCTCTCTCTATTTTCAAATCAAATTGCTCTCACACCGTTCGTCTCTCTCTTCTCTCTCTCTCTCTCTTTTCTCACATTTGGGTTTGAGTTTGTGCGATTTTCGGAGATGACGATCGCAACGCAGTCTCAACAAGAACACATGGTAAGAAAATCAAGAATTTGTGTTTCTGTAAATTAATTTGGATTGTTGGATGATTTTTGTCAGCAAGCGTGAAATATGAACATTTCTGATTTGATTTTTTCCCCCAAATTGTGCCTCGTATATAGGTTTTCTTGTTGTTCTTCTTCCTAATATTTTTCCCGTTTTCTCCGGAATGGAAGTCTGTTTTGAGTCGGATATATTGTTCCCTGTGTTGATCTCTGGATAAGCGAAAAATTGCAATCACGTTTTTGTAATTTAATTAGGTCGCGCTTAAATTACCATATTTCAACGTAATAAATGTAAATGTATATCACTGCAAATAAAAAATATAGGCGAATTGAATTTGAAGATCTAAATTTTTGTGATACACTTGGGATCTATCATATTCTGTTCATGTTCAACGTTTTAGGTTGAAGATTGAAAATGAATTCAATCTAGTTCAGATTCCGGTCACTACACCAGGCCAATTTTCAAAATTTAGCTTCAGTGTTTCAATTCCCCATAGTCCTTTAGTATCATCTTCATCAATTTTGATTGTATACGCAGAATTTAATTCCTTTAGTCTGCTATATTTGAATTTGCTTTGGATATGTAAAATCATTTTCTCTATTTCTGCAGGAATCAGAGAGCACAGCAGTGGAGAACAAGAGATGGACTCTAAATGACTTCGACATTGGAAAGCCTCTAGGCAGAGGAAAGTTTGGGCATGTATATCTTGCTAGAGAAAAGAGGGTTGGTGCTCTTCATATCATTTTTGATCTTGTTTATCCTTTGAACTTTCATCTTGTTTTCTATGTATTAATAGGGCTAATATATACATAGAGCACAAGTGTTACTAGCTACAATCTAATTTACAACTCCCTAATTAGACGCAAGGTTTTTGAATACAATTCTTAATGTTTTAGATAATTAGGTGAATAGGAAACTAAATAGTTATTATGTGTGAAGGGATTACCATAGGAAAAATGGTAACCTATGTGTCAAGGGATTAACTATATGAAAGATGGTAACTTGTGTGTGAAGAGAATTGTTGGAAGTAAAGTATTCATAATACTTTTAGATAATTAGTGTTTTATGAAACTAATTAGTGACCATATGAAAAATGATTACTTAATGTGTGAAGGAATTATTGGAAAGATTTGCTGGAGTACAAGTTGTAAGGGTGAAATTGACATATATTTTACTTGTTCAAGCAGAGCAAACACATTGTGGCACTAAAGGTATTGTTTAAGAGCCAGCTGAAGCAATCACAAGTTGAGCATCAACTTCGTCGTGAAGTGGAAATACAGAGCCATCTCAGGCACCCAAACATACTACGCCTCTATGGTTATTTCTACGATCAGGTATAAAGCTTTTCATAAATTTATGATCTGTACGAAACTGTTATACTGGGGCTAATTGAGACATTAACTGCAGAAACGAGTTTATCTGATTCTGGAATACGCTGCCAAGGGAGAACTTTATAAAGAGCTGCAGAAGTGCAAGTACTTCAGTGAAAGGCGTGCTGCTACGGTGAGTAATAAGCTCTAATTTGTTGGAATGCAATTTATAGATTATGATTTGTGCATTTTAGTAAATGCAAATGTGGTTTAAGAGGCTATGTTTCTTGTTTACATATTTGGAACATGATACTACAGTATGTTGCATCTCTAGCTCGGGCACTCATTTACTGCCACGGGAAGCATGTGATACATCGAGACATCAAACCGGAGAACCTTTTGGTTGGAGCTGAGGTAAATAGTTTAGCTCTTGCCAATTGCTTAATTATACAAGTTAGCATATTTTCTCATTGTACTAGTGCTTTCAATTGGCAGGGGGAGCTGAAAATCGCAGATTTTGGTTGGTCCGTTCATACTTTCAGTCGCAGGAGGACTATGTGTGGCACTCTAGATTACCTCCCACCTGAGATGGGTATGCTAATTATAATTTAAACAAGCTATTTCCAGAGTTTGAATTCCAAATGCTTATGTTATATGGTCATTGGTTATGAATTGTAGTGGAGAGTGTGGAACATGATGCAAATGTAGATATATGGAGCCTTGGTGTACTCTGCTATGAATTCCTCTACGGGATGCCCCCTTTCGAAGCTAAAGAACACTCAGATACATACAAAAGGTATAAATACATTTTCTAACTAAATAATGGGAGAGATATACGAATCATTTCAAGCTTATGACAAGGCTTCATTCGTTGTCTGCAGGATTATCCAGGTGGATTTAAAATTCCCTCCAAAACCAATTGTCTCATCAACTGCAAAGGATCTTATAAGTCAGGTAGGTCACCACCTATAAATATAATTCAACTACTAGTTCACTCCGTTTTAGTGCTTGGATCAACTTTATTTGAACACAAATTTTCTTTTGTTGAATATAACAGATGCTGGTAAAGGATTCATCGCAGCGAATGCCTCTACACAAACTACTCGAGCATCCATGGATCGTGCAATATGCCGATCCCTCTGGCGTTTATAGGGGATGATTCATTCGTATCATCGTCATCCAAAAATAGAAAGAAGTCCTCTTACAATTTGGGGTTATAAGTAGATCATTTTGTTGTAAAATACTGAATGTTTGTAGTTTTGGGTTAAATTAAATACCACCCATGCATTGAGTTTGTAATTCATGGTGCACTGTGAAACCTCGTCTTTGCACACTATTTTCATTATAGATCCCAATCTTCCAATTTTTTCTTCTGAATTGATTGTTAAAAGTAGATTGACAATTTAAGTTCTCTAATCAAGAGCGATTGGGAAGTTGTAGGAAAAAAAATGAAATTGTTCAATTCAATTTCGTAAAGTCGTTAATTATAAAAAAAAAGTTATATGAGTTCCTTTTCAATCGTAAAAGAAACTTGCACGAAAGAATAGAAAATGACATTTTCATCTACTTAACGCGTTTGTGCTATATTCTAACGCGTTTGTGCTATTCTAAGTCGGGCTGTCTGTATCATTGATGCAATTATTTGGGCCACCACAATTGACTAATTCCACTTTTAAAGACGAGAATTATTGCTATGGAATTATTCATACAACTTCACCAGTTTGCTAAAATATCACATTATTGAAGGCAAAATTCTGCTTCCAAATATCCTCTCGCACACTAATCTAATTTATTGTTGATGCCAGACAAGAAATGCGCTAATTTCTCGATATTTAAGTTATTTTCTACTACTTTAAGGCGCGTGCTATTTATTCTTAACACGCTTTCCCATCATTGATCTTTTTTTACACCTTTTTTTCCTTCAATTCATCATCATTTTCAATTTTACCAAAATTATTGTGAAAATACTCCATTTTTAAATATCATAATCAAACCTTTTTTATTTTATCGACCTTTATTAATTTTTCTACAAAAATCTTTATTTTATCAAAAGATTAAAAGATACTAAAAGACAAGACGTAAGATTGGTGGCCGGAAATATCAAAACTCTTAAACTAATGATAATTAAGCGTCTCCACCGCCACCACCAAAGTTGACTAATTCCACTTTGAAATACGAGAATTATTGCTACGCGATTGTCAAGTATGGAAACATGGTATTATTCCTACAACTTTCCTTCACCAGCATTTTGAAATGTAGCAAAGAGAAAAAAAGAGAGCTAAATATCATATTCAAGGCAAAATTCTGCTTCCAAATCTCCTCTCACATGCTAATCCTTTACTCATTCACCTTCACAACTATTCTTGAGAATGAAAAATGGCCTATTAATTTTTAGACATATAAAAGATTTAGTAAATTTGAAATTGAAAATATTAATGAAAAATGATAGAAAAAATATTTATAATAAGAAGACATTTAATAATCTTCAATTTGAAGGGTAATAGGAAGATACATTGAGGGACATTTCTGTTGGGTCTCTCTCGGTTCCAATGCTTAACGTGTTTGTTTGTGCTATTTCTAATAAAGGGGGTCCCACGGCGGCTTGTATATCATATACATTTGTTTTTTTGCCCACCATATTTTCCTACACCACCATTTTGAAATTTAGCAGAGAAAAACAAAAAAGATTATTGTCAAAATTTCTTCTCCATTACACATTGACAGACACACTTATCTTTTTTGCTCATTCACCTTCACAACTATTCTTGAGTTTCCAAACTTGTTCTTTGCACTCAACAATGGCGGAGGCTTTTTTTCAAGTTTTGATTGAGAATGCAAATTCTCTAATCAAGAGCGAGGTTGGATTGATTATGGGCTTCGATAAGGAAATGAAGAAACTCGTCAACACTCTCACCACCATCCAGAAAGTGTTGGAAGATGCTGAAGACAAACAGTTTCAAAGCAAAGCAATTCAATATTGGCTAAGGCAGCTTAATGACTTAGCTTTTGAGATTGAAGATATACTGGATGAGAGCAACACCGAGTTCTCAAAGCTCAAGGCCAAAGGTAATAACTTTCTTAACAAACTCAAGAAAGTTTTGTACAAGCGCAAGGTGGGAAAGAGGATTAAAGAAGCAGCTGAGAAATTGGTGGCTGTTGAAAAAAATCGCGACTTTCAATTGACTGAAATAGTTGTGCAACAGCCGAACCAGCGTGATTGGAGACGTGAAACGGGATTCGTTCTCAATGACCCAGATCACGTGTATGGGAGAGAAGAAGAGAGAGACAAGATTGTGGATATTCTGGTGAACAGAGTTTCTGAGAAGAGTCTCTCTGTTTTGCCTATAATTGGCATTGGAGGCATGGGCAAGACAACACTTGCCCAATTCATCTTCAATGATGAGAGGGTAACTAAGCATTTCAACACCAAAATATGGGTTTGTGTTTCTGATAATTATGATTTCATTGCTATACTCAGGGCAATTATAGAATCGGCCACAGGCGAAAAACCAAGTTTAGAAAATTTGGGGTCTTTACAACACCGCCTCCTTCAAGTACTGAACAAGAAAAAATACTTATTGGTACTGGATGATGTGTGGAATGAGAATCAAGAAGATTGGGATATATTAAAAGGTACCGTGGCATGTGGCTCAATGGGTTCTTCAATTGTTGTCACCACACGTCTACAAAAAGTAGCAAGAATCATGGGAACACTTCCCACTCTTTGCTTGACGGAGTTGTCCGAAGAGCACTGTTGGCTCTTGTTTAGGCGAAGAGTATTTGGGCAGGAGGACGAGCAACGCCACAGTAACTTGGAAGCCATTGGGAGGCGTATTGTGAAGAAATGTGGTGGTGTTCCTCTTGCAGCTAAGGCTCTTGGAGGTCTTTTGAGATTTCAGAGAGATGAAAAGGAATGGGTTCTTGTCGAGGAAAGTCATTTGTGGAATCTCCCACAAGAAGAAAATTCAATCTTGCCAGTCTTGAGATTGAGTTATCGTCATCTCCCTTTTGTAATGAAAAGGTGTTTTGCCTATTGTGCGATCTTTCCAAAGGATTACAAATTTGATAAGACAGAACTGATATTTCATTGGATGGCTCATGGATGCATAGCATCAAATGGAAAACGAGAAGTGGAGGATGTTGGTGATCAAATATGGAATGAGTTGGCTTTGAGATCCTTTTTCCAAGAAGTTGATATAACAAGTAAAGGAGAAATCACTTTTAAAATGCATGATCTCGTTCACGATCTCGCCCAATCCATCATGGAGAACAAAATTCCTGGGGCAGAAACAGAGAGCAGCAGCACAAGTGCGTCAAATAACAAAATACGTGAGGTATATTGTCACAATTATAATTTTAAAATCATTTCTTCATGTATAGCAGTAGAATTGTCCACATTAGCCACCATCACGAACTACAATCGTTTGAGGATTCTAAAGATAGGGCGAATAGGAGTGGAAGAGTTGCCAAGTGCAATAGGCAAATTGAAACAGTTGAGGAGCTTAAACTTGTCAGAATCTTCTATCCGTACTCTTCCTCATACATTTTGTTGCCTTTACAATTTGCAAATTTTAAATTTGAACTATTGTCGGGGACTCAAGAGTCTGCCCAAGAACATTAGAAGCATGACTAATCTCCGTCATATCTTTTTAAAAGAGTGTCTGGGGTTGAGTCATATGCCCTACAGAATTGGGGAATTGGCTTCTCTAAAGACACTGAGTTTGTTCATAGTTGGTGATAAAATAGGCAATCAACTGGATGAATTGGAACACTTGAATCTTGGGGGCAGACTTGAAATTAGGAATTTAAAGAGCGTCAAAAGCCACTTGATTGCAAAGAAAGCAAATCTTGTCGAGAAACCAAACCTTCGTGAGTTGGTGTTACGTTGGAAAGGTACTGATGGAACATCCTCGGAATTGATGGAGGATGAGAAGGTATTAGAAGCACTTGAACCTCACTCGAATCTAGTAATTTTGGAGATATATGGGTTTCGAGGTCGCGAGTTGGCACTATGGATGAAAAGTAAGAAAAGTATAACTCAGATAAGAATACAGGAGTGCACAAATTTAAGGAGTCTCTCACCACTCGGATATCTTCCTCATCTCAAGTCTCTGAGATTATGGGATCTTGAAGCTTTGGAGTACATTGTGGAGGAGAATGAAGTTGGGTGTGAAGCGGCAACGTTTCCGTCATTGGAGGAGCTGAGATTGAGGAGTTTACCCAATCTGAAAGGGTGGTTAAAGGAGGGGGAAGTGGTACAAATGTTTCCAAAGCTTCAACGTCTTGATATTCATAGTTGTGAGTCGTTGAGACTTACATCGACCTGTAGAGGCCTAAATTCTGTTACCAAGTTACATTTATGGCATGTCAAGATAGGGAGTTGTTTTCCAGAGGGGTCACTGCGGCACCTCAATGCTCTCCAGGAACTACAAATATGGGGTAATACAGAGTTGGAAGATGATATGTCAGAGGAGATGATGAAACACCTCCATCTCCTTAAACGCCTCGTAATTTACAGTGTTGATGACATGGTATCCCTACCACAAGCCTTACAGCATATCCCCTCACTCCAATCTCTAAATCTAATGTCTCTTGATCAACTGAGTTCACTGCCGGATTGGTTGCCTAATCTTGCGTCTCTCACACAATTGGAAATTCAATACTGCCCAGCTATTCAATCACTCCCATCAGGGATCCAAAGAATGACAAATCTCAAGCATCTTGTGATTAGGGGATGCCCACATCTGAAAAGGCGATGTGAGGAAGCAAATGGAGAGGATTGGCACAACATATCCCACATTCCCCGCTTGGAAATTCATGAATATTGAAGGACACATAGGTATTGTATGCTACCATACGCTTGATTTTCTTTGTTATTTTTCTTATAATTAATTACTTCCCTATTTTATGAATATTATTATAAGTAGACACTTAAGTAGAATATTGAGCTTTTCGTTCCCTTTCTCTTATTTTAGATTTAGATTTATACACACACAATTTTAAAAAACCAATATTTAGAGAATAGAGACCAGTGAAGCAAATCATTTTGCAAGAGGAAACATCAAACAAGTAATATGAGATACCTATTGATTTCATTTCGCTTAATTTTAATACACAAATACATGTATGCAAATAAATACTCTCTCCATTTTCATAATTTAATGATTCTAGTTTATGTGCAGGTTACTTGTACCATTGTTCATGTAGAGTGTACGACCAAATGGTAGACCCAAGGTGGACCAACTCTTTGGGAAGGTTGGTTACAATAATTTTTATTTAGCAAATAAGGTGTTTTTTGTTATATATTTGGACATGTGTTTTAGATTTTGGTAATGTATTTGAACGTAGCATTTATGGGATTGTTTTTTATTCTTAAATTTGTTTTATTATTCAGACTCATGATAACATTATATTTTATTAGCATAAAACTGTCTGTGCTTTATTCACATGAGAATCTTAATTGCATGTACTACTTTGTCATTTATTTGTATGAAGGATATTTTTTAATCATGTGAACAAGATTTTTCTTGACACATTTTTAGTTCATAGTATCTCGTAGTATGATTTTTTTCAAAGTATTTTTTTATAATGACTGGTTAGTGAACATCATTTCAAGTTCAAACCCACTATTAACAATATACCACAAAGCTTTATGGTAACCACAGATCCAGAAATCAAATCAGGGTGGAAAACAGAGTAGTTAAACATGAACAAACATAAATAAATGTCAAGAAATGAAAGATTCTTAAACTTACAACAGAATGAAGGCACAAAGTATCTGCATGCCATTTCTTTTAGATTTGGGAAAATCTCCAATGTGAGCACCACCATTGATGCAAATTTTGAGCAAGATGCATGCAATTTGATTAGATTTCTCCAAGTGGAGGAAGATGCGTGCAATATACACAGTTTTGTATGTATATCCGACTAAGATTTCTCTTGATTTTTTTTTTTGTTATTTTTTCTTATAATTAATTACTTCCCTATTTGATTAGGCAGAGGAATGTCATTATAAGTAGACACTTAAGTAGAATATCGAGCTTTCGGTTCTCTTTTTCTTATTTTAGATTTATACCCCCACAATTTTTGAAAAACCAATATGTCAGAGAATAGAGAGTTGTAATAGGTTTCCTTCTGTAGGGGGGAAATATTTTTTCAGGCATGTAATTTTCAGGGTTATGTTTTAAGGAAAATAATTTTACGAGTTAGAAATATAGGACAATATGTTTTAAAATATGTGAATATAGAATAATATATTTTAAAATATGTAAATATATGACAATCGAACCCGAATAAGCCCAAATCAAGCTGAAACGTCATGAGTTACACAATTAATTTGCTCAACATTTACAGATTTTACGAACTAGTGAATATAGGACACTGTTTTCAAAATCTAAGAATTTAGGACAATCTTACAACTCAGTGACATTTTAGCCCAATTTATGCTTAATGGGGTTTGATTGTCCTTCTAATACACAGATTCTTTAAAAATAAGCAGTATGCAGTATCAGATAGGCCGGGAGTGCGGGGGTGGGATTCGTCTCGAATTCGCACCGGATACACCACATATTTTATTTATTTATTTATTTTTATTCGACTACGCCAGACGGGACGTATTGATTGAGGTATATTGTCAAATTTATTAAATTTGAGGATTTTTTGTAATATTTTAAAATTTATTAATAATTTAATAATTTAAATAACAAACCCCAATTGCCCAAATTTGAGCCATTCGAAAGCAATACTATGTACTACTCATTAACAAGAAAATACTAGTTTAGTGCCCGCGTGTTACGCGGTTTATAATTAAAAATTACAATATTTTCAATAAATATTATATTTAATAATTAAAAATATAAATATGTGCATAAATACACTAAATATGAATTAATAATTGTTTAAGGTGTATATTAATAAAAAAAATTAAATCTTGGAATAAGATTATTATGTCAAGTATTATTTATCCATTTTAATATGAAATTGAAACCTACAGATCAAAACAAAATAAATCGACTAAGAAAAGACTAATAAATTAATTAAAAAAATAATAAAAAAAAATTAAAAGTGAATGAATTATAATATAAAATACTTTTGCCACATAATATATGTTAAGATATACATAAGAGCAATTATAAAATAAAATTATTTATTAAGAAATTAATAATTGAATATAATTCAGACTAAGATAAAATAAATTTAGAATGAATATTTTATTTATCTTAAATTAAGTAAAAAAAAAAATCAAAAGAAAGATAAATGAATAATATTATATAATTAAATAAAACATAAAGTAATAAATATGAATGGCACATTTTATAACATTCACACATATTTTAAATACCTAAATAATTAGAAATTAATTATACACAAAAATTTAAGTTTTATGACACATATGATTCTTTTATAAAAAGAACCAAATAGAAAAATGATATGTGTACTCAAATTTCTCATTAAATGACACATAGGTTAAATTAACATGAAGTTGACACATCATGAAAAAAAAAACTCCCTATTAGTATATAGAGGGATTATAATTTATAAATAATTCTTAATACATTAAATATTAAATAAGTAAATACAACTAATAAATTAACAATCAAAAATCAATTAAATGAACTAATCAAACAACTAGTCCCAATTAAATTATTTTTTTTTGGTATTATTACATGTGTTATATATAATTAAATAAAAATAAATTGACGTATTCTCGCCGTATCGTATCCTAACATTTTGAAAATCTCCGAATCCCCACACCCGAATCGTATCGCATTTGAGCTAGAGCCGTCAAAATGGGTTGGGCCCATTGGGCCAGCCCGCCCCGCCGTGCTAAAGAGGTGGGTTGGGTTAAGAAAATTTTAGCCCGTTTGAAGGCGGGCCTAGATGGGTCGGCCCGTTTGGGCCGCGGGTTTTGGCGGGTTGTGGGCGGGCCTAGGCGGGCCAGCCCGCCCCCTAAAATTATTTTTTATTTTTTTTATTTTATTATATATGTTAGCAATTATAATGTTATTTTTTGGGATATTTTGTAAGTTTATGTTTGTAGATGATAAATTTAATATGTAGAAGATTATGTTTATAAATTATTATGGTTGATTAGTGGTAAATTTCAATTTATATGAAGTTATATTTGTGAGTAATGAATGATTAATTTTATTTATGAGAAATATTTTATTTTAATTTCTTTGTAGTGATAATAACCAACATAAATTGTTTGATTTCATTAGACTTTGATGAATTTAATGTATTTAGAGCTTTTAAATTACATATTTATATTTTTTAAAATATAAAATATTATTAAAAATATAATAGTGGACTGGCCCGCTTGAACCCGCAACCCGCCAATTAGTGGATTGGGTTGGGATTTTACAGCCCGCCCCGCCTCGCCCCGTAAAAAGGCGGGCTTTTGCGGGTTTTTGCCCGCCCTGCCCCGCCGACCCGTCTTGACAACTCTAATCTGAGCAACACAAATTATCCTATATTTACACATTTTAAAACATGTTGTCCTACATTCACAAGTCCGTTATATTATTGTCCTTAAAACAGAACTTTCCCTGAGTTACTGGCGGGAAAAAAACATTATTCCCTTTTGCATTGCAGGAGGGAACAAGTAACATGAGCTCTTGATTTCACTTTGCTTAATTTTTATAAAACAAAATATATATGCAAATTAATAATAATAAATATCTCTTCATCTCTTGTATTTTTCAAATAATCCATCTTCTTTATTTAACCTGCATGTTACTTGTACCCTATAACTTATGTTGCATAAGTGCGGGAGATATGAATTTTAAAAAAAAAATTAGGGTGCGATACAATAAAGATACATCAATTAATTTATATTTTATTATATAATATCTATAAAAATATGTAGATTTTTTTAAACTAATTTATCAAATGTATGTAATTCGCATAAGACTTAAACATTTTCAATAGTTTAATGTAACTAAAAAGGAAAACACCAATTCAATTAAAAAAATAAGTGATATATTGTCAATTTAATTTATATTATATAATAATGTTCAATGAAATAATACATCTAATATTTAATAATATGGTCATTTAGAGTTAGTCTTGAAAATTTGTAAAAAAATCTAAAAAATAATTGCTCACGCATCTTTCCCGCACCGAATACGCGTATTATGTGTATTGAATTCACGTATCCTAATTTTTTTAACAAAAAATATTTAAAAATTTGTCACGTAACGTATATCGTTGTTTATGCAGAGTGTACGATCAAATGCCCGAGCCAAGGTTGGTTGCTACTAATAATTGTTGAGTGGGTCTCTTGTGCACCAGTTACACCGTGCACCCAGGCACATGAGTGATCCATTTAAAGAAGCGGGTCGCACAGTCTTTAAATTGTTATACTGCCACAAGCTTTACAATATTCCAATGTAGCCCACCGGTTCAACAACTCTCTTTTAAGGCGTAGGTATTAGGTTCAATCCCTACCTTTGCTGTTGGATTCCTATATGCCAAAATAGGGTGTTCCACCCATGTTCCATATCCTCTAAATTTGACACATGTCCAATGTTTTAATTATTTAAAATTCTAAACCCTATACCTTAAATCAAGAACCCTAAACCCTATATCATGAACCATTCGGGCCGGATGAACCATGAACCACTAGGACCGGGTTAAGTCCGGGTCGGATAACAGAAAAAACTGGAAAAAAGAATTTTTTTTAAAAAAAATATTATTTTTTTAGATTTTAAATAATTAAAATATGAGACAAATTAAGAGGTTATAGATTTGCTTCTTGTTTTCTCTTTTTTTTTTTCTAATTATTTTATATTTTATTTTTCCTCATTCTTTTTTCGTTTTTCAAATTTGTGTCTTTTTTCTTTTCTTTTTTTTTTTGCTAATTTTTATTTAATTGTCCAAATTTAAGAACTAACAGAAAATTAGGTCTTCTTGTTTTCTCTTTTTTTCTAATTATTTTATATTTTATTTTTCCTCATTCTTTTTTCGTTTTTCAAATTTGTGTCTTTTTTCTTTTCTTTGTTTTCTTTTTGGTTGCTAATTTTTATTTAATTGTCCAAATTTAAGAACTAACAGAAAATTAGGTCATTGTGCAACTAGAAAATATAGAAACATCCGACTAGCTAATACGAAAATATAGAACTATATAATACAGAAAAATTCAACTAACTACTATTAAACAGTGCAATTAGAAAAACATAAAAACATGCAACTAACTAATATTGAATCTTGCAACTAACTGATACAAAAACGTGCAACTATCTAACACAGAAACATACAACTATATAACACAGGAACATGCAACTAGGGAATACTGAACCGTGCAACTAGAAAACATATAAACATGCAACTAGCTAACACAAAAACATGCAACTAGCTAACACAGAAACATTCAACTATATAACACAGGAACATGCAACTAGGGAATACTGAATCATGCAACTAGAAAACATATAAACATGCAACTAGCTAACACAAAAAACATGCAACTAGCTAACACGTAAAACATTCAACTATATAAAACAGAACATGCAACTAGGGAATCTTGAACAAGCAACTAGAAAATATATAAACATGCAACTAGCTAAAACTGGACAGTACAATTAGAAAACATAGAAACATGCAACTACCAAATACATAAACATTCAACTAGATAATACAGAAACACACAATAAAAAAAATCACCATAATACATCAACAAAACATCTTTGATGGAATGTGAAAAATTGTTAATCAAGACAATTATAAGATTAAAATATTCAAATTTTTGTAAACTACCAAAATTGCTAAGATGGAATTTAAGCTATTCTTCTTCTATATACACTTTAGAAAGAAATCTCGTGCAATTAGGAAAAGATAAAAAAAGATGCAATTAACTAACTATTTTTGAATCGAATGCAACTAACTTATCTGAAAAACATGCAACTAGGTAGAATACGTAACATACAACTATATAACACTGGTAGAATTAATTATTTTATTTAATTTTTCCCAACACTAAAGACACCATGAGAGAAAGCATATTTGATGGTGTGTGAATTAAGACAATAAATTTGAATTCATTTCACACACATTACAATTTACACCATCTCAATTTTCACTCAAGAAATTAAGAAAACAACAACAAAAAAGAGAAATTAGGAAAATTCAATGCTAATCTTCAACAGTCCATGTGATCTGGTTTGGAGGCAGAGGAAACTTGCACGAAAGAATAGAAAATGACATTTTCATCTACTTAACGCGTTTGTGCTATATTCTAACGCGTTTGTGCTATTCTAAGTCGGGCTGTCTGTATCATTGATGCAATTATTTGGGCCACCACAATTGACTAATCCCACTTTGAAAGACGAGAATTATTGCTATGGAATTATTCATACAACTTCACCAGTTTGCTAAAATATCACATTATTGAAGGCAAAATTCTGCTTCCAAATATCCTCTCGCACACTAATCTATTGTTGATGCCAGACAGCATTTCCTGATCGAAATAAAACGATGTCGTTTTGAGATAGTTTAACATGTCCGGCTATTTGAGACTAAAACGGCACAAATTAAAAATATACGAGACTAAATTGAAACATACGGGACTTAAAAAGGTCCAAAGTTACGGGACCATTTTGATTTAAATCCCATTGTTGTCACCACACGCCTGCAAAAAGTTGCAGATATCAAAAGAACACTTCCCTCTGGAGGCTGTTGACGGAGTTGTTGGAAGAGCATTGCTGGCTCTTATTTAGGAGAAGAGTTTTTTATGTTAGATTTATGGAACAAAAATCAAAACTGTGGGTTATCTCATTTACTGCAATTATTTGGCTGGCCTGCCTCTTTTTTCCTTTCTCTCTTTTCATGTCATAAACCCCACCATTCACAAATCACTATTTCCACTTGTTGAAGGGAATATTACTCTGTCGGCTGTGAAGTGTGAAAATGCAGAAAATATGGCAGATTCCGAACCCGTTCCTTTTTCCTACAATTTCCCTTCAATTCATCATCATTTTCAATTTTACCAAAATTATTGTGAAAAATACTCCTTAAATATCATATTCAAGTCAAAAATCCGCCTTCATTCCTCACTTGCACAATCATCTTTTTGCTCAGTAAAATATACTTCACATATTTTGTGATACTTTAAAATTTAAGTACTATAAAAATATGCAAAACTATCTCATACAAAAATTTCACAAACATCTTGTGCAAATTTATACCGATCTAAGATCAGCTCAACATAGGTTGCCACATAAATTTTTAGCTTATTTATTTTAAGATGTTGCACCGTTGTACAATGTACATTCGTGCTGAGACTTAATTACTCGGACTTTTATGTTTGCACTAAAAATCAATACACTAATTTAAAATGTGGAACATAAATATGAAATTATTTAATTCTATTTAGTGTATTATATATAAGTTTATTTTTTATTGTTATTTTGTTGGTCTCTCTCACTATATAATTTGTAAGAAATTTTCTAATGAAAACCCCAAGAAAGCCCATTCTCATTTAACAAGTTCATTTTTATCAAAAAAATTGATTTTATTATTTTTTAACTTAGAGAATAATATTTTGGACCATTATATTCTTAATAAAGTTAACAAAAAATTAAAATAAATTGATGATATAGACTTCATTAAATGGTGGTATGGGATTAATTTATTGTAGTACGAACTTAATTAAATTGTGGTTCAAGTTTAAAAATTATGGTACAAGTCGAATAAAATTGTTGTATAGACTGAAATAATAATGGTATGAAATTGAAGTAAGGATGATACGAAACTAATTTATTAGTGATACAAGCTTATGTGATAGTGAATAAACCCAACCTTATTTTCTACTACTTAACGCGTTTGTGCTATTTATTCTTAAGTGGGTCCGCGGCTTTCTGAATTATTGCTACGCGATTGTCAAGTATGGAAACATGGTATTATTCCTACAACTTTCCTTCACCAGCATTTTGAAATGTAGCAAAGAGAAAAAAAGAGAGCTAAATATCATATTCAAGGCAAAATTCAGCTTCCAAATCTCCTCTCACATGCTAATCCTTTACTCATTCACCTTCACAACTATTCTTGAGAATGAAAAATGGCCTATTAATTTTTAGACATATAAAAGATTTAGTAAATTTGAAATTGAAAATATTAATGAAAAATGATAGAAAAAATAATTATAATAAGAAGACATTTAATAATTTTCAATTTGAAGGGTAATAGGAAGATACATGGAGGGACATTTCTGTTGGGTCTCTCTCAGTCTCGCTATGTAATTTGTTAAAAAATTTATTTTCCAAAGCTTAACGTGTTTGTTTGTGCTATTTCTAATAAAGGGGGTCCCACGGCGGCTTGTATATCATATACATTTGTTTTTTTGCCCACCATATTTTCCTACACCACCATTTTGAAATTTAGCACAGAAAAACAAAAAAGATTATTGTCAAAATTTCTTCTCCATCACACATTGACAGACACACTTATCTTTTTTGCTCATTCACCTTCACAACTATTCTTGAGTTTCCAAACTTGTTCTTTGCACTCAATCATGGCCGAGGCATTTTTTCAAGTTTTGATTGAGAATGTAACTAATCTAATCAGATTTGGAGGAACTGGATTCGTTACAGAGCCGCGTCCGTGAAGAATTGAACGGGAAAAGATACTTGACGATGTGTGGAATGACAATCAAGAGGATTGGGATATATTAAGAAGTATTGTGGCATGCGGCTCAATGGGTTCTTCAATTGTTGTCACCACACGTCTGCAAAAAGTTGCAGATATCACAGGAACACTTCCCCCTCATTGCTTGACGGAAATGTTGGGAAGAGCATTGCTGGCTCTTATTTAGGAGAAGAGCTTTTGGACCGGAGAATGAGCAACCTCATGGTAACTTGGAAGCCATTGGGAGGCGTATTGTGAAGAAATGTGGTGGTGTTCCTCTTGCAGCAAAGGCCCTTGGAGGTCTTTTGAGATTTCAGAGAGATGAAAAGGAATGGGTTCATGTCGAGGAAAGTCATATGTGGAATCTCCCACAAGAAGAAAATTCAATCTTGCCAGTCTTGAGGTTGAGTTATCGTCATCTCCCTTTTGTAATGAAACGGTGTTTTGCCTATTGTGCGGTCTTTCCAAAGGATCACATATTTAAAAAGACAGAACTGATATTTCATTGGATGGCTCATGGATGCATAGCATCAAATGGAAAACGAGAAGTGGAGGATGTTGGTGATCAAATATGGAATGAGTTGACTTTGAGATCCTTTTTCCAAGAAGTTGATACAACAAGTGAAGGAGAAACCACTTTTAAAATGCATGATCTCGTTCACGATCTCGCCCAATCCATCATGGAGAACAAAATTCCTGGGGCAGAAACAGAGAGCTTCTTGAAAAAATGATCTCAAAGCTAATTCATTCCATATCTGATCACCAACATCCTCCACTTCCTGTATTCAGTTTGATGATATGCATCCATGAGCCATCCAATGAAAGATCAACTTTTCCTTATGAAATACATAATCCTTCGGAAAGACAGCACAATAGACAAAACACCATTTCAATACAAAAGGGAGATTACGTTAACTCAATCTCAAAACCGGCAAAATTGAAATTTTCTTCTCGTGGGAGATTCCACATATGACTTTCTTCGACATGAGTTCATTCCTTTTCCTCTCCCTTGAACCGCAAAAGACCTCCAAGAGCCTTTGAGAAATAAGAATCTGTGTATTAATCTGTCTTATTCACAATATTACAAGAATGTAATATATATACTTACAGACATGGGCTGCTGAACCCTATTACTAAAGAGGCCCATAATAATAATTAATAAAGCCTAAAACATACAGAATATATTATACTAATATAATCCCAATACCTCCCCTCAAGTTGGAGCATGGAAATCACAAATGCCCAACTTGTGAAGAAGAAAATCAAACTGACGTTTCCCCAAGGCCTTAGTAAATATGTCCGCCAACTGGCCATGTGTAGGAACATGAGAAGGACTAATCGTGCCATCCTGAATAGCATCTAGTATAAAATGGCAATCCACCTCAATATGCTTAGCGCGCTCATGAAAAACTGGATTCTGAGCAAGGTACAAGGCAGATTGACTATCACAAAATAAACTCATAGCACGAGGATGATGAACTCCAAGACTTTTCAACAAACCTTTAAGCCATTTGAGTTCACAAGTCACTGCAGCCATTGATCTATACTCGGCTTCAGCTGATGAACAAGAGACTATATCTTGTTTCTTAGTCTTCCAAGATATAGGAGAATTACCAAGAAATACCAACCATCCCGATAGAGATCTCCGAGTAAGAGGACAACTGGCCCAATCCGAATCACACCATCCAGTTAAGTGTAGATCACAATCAGATTTAAGAAGAATACCTTGACCCTGGCATGCTTTCAAATATAGGACCACTTGCAAAGCAGCTTCCCAATGATCACGTCTAGGTTCATGTAAAAATTGAGATAAAACATGAACAGGATATGCTATATTTGGTCGTGTAAAAGCAAGATATATAAGATGGCCTACCAATCTTCGATACTGCTCCACATCTTTCCACAAAGGACTCGTTGAGCGTGCCAACGGGTGATTTTGTGCCATAGGAATACCTACTGGCTTTGCTCCAAGGAATCCAACTTCTGAAATAATATCAAGAGTGTATTTCCGTTGGCAAAGAAAAATACCCTCATGATTACGAGCAACCTCTATCCCCAAAAAATATTTCAACACCCCAAGATCCTTCATATGAAAACAGGCACTCAAGTACTCTTTGAATTTAGCTAGTGCAACAACATCATTTCCTGAAATAATCAAATCATCAACATACACAAGAACATTCATTTGAATCTTACCTTTGTGAAAGGTAAACAAAGAATAATCTGAATAGGATTGTAGAAATCCATGTGTCTTCAAAGAGTTTGCCAATTTAGCAAACCAACACCGTGGTGCCTACTTCAAGCCATACAATGATTTTCTCAATCTACAAACCTGATTCGGTTTCACACTTTGAAATCCAGGAGGTAATTTCATATACAATTCTTTGGATAGATCTCCATGAAGAAAAGCATTATGTACGTCCATTTGATGCAACTCCCAATTCTTTGCTGCAGCAACAGCTAGAAAAGCACGAACTGTGACCATTTTCGCTACAGGGGCAAAAGTATCTGTGTAATCAATCCCAGCTACCTGATGATTACCAAAGACTACCAGACGAGCTTTGAGACGCTCAACACTTCCATCAGAACAATATTTAATTTTGTAGACCCATCTACAACCCAGAGCTCGCTTCCCAGGAGGAAGAGTCTCCATACTCCAAGTACCATTATCTTCCAAGACCTTAATTTTCTTCCGCATAGCTTCACACCAGCCTGGATCCTTCATGGCTTCTTTAAAAGATCGTGGTTCTGTACCTGATGTAACTGCTGCAAGGAAAATTCGGTGTCCCAAGGAAAAGCGATCACAATTCACATAATGTTCTATAGGATAGAGCATACCTGAGGACTCTGATGAAGCAGGTGAACCATGTGAGTGGGATGGACTCAACTTTCCTACGGTGTTCAAAATAAAATCACGAAGCTTCACAGATGGGACTTTCGAACGCCTTCCACGGCTTAACGTGTGATCAACAACATCTCCATCTTGCCCCAAACTGTTTGCGTCGCCTTCAACATTGACCACATTATCAAGTGGTACCTCCAACTCCTCAACAATGGCTGGAACAATACTATCATCATGTTGAGGGGGCTGTTCAACTTCTCCATTTGTCTGCTCAAAATACTCATAAGCCAAATCATCTTCAATCAAACTCAACGGAGGAAGAGCAACTGGACAAACACCCTCATTGACACCCGAAACTACCAAATAAGGGAACTCATTTTCATAAAATTTTACATCTCTGGAAACAAAGTACTCATTCGTATCAATATCAAAAAGTTTCCATCCTTTTTTATCATGAGGATATCCCACAAAAACACACTTCCTACTTCGACTTTGAAATTTATCACCTTTTGCTCGTTGATTATGAGCATAACACAAGCAACCAAAAACACGCAAAGCATCATAGGAAGGAGGTGCACCAAACAATACTTCATACGGGGATTTGTAACTAAGCAAACTCGAAGGTGTACAGTTGATTAAATAACCAGCAGCTAAAATACACTCACCCCAAAAATCAATTGGCAAATTGCCTTGAAACCTTAATGCTCTACCCACATTCAAAATATGACGATGTTTTCGTTCAACTCTCCCATTCTGATGAGGAGTACCAACACAAGATGTTTGAAACAATATCTCAACCTGTGAAAAATACTCCTTCATACAAAAGAACTCAGTGCCGTTATCACTCCGGACAATTTTAACTTGAGCATTGAATTGCTTCTCAATCATTGCAAGGAAAACATTTTAAAAACCTCAGTCTTATCAATCAATAAAATCACCCAAACAACTCTAGAAAAATCATCCAAAAGAGTCAAAAAATATTTCGCTCCACAAGAAGAGGGTGTATGATATGGCCCCAAAGATCACAATGAATCAATTCAAAACAACTTGTAGCCTTATTATCACTACTAAAAAATTTATCTCTAGTCTGTTTATCTTGATGGCACACATCACAAGCTTTATTCAAAATATTAGTAGAACTACTAATAAAAGGAAGAGATTGAACAACTTTATTAGAAGGATGTCCCATTCTCTTATGCCACAACTCCGGAGATATCCCCCATCCACATTCAAAGCTTGAATCCTCGGAACACCACGAAAGTAATAAAGTCCATCACTTCTTTCACCGACTCCAATCAGGGTCCTCAAATTTTGGTTCTGTATAACACATAAACTCTTGGTGAATTGTACAACACAATTTAAATCATCGGCAAGATGAGTAACCGAAATTAAATTGCAGTTTAAATCATGTACATATAGGACATTTTTAAGAACCACTCCACGAGCTAAAACCACTTGGCCACATTTTGATGAATTAGCCTTTTTACCATCAGGAAGTCCAACTGAATATATTGCCATGTCTTTAACATGGCTCAACAAGGCAAGATTACCAGTGACATGATTTGAAGCTCCGGTGTCAATTTTCCAAACAGATTTAGAACACTCACCACTCAAATGGTCATCAGAAGCTTTTATATTTGTATTACCAAGCATGTCAAGTAGTTGTTGCCACTGTGCACTCGTTATTCCTGGAAGCTTAGTATCACTCCCAGCATCATAAGCAGAAGTCGAACTAGGCCCTGCAATGTGTCCAGTAACAACACGGACTTCGGCAGCTGGTCGACCTTTGTTAACAGTTTGCTATGAAGCTGGATGTGATCCAGCGCAACCATTGCCACCAGAGCCACGCCCACGGGTGTTACTACGACTTGCTCCTCGACTGCCGCCACGCGGCCTATCACCCCACCAATCAGGAAAACCGATTTTAGAGAAGCAGTTGTCGTCCTCATGACCCGTCCTATGACAATACGAACATACCAGTTCAGATTTATCACGAGTATCGACACGAGTCATACCTCGAGATTGCGGTTCAACCGCAAGAGCCATCACATCATCACGCTCGGCCTTGGATCGAGAAGAAGATCGAAGGCGCTCCTCTTGAAGTAATGCCTGATACGCACGATCAAGACTCGGAAGTGGATCTTGCGCCAAAAGATTTGATCTCATATTACCGTTCAGTTCTTCATTAATTCCGTAAAGAAAATCCGATCTTCATCAACGCGGGCTTGGACCTGTTCACCAAGGCCACACTTGCACTTACCACACTTGCAAGTAGGTAATGGATTATATGTAGCCAATTCATCCCAAAGAGGCTGCAAAGTTCCGAAATATTCCGCCACTGTCATATTTTTGGACTGCCTACACTCAGCCAATGCCACCTTTATTTGTTGCTTTCGAGGTCCGTTGCCAACGTCGAACCGTTTCTTGAGCACATCCCACAACGGCTTCTTCGTTTCTTCAAAAAAAGGGATCGTCTTCCGCACAGAAGGGTCGATCGTCATCAAAATCCATTGAACAAGCATAGATTGGACACAATACTAGTCCTCTAGCTTCTCTGATTCTTGGTTTATTGATAGTGCCTTCAGCAAAACCAAATTTACGTCTAGATTAAAGAGAAAGCCGCAAAGATCGCGACCATTCCTCATAGTTATCCCCACGAAACACCACGTTCGTAATTGTATTTCCAGGATTATCTTGTGAACCAAGGAAATACGGGGATGTAGGATCAATTCTTGAACTGGCCATGGTGACTATTAGAAAACCCTAGCCGCCGTGCTGGCTCTTATACCATGAGAAATAAGAATCTGTGTATTAATCTGTCTTATTCACAATATTACAAGAATGTAATATATATACTTACAGGCATGGGCTGCTGAACCCTATTACTAAAGAGGCCCATAATAATAATTAATAAAGCCTAAAACATACAGAATATATTATACTAATATAATCCCAATAGCCTTAGCCGCGAGAGGAACACCGCCACCTTTCTTCACAATTCACCTTCCAATTTTTTGCAAGTTACCATGAAGTTGCTCATTCTCTTGTCCGAAAGCTCGTAGCTTAAACAAAAGCCAGCAATGCTCTTCCAACAACTGTGTCAAGCTATGAGCTGGACGTGTTCACATGATATCTGCAACTTTTTGCAGACGCATCATGACAACAATTGAAGCACCAATCGAGCCACATGCCATAACATTTTTTAGACAAAGTCTCGTGTGCAATTGGTGCACAGATTTAAGATCCGTGCACTCGCCTCAACCCTACCCATATATCTACAGAACATGTCTAATATATTCAATGGGTTAAGTATTTTTTAAATGGGTCATTCAGTTACATGAGTGCACAGTACACTTGGGTGCACAAGAGACCCACTCCACTTTTTAATTTAAATCAATCTTCTTGATTGTCATTCCACACATCATCCAGTATCAACAAGTGTCTTCTATCATTCAATTCTTCACGGATGCGGCACTGTAAAGAATCCGAATTCTCCAAATTCGGCCTCTCTCCAGTGGCAGATTCTATCATTGCCTTGAGTATAACAATCAAATTAAAATGATCCGAAACACAAACCCATAATTTGGTGTTAAAATGTTGATTTATACTCTCATCATTACAGATTAATTGGGCAAGAGTTGTTTTGCCCATGCCTCCGATACCAACTATAGACAAAATAGAGAGTCTCTGTTCCGAAACAGAGAGGCTCATTCACAACGGATCCCGTGGCTCGTCTCCAATCAATCTGGTTCGACTGCTGCACAACAGTTTCCTTATCGATCCCCATAATCGATCCCACCTCGCTCTTGATTAGAGATGTTACATTCTCAATCAAAACTTTGAAAAATGTCTCGGCCATAATTGAGTGGAAAGAGCAAGTTTGGAAACTCAAGAATAGTTGTGAGGTGAATGAGTAAAAGATTAGTATGTGAGAGGAGATTTGGAAGCAGAGTTTTGCCTTCAATATATGATATTTAGGATTTAGGTGTATTTTTCAAACAATCAGATTAATGCTAAAGATAGAGTTCAATGGATTTTCTGTGAACCTGAGTCACGATGAATTGTTTCGCTAATATGCTGCAACTTTATTTCGTCATGCCAATTCAGTGACACACTGTTTATCGAAGCGTGTTTGGAGTGTTTCTAGCCGTCATTATTGGAATGAGTATCCGACTTGTGTGGATGATCTTTCCGATAGGTATTACTCAATGTTAGTTTTTTTGGAACATCTTGTGTTCAAAAAAATTAATATTAATAATGCTATAACAGTGATATTTGAAGAAATAAAATTGACTATATAGTTATAGTTTCACACAAAAGTCGTTAATTATATTTGGAATATCAGATTTGCATTTCTATTCGTCAATATTATCTGATTATAGCAGGCCACAATCTTTTACAATATGCACTCACGAAATGGTCAAAACTCTTGAAAAATGAAAAACCATGTAATTTATACACCTTCAGAACAAAGTCCAGAGTTTAATATACTACACATAGTAAAAAGAAGCAAATTCCAACAAGATTCATGAATTCATGCCTTGGTAAGAAGGTCCCAAGCCCATTGAATCGCCTCGTTCTTGAATTAATCCCCAAAGGACCAATTGCCAAACATCTCAAAGAAGGGGGGAAAATATTTTTCTAGGACAATAACTTTAGGGGGTTGTGTTTTAAGGATAATTATTTTACAAACTTGAAAATGTAGGACAATATGTTTTAAAATATATAAATATAGGACAATATGTTTTAAAATTTGTAAATGTAGGACAATTGAGCCCAAATAAACCCGAATCGGGCTAACATATCATGTGAGATTCGGGTGTCCTATATTTACAAGTTTTAAAACTTATTGTCCTGCATCTCAAAACCCAGGTCACTGGATTCAAAGTCCAGAGTGCTAACCACTACACCATAGAACCGATGAATGGAAATTCACAAGTTATAATGAACATAATTTAGATACATACAAAAAGATGAAATAATAAAAAGGACCACTACATGATACATCTCTATAGTGTTCAATGTTGTGTGTACATTTTAATGCCATATATTAAGGTCATCTTATTCCTTAGTTTTTATTTTTTAGTCTCTCTATTAACTAATAAATTAATTATATAATTTATCTCTTGATATGAAATAGATACCGTGACTTGAAGAGTGAAATTATAATCCGTTTGTAATTTTTTATTTTTTTTGAATAATTGATTCTTAGCTAATATCAAATAATCATTTATGGAAGACAAATCGACTTATTAAATTTAATGATAATAACTAAATGTATATATTGAATTTTTGATTGGAAGACAAACATTATTTTATTATGTAATTTACATACATATGCATATAAATTTTATTTCTTTTACAATTGATACTATAACAAATCACATAATGAAATATATCGTGGAATATCGACCCAATCCAAATAAATTTATAAAAATTATAATTTCAAATTCATTTTTTAAGAGACACACTTACGTGAGATGATCTCACGATGTGACAGGACATAATGTGGGCATTGACGTTTTAACACTTTGAAAAGAGTGAATGTCAATTTGTGTTAAATTGTACCCGTTTTATACATAAAATTGTCTTACATGAATTTTTATCTTTTATTAAGTAATAATAAATCTCTTTAAAATTATGACAATGAAATTCATATTGTTCAAATATATAGTATCATGTTTTACAATACGTAATTTTTTTTTAAAACAATAACTAATCTCTTCAAAATTATGAATGGAATTCATATTATCAAGAGTGGGTCTCATGTGCACCACCGTGCACTCATAGTGTATTTTAGAAGCGTGCAATTACACAAAATAGAAACGTGCAACTATTCCAAACAGAAGCATGCAATTATGTTCCCATATTAACAATTGCACTTATCTGTGTAAACAAATCGTACTTTTCAACATGACAAATTGCACGCTTCGAAAATGCACTATGAGTGCACGGTACACCCGGTGCATACAAGACCTAGCCAATTATCAAATATAGTAACTTTTTTCATAATACTTAAATTTTTAAGGAACTTAATTCAAGATAGCTATCAATATCATATATTTGATAAAATAATAAAGATATGAATAAATAAAAAAATAAATATGTATAAAAATCTAATAAATATTGGATTTTCACTAGATTGTTTACCGCATCTATCATTAACCCTTCGTATTGATTGGTATCTCATATCTTACTATATATCATATCTTGCCCGTAAAATAAATCTATCATTCCTATATATTGTGTAAAATCCACTTTTCTTTGTTCATTCTATTATTCCAAGTAAACTCCAGCGCACTTTTCTTAATTTTTTCTTTTTACCGGTATTTTTACTATCCCAAGTTCGTCTGTGAACATGTCTTGTCCAAATTCCATCATTGTTCGTGAGGTTTGGGCTACAAATTTTGAAGATGAACTCAATTTCATTCATCAATCTCTACGTCAATTTCGTGTGGCATCTTTCGATACTGAATTTCCAGGCTCAATCTTCACCACACAAATACCATTCTCCCAACTTTCTCCAATCCAACTCTACTTTTTGATGAAACAGAACGTCGACTCACTTAAACTCGTTCAACTCGGCCTTACACTCTCCGATTTCCACGGCAATCTCCCAACCTTCGGCACCCGGTTCCGGTACATATGGCAGTTCAACTTTCGCGATTTCGACCCTGATACTGATCACCAGGATCCTGAATCTGTCGCCTTTTTAAAAAACCAGGGCATTGATTTCGCGAAAAACAGGGTTATGGGCATAGACTCTCGTACTTTCGCATTGAAGTTCAATGAATACGGGCTGGGCCCGGGGTCCGGTTTGACATGGGCCACGTTTCACGGAATCTACGACTACGGGTACGTGATCAAGATTTTGACGGGCAGACAACTTCCCAACAATTACGAAGAATTTAAAATTTTGGCGCAGGGGTATTTTGGGTACTTGAATTATGACACGAAAGTGATGGCCAGAGAATTGGGGATGTACGGAGGTTTGGAAAAAATCGCGGAGAAATTGAACGTGGAACGCGTTGCAGGGAGGAGCCGTCAGGCTGGGTCCGACAGTCTGCTGACAATGCACGTATTTTTAAAATTGAGCGGGGCGTTTTTTCCAGCTCCCGCTCACGTGTTCCATGAGTTGAGGACGAGATTGTCTCCTTTTCCCGTCCAGGTTGTGAACCATCACTTATATCGCAGGCCCCTTTACGTACAACCGTTGCTCCAATCTTGAAGTCATATTTCATCCATTGTTTTAAAGATGTGTAGGAATGTTGAAAAACTGTCCTATTTGCAAAGAGGGAATAAGTGATACTAGAAGTTGTTTATTTTACTTCCCTTAGTTTAATGTGAAATATAATATTGATTCTTTTATTTATTAACCTATTTCTGATTTTATTATAAAATTTTCCGAATTGCACCTTATGTATTGTTTGTTCTTCTTCCTAAAAGTTTCTTATTTTTCTCCTGAAAGATAGAATCAGATTATTTTATTGTTGCTTATGTTGATTTCTAGCTAGATATTATTAGAACAAAATAAACCATATGCACCATGAAAACAAGCATTAAAAAAGCCTAGAAAACAGTAAGTTGGCTATCAAAAATCAATGAACTAATACTATGGTAAATCAGTCCACAACCCCTGTGAAATGTGCTGCATAAAATCTATTGCGAGAAATTTTGAATAGGCCCTTTCAGCCATGAACTTTATTACGAAAAATTTCATTACTGAAGAATCTTCACTTTAGTGCAAAAAGTATTGTAAAGTGTATGGGTTGATTTTATAATAGAGAAGTGTTGAATTGGCTCTAGGGTAATTGTCGGTGCTGGTCTTATGTTGATTTCTTGATAAGTTGAAGAAATTGTAATTACATGTTTGCAATAATATAATTATGTCAGAACAATTTATATTAATAGAATTACTTGATAAGTGGAAGAAATTGCAATAATGTGTTTGTAATATAATTAGTTTAGAACAATTTAATTTTAATGCAAAAAGTATTGTAAAGTGTAAACTATTGGAGATGTAGAGTAATGCTTAATTGACTCTAGGGGTTAACTGATAGTGTGTTCGTAATATAATTAGGTAAAAACAATTAATATAATTAGAGTTGCTTGATTTCTTGATAAGTGAAAGAAATTGTAATTATGTATATATAATATTGTATTTAGGTCAGAACAATTTAATATATGAAAAGTTATTTTATGCGGAAATCAAATTTAGGATCTGAACGTGAGTCAAACTCTAATATCATAAAAGAATTTTATCTTATTAAAATGTTCAAGTTTGTCTAAAGGTGCAAGTACGAGTTTTTCGCACTTTTGGTCCCACATGACACACCCCCTCACGATTTTGGTCCCAAACCTTACACTTTTGGTCCCGTAGCCCAAAATTTTTACACATTTGGTCCCACTGTCAATTTGTCTGTCAAATCCGTTAACACTTTTGGTCTCATAGGATTTTTGGTCAACAGAGGCGCGTGAGGGCTTATTTGGAGGAAAAAACATGACACTTTTGGTCCCATAGTATTTTTTAACTCAATTTTTTTTCATCAAATTTTCGCAATTTCATTAAAATTATGACATAAGTTTATTATAACAAACAATTCAACCGAAATTCAACAGCACAAACTAGTAGCAAAGTGACCAACAAAATAAATTTACATATGATCTGATTGCTTAAATCCCAATTCAAATAACCCATAAAGTTTCAACAACTAAGGAAACAATCAATTTCCATTTTCAACCATTGCAGAAAGCTTGCAACAGACACAATTGATTTTTGTATTGCTCAAACACATAACTATGTTTCTTGCACAACTATTCAGTCATGTTTAAGAATTTTGCTTGCATTCTCAGATAATATAAAATCAACAAAGCATTAAATTACCCATAGAGAGGAGGAACTGCTAAAGCATTTAGATGATCAAGCTGTAGAAGAAGTTTGCACTCAATCAAGAACTCTCAACAACCTCTTCGCCAGCGCCTTCAAAGCCACCGACTCTCAACAACTCAATTACTGCCCTACAATCACGGGGGACAGGTTTCAAAGCCTTTGGTCCATTTCAATTCCTCTCTTGTGTGGTGTAGCTGGAAGAAGTATACCAATTTGAGAAGTTAATGATTGTAGAATTCATTTATCACTTATAATGACCAAAACAAGATAACGTGAAAGTAACAAGCTCATGATTCCGTAAGCCATAAGGGCTACCAATATGAAACCACAAATTCGAAGATCAAAATCCAAATTCCAAACTACAAAGATAGGCTGCTATCTCGGACGCTAATGAAGCACAAAATAGAGAGAGAATAAGAAACAGAAATATATCTTAATCAAACAAAAAGTAACAGAAACTCAAATTGATACCGATTTAGGTTCTTTTTTATTTTTTTTTTTGCCCTTCCAAATTCAAGTTCGTGTTAGGTAAAAAGAAGACACACATACAGAGCCTAAAGAAGAGATAATTCCATATTCAAGTTCCAGGTTAGTTCTTCTACTTTAATTTAACACTTTGATGAGACAAAAACTTTGATGAACTTGGTTCAAGGAAGTTTTATACTGAATCCGGTAATACTGTTTACCATACGGAGTATCATTGTTTAGCGATTTTGTGAAGAATAACACTTTACAAACATTTTTTAAATAGTGACACTTTTTATGCTAAAAAGTGATACTTCATATGCTAAAATATAGTATTACTTGGAAGTTGGAAGATTGAAGAAGTAAATTTACAAAATCAAGAAAATCTTGTAATACCTCAAGAGGGAACGATTCTTGCAACAAGTTTTGTATTTATATCACGTTTCTAGTATTAGAGTCTGAGTCTTCCATGCAATTCAAAATTTCTTCTTAGACCGACTCTCCTTAGTGTCAAATCATTATATATTTTCTAGAACAATCATATAAAACAAACCAACCCAAAACCCAGCCAGGGTGAGATTCTTAATCCTATATCGACCAATTTACAAGACAAAAACATGCATACTGATAAAACAAGCCAAAGACAACTTACCAATGAAAGGACGGTGAACTTGATGAAATTGCATAATTTGATGCAGAAGCAGCCGCACTTGGAGTTGTGTGTCATCTTCATTTGAATCCTCCCATCACTATGGTCTGCCGTTCAGCAGTATCCTCTACGATATTTGATGCATATGAAACAACAATTTCACTTAACTGATATAGTAATACGAAAAAAAAAATTGCACCATCACTCCTCAAAACAATTAGGATCAATCAAAAGAAACAAAAATAGCGAAATTAAACAACACGAAACCACCAGAGAAATTGCCCCAGATCGGATCGCGAAACCACCAGAAGCCCGGCCATTCGCGCATCTCGAAACTAGAAACAGAATTCCCAGGTTGTTTTACATTCGACCCAGAGGGATTACCTGCAATCAATCGCTGGGTAGACGCACCAGCAGCGGGATACACCTCCTGTAACGACGGAAACTCGCTCAGCGCCGCACTAGGGCAAGCCCTCCGCGCTAAATTGAAATCGCGAATCGGCAAAGAATGAAGGTTCGGCATCTCCGGGTTGGGGGTTGGGTGAATTGATGTCGCCTAGACCGTCAAGACCTCAGGCGAGTCCAACGGAGGCGTGCTCATGTCGGAAGCAGTCGTCGGTTGGCCCGCTTTGTTGGACAGGGCTGCGAGAATTACAGGATTCGAGAGTTTCTCAAATAATTTCGATAAGACTAGGGTAATCTGGGCCGCTGGCAAGGTGGGGGGTATCGGGCACGGTGAGGCGGCCATAGCCGCAGCCGGCGGTGTGGTTGAGACGGCGGTGTGTGTGAGTTGGACGAAAACACACACTAAAGTGTGAAATCGCACATAGTGCGCTCCTAAGGGTTTTTTTTCTCGGGAAAAATTAATTTAATTCGTATAAAAAAAATTAAAGTTTGACTAACGGCGCGTGTTCGGAAACCGCGATTTTGACGGAAATTTCAGTCGCGGGACCAAAAGTGTCAAAATTTTGGGCTACGGGACCAAAAATATAAGATTTATGACCAAAATCGTGAGGGGGTGTGTCATGTGGGACCAAAAGTGCGAAAAACTCGTGCAAGTACAATTCATAATACTAATTCCGTTAATTACTACTAAGTAGTGTCGAATATACAACTTCCTAATTGGACAAAAAAAAACAATCGAATATAATTCTTAATGTTTTGGCTATCAATTATAGGAGTGAGCATTCGGTTATTCTGTTATTGAACCAATCAAATTGGCAACAACTGAATTAACTGAAAAATTATCATAATGAATGGGAATTGAATCATATAACTACAAAACTGATCTTAAACGAACCGAATTTCTCGATTCGACTATGGTAAAAAGTTCGAAAGTATGTGACTTTTTAAATTGAACTATTATTTAAAAGCATCGTATCTTGTAAATTATGAAATGAATATTGAGTCTATTGAGCAATAACAGTGATTTAATGAAATAAATATTCACATGAAATAAGTATTCAAGAAACAATGACAGATTTATAAGATTTTGTAAGAGATTATATAAATTCGGGGACTATATATTATATATAAGTGTCAAATTCGGTTTGATTTTCGATTTTCTATTTTTTATTTTACAGATTGTAGCCAAAATTGGATACCGAAAGTTTTGGAATTCAAAATCGATACGAATAGAATACCAAATTAATCGAACTGAATTCGTATTTCAATTCGACTCGACTTAATTTTTCGGTTATTACCAAATAGTACTCACCCCTAGCTATCCTGGAGGATTTGCTTAAAAATAATACAATTGCGGTAAAACAAGTAGAAACAAAAAAAAAAAGAGAGACGAAAAAAATAGAAAAAGGATATTAATAATTTAATATCATACATAAAATCTTTGATTTTCTTTATCAACGTTAGAACTTCCCTTGTTTGTTTTTTTTTCTTTCTCTTTTTTTTTCTTTTTTTTCTTTTTTTGTTGGGAAAGCATGAACTTCCCTTATATCAAGTATTATTACTTTCCTTGTACATTAAATTCGGACTCGATAAATCCGTAATTTAGTCAAATCTTGATTTCCTTTAATTACAGAATTACCGTAATGAGCACTGACATCCAAGAACTATTACTTTTTGTATATTATCCAAATACATTATTTTCTATTAATATATAAATATTTATGGATTAGGATTCAATAAAAGTATTAATATAACCTCATAAAAATATTTTTGTGTACGTTTCTTATAATTTGGAGTTAGTAAATCAAACATGGATATACCCTAGATATGTTTACCATATGTGTTAGTTCTCCCCTCATATAAATACAACTCTTTCATTGATATCTTCATATATCTTATGCATAAGTTCTTGTTCTTCCAAAAAAGCAATCAAGGCACAAAGAAAAAAATTAGTGACTTATCAATGGCGTCTTCTCCAAGTTCCATAATGGTTCGTGATGTTTGGGGTCACAATTTGGAGGATGAATTCTACCTCATTCATCAAAGTCTAGGACAATTTTGTCTAGCATCTTTTGACACTGAATTTCCAGGTACAATCTACACTACTCGAATACGATTTTCGAAACTTTCCAGCATCCAACTCTACCGTTTGATGAAGAAGAACGTCGACCCACTCAAACTCATCCAACTCGGCCTCACTCTCTCCAACTCCCACGGAAACCTCCCATCATTCGGCACCGATTTCCAGTACGTATGGCAGTTCAACTTTCGCGATTCGACCCTGACTGTGACCTCCAAGAACCGGAAGCCATCGCTTTCCTCAAGAAGCATGGCATGGATTTTGACAAGAACAGGGATAAGGGCATCGACTCTCGTACTTTTGCATTGAAGTTCGTTGAATACGGGCTGGGCCAGGGTTCGGGCTTTTGCATCGACCCTTTTATGCTATTAAGGCTATCTCATCCTCATGCTTTGTTTTTCTACCCCTCTATAACTAAGTAATAATTCCCTCTTATGACAAAAACTCATATGAGACGGTCTCATGCATGAGACGGGTAAAACCTAGCACAAATCACACCTACCCCCTTCTAAAGTGTTAAAGCGTCAATGTCCAACTTACGCCCGTTTCACCATGAGACAGTCTCATGCAAGTGTGTCTCTTCCCTTATATATGAAACAGATACTCTAACTTAAAGAATAACAGAACAACCAATTATACTTTCTATTTTGATCAGATGCTTAATGACAAGTAGTGCATAGAATTAAAACTGAATCAATGTCACTGTCATTTCGATTCAGTGAAACCAACTGTATTTGAAAAATACTATTCCAATATAAATTAGCTGATGAACACTCCTCAAGGACCAAGTGATCATCAGTTTGAATTAAAAATATCGAAGAAACCAGTTTCAACTGGCGGATCTCTACTAAGGAAATACTTTTCGACAGAAAAATCACTGCTTGAAGGTGAGGCATCCAAACAGATCAGTGACCATGAAACATATTCCTACACAGCCCCATCAACACCAAATTATAATACATATCTCATAAAGTGACACAGAAGATCAATTTTGGTGACAACTCATGCGACCAGGATGTGCTCATGAATCAAGTTTTTTTTTGTTTCTTTCAGGTTGTTGTCTGTATTACCTGCGTTCACAGCATCGAGACATTTTGGGCCGATGAAGCTTGGTTGATTTGTAGAAGATAGAAGCCTCGCCCACATCCTGTCCGTTATGACAACATTGTTTTGCTTTTCGATAACACGCTGCACAAATTAACATTTTTTGTCAACTTCGTATTGTATCCAGCATAGTAAGAAATATTAAGATTTTGATTGATGCCAAATGGAAAAGAGAAATAGGTTCAGCTAGGGTTTGATATACCTAATCAGGATTTTCTAAGCCTACTTACTGGAGGTGCAAGCCATGACAACACACAGAGCGAATTAAAATTTATTGGTAGCTAAATTTTAAAAATGGGCAGTAGCCAGTAAGTTATTTCAGTTGCAGTCTTGCCGACTATCACAAGTTGAAAATAGTCCGCTAACTTTCAATTGTTCGACATTTTAGTCCGGTAACCGGCTGCAGGAGGTGAAACATCCGGTTTACGCTAATGTGGCAATGTCTGATTTGTCCACGTCTTAGAGTCTGATTGGTCAAAAGGATGTTTCACCTCATGCAGCTAGTTACCAAAACTAAATTGTCGAAAAATTGAAATTTATGACTATTTTTAATTATTGTTAGTCGGCAGGACTGTAATCGTAATAGGGGTAACTTATAGGACTAAAAAACTATTTTCCCTTTTAAAAATCACGAGGAATCAGAAACACAGAAAAATGGGAATACTACTAGCATTGGCCGAGAACGTAACCCAAGAAATCTGAAATTTATTTTGTAATATAATAAATGGCTTACATGAAAGGGGATGTATGTTTGTCTGCCATTGACAAGCCCACTTGTGAAGCCTGTGTAGCCGGCCATTGCTCCATGAACAGCACTTTGTGCAAGAAGCGTGCAGTACACATTGTCAGCTGCATTGCTAGGAATAGCACGGATCATGTAAGTTGGATCTGCAAATTCTGAAGTTAGCATCGTCACTGTGAGAAATAGGATAAAATAATTTCAGTACAAGTATCCTGACCTATATATTTTAGAGTAACCGGAATTTTATTTGGCTTCGCAAAATTTTCCTGTCAAAAGAGAATAGTAGCTTAGTAAAGAACATTTAGACAGTAAACTTAAGTTTCATATGTCAAGTCTCGAAGAGGGTAGGAGAAACATCTCTGTTTGAACTAATGTCTCGCCTTTGATTCCACCCGAAAATGGGAACTTTTATCACCATACATGTTTTTTATAGGAGAAATATATTCAACAAAGAACAAACAGATGGACCCAATTAAATCCAAGCTTTATTTATCATCCTAACAACAGGAAGGGAATATACAAAAATGAGTAGGTCTAGTGTGCAAATTTGTATAGATGAAAATATATAAAATTGTCCTAAATCAACCAACTACACCCTAAACACGAAATAATTAACCCTAAATTATGACCTATCTGAGCTGGGTGAACCATGAACTAGTCGGACCGAGTGAACCATGAACCACTCAATTTTGTATTACATTCATCAATTATAGAATTTGGTTGAAAATTAAAGTTTTTGCATCTATACAAATTTGCATGCTAGACTTTGTCTACAAAAATATATTTACCGATCACAACCTCATAACATAAAGCAAATATTGTTCTTAAACTTATATTTTTTTCTCAACTGATACTGTTTTGGTTTCTGAAGGGGAGTACACATAACAGGAAGGGAATAATGATTTTTGCAGAAGATTATTTTATCGAGATAGTTATCATGGGATTCACAGGTGGGCACACATAACCACACACAGAGGATGGAGTAACTACGAGTAATTTAAGAGATGAAAATGTCTTGCTTGCAACCACTTTTTACGTTCTCAAGACAATGCAAACACTTGTTGCATCAAAACCAAGTTCCTCAAATGTTATCCATCCTCTTTATCAAGCATAATAGCTTTACCAATAAAAAGTATATAGATAACTTACAAAAAGCTACAATTGGGGACCTGTTTATAAAGAAGAACTTTTATGTTTTGGAATTAAAAATAACCCATTGAGGTACTAAAAAAACTCTTATTGAAGTTTTTGTTAGTTCACCCAAAAGATGCAATTTGTAGAACAGAAGAAAATTCAAGGAAATGTTTGTTATTTTCACTTCGTTGGTTGCTTTCAGTAAATAGTTCAAACCTAAAAAGGTAGTTCTTGTAATTATCCAAAAATATATATGAAAGTAACACAATAAATAACAAATAGCCACTGAAATTAGTATAAATATAAATTTACCCTTATTCTATTTGAAATCCACAGCCCAACATCCTGTAGTAGCTTGTTCCCTGAAGCATCCTGTTCATTTTTTTCTGCAAGAAGTTCCTGTCCAGCTCCTTCAGCAATGACAATGACCATATGCCCACGGTCTTTGATTGTTTTATCTATATATTCGAAAAGCCCCCCTTTTCCTTCAAGATAGAAGGGTGATTCCGGAATCAAACAGCAGTCCACATCTCGGCTGGCCAGAGTAGCATACATTGCAATAAATCCTGCACCAACAAATCCAATATACAAGATGGTATAAATTAGTCTAAAATAAAATAAGGAAAAGAAAACCATGGGAGCAGACTGTAAAGCTTCAAAGAGGTAGCTTATGTGGCTTAAAAAGCTCCTATTTGCCATTAAATTTCCCTTCATTTGCACGAAATTCATTATTCCTTTTCTAAATAAGGCCACCACTTTTTTAACCAATTCTCTTTAACATTTTTTTAATATTAAAATTGAGGTAATCAATCAGTTCTGACCAAACACCTTAAATCATGCTCATTCACTTTTGGCGTACATGTCGATATTGTTCAACCAGAAGTGATCAACCATGATTTTGGTGTGTGTATTAAGAAAAGGTGGTTCTGAATAGCCGTGTACTCAAAAAATTATTACAGGCAGACACCACAAAAACATTGGAAAGTGAAGCTTACACATTAAATGGTTCAGATTTTTTATTGGTTGTAATAATCTTACCACTGTAGCGTCCCATTAGTTTCACTACACCAATTCCATTTTCTGCACTCTCTGCTTCAACATGTGCAGCATTTATAGCACGCTGAGCTTCCTCAACAGCAGTATCAAAACCAAATGACCTGTCAATAACCTGATACCAAGAACCAAAGGAAATTAAAACATGCCAGAAATAAAAAGGGACAAGAAAAGAACAAGAAAAAACATTGTCATTCAGAAGAAGCAGAAAACAAAAAAAAAAAAGACATTTGACAGAACAAATTCATGGATCATTCCAAGGTTGATATGAATATGCATATGATATAACATGTGTGTATCGTATGTATATTTTCTCTCATTTTAAGTATCGTTTGTTGCCTATCAGAACTGACAATGCGATAAAAAACCACTGGAATAGTTCCGTGAAGAAGAAATTGGATACGTATTTGGCTTCAGGACTACTTTCACAGTTTCAAGGTCTGCCTCTCCCGACTCATCCTAATCAGTCAGCAGCTTCCTCTTCTTCGAGGGCACAACAGAGTAGTGAAGATAATAGTGTTGTTAAAATTGGAGAAGAAGTGGATGATACTTCTGAATGCAGTCAATCTACAAGAAACACAAATGTACATCTGATGGGGGACTGCAGAACTACTGAAGATTTGAGTTCAAATCCATGTGCTGAAGATTATCGTCCTGTATTTCAAGAAGCAGCATTTGGGATACCAGAAATACCTTGTGAGCTTGGTGACAATCCCGATTTCTCTCTAGATTGGGTGACCTTTGAAGGAAGAGATTGGCCACTAAATTCTAATGACCTTCCCGATATGTCTGTGCTTGATTTAGGGCAAGACTCGTCGGGACTCTACTTGTTGCCATCTTTCAGTGGCCAGGATAATAACCATGAAGAGGCTCCCTTGCCACAAGAGGCTCCCTTGCCACAAGACTGCAGGATGGCATACGGTGAGGCTGACAACGGTGGATGTTGTTCCTCAGGAAATGGTATTACCGACTTTGATGGCAATACAGATTCAAGATTTCAGATTCTTGAAGATGGGACTTTTGCTTCACAATCTTGTTATGCACCATCTGATATACTGGGCAGTTCATTCCCTCAACCTGTTTCCATTGCTACACAAATGATGATCAATTCATTTCTGGTATTGACCCAAATCAGTATAGTTATTCTCATGAGAATGCAGATCAGGAGTCTATTCCACCAAGTGAACACTATGGCTTTTAAATCCTGAGGAACCAGATTGTAACACCAATGAGACAAAAGAATCGCCAAAACTTGTTCCAGTTGATGATGTTAAAACTGAAGAAGAGAAAGACTCTGGAGCTTTATTCTATGAGCCTCCTCGTTTTCCACGCTTGGAGATACCGTTCTTCAGTTGTGATCTTATACAATCGGGGAGCGATATGCATCAAGAGTACAGCCCGCTTGGCATCCGCCAATTGATGCTATCTTCCATGACGCCATTTAAACTCTGGGATTCACCATCCAGAGATGATAGTCCTGATGCTATTCTGAAGAGTGCCGCCAAAACTTTTACTGGCACGCCATCAATACTGAAGAAAAGGCACCGTGATTTAGTGTCTCCTTTGTCAGAAAAGAGAGACGAGAAGAAGCTTGATGGTTCCATGAGGCAAGCATCATTTTCCAATTGGACGAATGGGCTTTCCCAATTAGAGGTCATGTTTGATGAATGTCTGATCTCACAATACGAGTTTTTGTAGGACATTGGCTACTATCTGACCCCAGGGGGGGACGGAAGTTATGATGCGATTGGGTTAATGAAGCAATTAGGCGAGCAGACTGCTAGCGCATTTGCTGATGCCCAGAAGGTTTTGGGAGATGAAACTCCTGAAACAATATTGAAGGGAAAATGCACCATAAACCAGGAAAGAGAAAAGGAGAATAATTACAAGCCAAGCTCTAAGAAGGATCATAATTCCGTCTCTGCTTCAGTTTTGATGGTATGGTCATCTTGGATTTTTACAAGAATTGTCATGTCTCTTCAATTTTAAATTTTGCAGTTGCTTTACTTATGTTTCTAGTCGTAAATATTCTGCGTTCTTGAGAGGCAAACTATGTTCAGATAAACGAACTAGGAATCTTTCAGTTGATAATCTCTTTTATTTCACACTTATGTTTTTCATATATTCTGTTGTTTGAGTTTAATCTTGTATTAACATACTCGGGAATTATGCATTGTAGGCAGAGAGACAAACCCTTGATTTTAGCGAATGTGGGACCCCCGGAAAGGGAACTCCGAAATTCTCAAGCAGCAGCAGCACAAGTTACTCAAGTCCCTCTTCTTATTTGTTGAAAAGTTGCAGGTAGGAGAAGGAAGTTGCACATGGCAAAAGCATTCTACTGTAGTTTCATTGCCATCGATATATATACATACATTTGTTGTATAATCTATGTATGATTTTCATTTCAGGCATCTTGATTTCCAGTTACCGAGTATACAAAAAAACCTGATCATGTAAAATTCATTTGGGACTGTGTATAAAGCTTCAATTCATTCTTGACGATGAATTATAATTCAAATATACATCTTTATGCACTGTTTTACTGGAAATTTGATGGTATTGTGCAGGTCTCTTTAAAAAACAAATCACTACCCATCTTTTTCCCTTTTTTCTCATGTTAAGAGAATGGACTTCAATGTAAATTATAAGTGTAAAGTGTGTGGGGTGAAGGTGAAGGTGAAATTAGTCCTAAACTCGTTGTTACGTATGATGCTTTAATTTTCAAATTCCAAACTTTTACGATTGAATTCGAGCATAGATATAAATTGTGTCTTCATTAGTGAAAGTAATAATTTTTCTAAATAAAATTGATAGTTTTTATGCATAACATTGATAGTTTATTTTGCATACAATACATTGATTGTCTTTATGAATAACTTTGATAGTTTTTCTGCATAATAATGATAGTTTTTTTGCTTAACAGATAGTTTTTTCAAATGATAATTTTTTTTTTTTTTGGAATTTAGTATAATAATAGTCTTTGTGATCAATACCAATGATTATTTTTCAGCATAACAATGATAGTTGTTTTGTTTAACAATAAATATTTTTTCTACATAACAGTGATAATTATTTGCTAAATAGTGATAGTTAATTTGAATAACAATGATATTTTTTGCTTAATAGTGATAATTTGTATGTACAACAGTAATAGTTTTTTTACACAATAGTGATAGTTTTTCTGCATAACAGTGTTACTCTTATAACTGAGATGTTCACTTAAAAAAATTCAGGTTTTCCCACGGCCTTTGCCTTTGGCATCTTCAACAAAACTCAATAAGTAAATTTGTATAACTGAAGCAAATTTTTGCGATGATAAACTATATCCTGCGGTGGCCGCGATTTTCGGTGATGGCGGTGGCCTCGATTTCCTTCATGCTCAATTTTGATGTTCCGCCGGCGGCGTGATTTCCTAAATATGAAGGATTTGAACGATTTTATAAATTTTTACTACATATAACCATAAAAGGAGAAGGGAGGAGGGTTTCATCCGCAATTAAAAATTGAAAAAGAAAATAAACTAAAATTTACATATATAAGACACAATTTTTAGTATGCGGATCAGGGTTAACCCAAGTTTACCATGAACCAGGCCTACTTGTATTTTTTGTCAAAAAGATATTATCTGTTGGATTCTTTGAAATGAAAATCATGCGGTTTACTTATTTTTGCAATACTTATTTTTTAAAAGTATTGCAAAAATCTTTAGATATATCACATTTTAAAGTTGATATAATTTGATATTGAGAAGATGTAATGATTAAATTTGATATGATATATTTTTCGAAATTAGGGCTGTCATTGGATATGAATTTGTTTGTTTACATTAGCAATATAACAATGATAAAAATTCGTGTGAGACAGTTTTATACATGATATGAGTATAAACTAACTAGCACAAATTAATACCCTCCCATCCTAAAATATTAAAACGTCAATCCCAAAATTATGTTTCGTCTCATAGTGAGATCATCTCATCCTAAAATATTAAAACGTCAATCCCAAAATTATGTTTCGTCTCATAGTGAGATCATCTCAAGTAAATGTGCCTCAATAATAAAAATTAGTTTAATGTTACATATTTTTATATTTTTATATTATTATAATATTTAAATCAGGATAACTTCTTGCCGAAGTATGGCGACAAGATTTGAATCATGACAAAAACTTTTATCATAGCATGAACTCGGGTCAAACCTGACCCATATACTGCAAATGGGTCATATATATACCATCTGAGCCATTTCAATCCATTTTTTTTCCGCTAATTTCCCTTCTTCTCTTTCCACCCCAAATGCGAAACTACTCGATTCTTCTTCGACGGCGACGACTCCGACGGCGAAGGGTTATTCTCATGACGCTGGGCGGCAAATTGACCTCAAAACGAGACGCGCAAGGCTCGCTCAACCCTTTTGGAATAGTCTATGACTTTGTTTTGTTTGTGGAATTTGGAAATGTAGAAATTGTTGGGATTATACTAGAAAGTATGCTTTTACTTTTGTATAATCAAAACTGAATTTCGGACTTATTTACTGAAATAAATTGTTTATCACTGATGCTTTAAATATTCACGAATGTTACATATATTTACTGCATAACTGTTCAAATAAGTCGTATGTGTTACATTGTAGTTAATTTAGTGATACCAGATCACAGAAGATTAAATTAACAGTCCCTTGTAACTAAAAGTACGCCATTCGCGACCTAGATGGAAATGAACAACCCATCGTGAAAGGTTGAAGTGTAAGACTCAGATTGGCTTGTCTTGACCAAGAGATTACACTAGTGCATGACTGATGCACTGAATAGGTTCTACAGGAGGACAAATTCTTCAGAACTGAACAAGGAAGAATTAGACCTCAGTGGTTCGTTATTTCTTAATCTTCGTCTCTTAAATAGGATCACGTGGGATTGGTAACTATTGCTTTGACTTAACATGGGTAGCGAATCAACAAGATTCAATACTTTTTATCTTGGGCAATATTATTAGTCACATGTGATTGCTAAGATTTAATACGAAGAATCGTGTGCAAGTACGCTTGTTTGATTTGCCCCCTTGGGAGGTTCATAAGCTTTATCATACCAAATCTTGCAAGTGGAATTAGTTTCCGGTATGGATAATAATGTTGAACCGTTCCTTGACCAAGGATAAAAGATATTAATTAATGGAAAGCTATTTCAGTGGCTTGAATTAATTAATGGGCTAGATAATCTTAAACACGGGAAATAATAACCGGGAGCCATATTGACTGTAATATGGGTTAAGATGGATAGTGCAATATTAATTATGTAGTGGGATTAATTAATATTTATGGGCTTGAATAATATTGTGGCTCAATATTAGATATTCAAGGTCCATTAGAAGGTCCAATCTTAATTCTCCTAAAGGCCCCCTGAGTAGCCCAACATATAGTCCAATAACTGAAAAGGTGATTAAAATAAAATAAATATTGTTGCTTATTTTTCCAAGTAAATTTCAAAAATTATGGATAAGTTGGGAGAAAGATTTTATTTGAATTTTGTTATGAAATGAAGATATGTATTCTTGGAATACAAGATTATCTCATTAAATTCAAGAAATCTCCCACTTGGTTAATTCATAAGAGGATTTCGAAAGTTTGGAAATATAGTGGGCAAGAAAGATTTTCTTGATTTTCTTGAAAATATATTATGGAAGATATGTATTTCTTGAAATACAAGAATATCTCATAAATTCAAGAAGATCCAAATCTTGGATTCTTGACTCATCATATTTTCGAAAATATCCATAACATTAGAGTAAGTGGGATTTTTTGTGGAATATTATAATTATGAGAAAAAGAATATAGGAGATATATTCAAGATTTCTTGGAGATCAAGAAAAGATTTTCCCACATTGTTTTATCACAAAATTTTCGTCCACTTCATGCTCTATAAATAGGGGATGATTCTTTCATTCCCAAGTACAATTCCATGTGCTGGAAAAATTAGTAAATCCACAAAGGTGGTGCAACATAATTTATTTTCCTTTTGTTAAATCGTTCACAAGTGTCCTTCCACCGGATAGTCGAACGAGGGCTAAGGGAATACTTGGGAAGTTCTTTCGGTTAGTCTATCCAGCCACACCGTTGCCATCCCAAGAGGTACGTTCACGTAAACTCGTAGAATTCTGCATGCGTAGGTTTTACGTGAATTATTATATGCATGATATGTTGTTGGATTATTATTTGAATTAATATAGGATTAATTCATGCTAGTAATAATTATAAGAATTAAATTTGTATTTAAATATTCACCCCGAATAGATCTGTGCAACTTATTCCCCAACAACTGGTATCAGAGCCACGGTTTTGGGCTCTGAATTTTTTAAATTGTAATTTAATTCATTGACATTAAATTTGAAATTGGATAGTAGAATTGCTAGATCTGTTTTGCAGGTATCCAATTGTCATGGAATTTAATGTGTTTATTTATGCATGCATATAAATTGTGGTTTTTAATTCGATTCGTTCGGATTCGTTTTGCCTCGTGAGAAAATCCACGAGTAGATTAGAATTTGTTTGATTTGATCAATGTAATAGACTAGTCTAGATCTAGGTTTATTAATTTTTTTGTAAAAAAAATTGTAAAGGATCGAAAACGAGGACGAGGCGAAGAATTAAAGGACAAAATCCGAGGCCTAAGGCGTAGGAGGCGTGCGTCGAAACGCGTGCCAAGGGAGGCACGCTGCGTGAGCGTGAATCACGTGAGCCCCCCAGCGATGCGCCGGGCGAGATCCGCCACGCCAACGGGTGGGGCGCTTAGGCGACGCCGTCGGAAGACGTGGCGGCGAATTGGATGTCTTGTAGCGACGGATGGGCGGTCGCTGATGTGTGAGGGCATCTTGTAGTCGCTTGTGGTGTGCCATGAGTACCGCTGGTGAGGGGCACGGCCGACGCCGCGCCAAGACGATTCTACGTCGCCGAGGAGTGCTTGGGACCGCCGAGGTGTGCCGAGGCGCTTGGCGGGTGATGCTGCCGAAGGCCGCTGAGAGGTGAACAGCAAGTGGCCCGGATCGGCGCAGCATCCCGATCGCGAGCCGCTTGGCGTGGCGTTTGAGAGCGGATATTTTTCGAGACGATCGAGTGGGAGAAATTCAAGGCGGTGTTTCTTCAAGATCAAGCCAAGAAAAATCAAACCATGACAATTGGATAATTTGTGCCCAATATGTTTATTTTTTTTGTTTTACTTGATTTATTTTGTGCTATCTTATGCTTTATTTAATTTGTTTAAATGTGTTTGCATGAGAGTTGCCCAATGAAAAATCTCACCTTCAAAATTACTAAGTATGTTTAAATAATTAATTGACAATTTTATTAGGATAATAAAATTGAATTAATTTTTTGACCTCCATGATTTATTTATTTGTGAATTCTTTTGGAGAAATTTCACGGGACGGTCAAAAGATAGCTTTTCATGAATGAATTCAAAATGGATGATTGTGGGTTATTACTAGTGGCGGCGATGACCCTCCTCCCACGAGGCTCGTTCAAAAAGCTAAATAATAATCCTGTATTTAATCATGGTTATTACTTAGGTATAAAATTGATATGCATATACTTTAGAAGTCCCCTGTCAATTTTATATTGGTCAGTTGGGAGCCAACTATTAATCTGGATATTAAAGGTTTAGAATCGTTCTTGTTTGTAACTCTGCTTTTAATGTGTTTAAATAATGACCCACCCCACGTGGCTTATTTAAACTGTTTTGAGATGTTGGTGATGGCATGTTCATATTTTTTTGAGATTTTAAATATGATGCATGTGATCAAATCTTGTGATATACTTGTGCTTATGCATATAGTTATTTATTTCAGTTCAGCATGTCGTTACCTTTTAATCCACTGTTATTATACTTAAAGTCAATACAATATGGAAACTATATTGATTGGAAAATTATAATTGTCCTAACTGCACAAAAGCACAAGTGGATTTTTGACACACCAAAATCAGATGAGCCAACTGACGAGTCAAAACATGCGGGACTCGTCAGATCACCTTGCGAGAGATGTCGTCGCTGAAAATGGTGGAGGGCAAACCCGTAAGGGATTACGTCCTCAAAATAGATGGCCCAGCTGAAGCAATCACAAGTTGAGCATCAACTTCGTCGTGAAGTGGAAATACAGAGCCATCTCAGGCACCCAAACATACTACGCCTCTATGGTTATTTCTACGATCAGGTATAAAGCTTTTCATAAATTTATGATCTGTACGAAACTGTTATACTGGGGCTAATTGAGACATTAACCGCAGAAACGAGTTTATCTGATTCTGGAATACGCTGCCAAGGGAGAACTTTATAAAGAGCTGCAGAAGTGCAAGTACTTCAGTGAAAGGCGTGCTGCTACGGTGAGTAATAGCAAAGCTCTAATTTGTTGGAATGCAATTTATAGATTATGATTTGTGCATTTTAGTAAATGCAAATGTGGTTTAAGAGGCTATGTTTCTTGTTTACATATTTGGAACATGGTACTACAGTATGTTGCATCTCTAGCTTGGGCACTCATTTACTGCCACGGGAAGCATGTGATACATCGAGACATCAAACCGGAGAACCTTTTGGTTGGAGCTGAGGTAAATAGTTGTAGCTCTTGCCAATTGCTTAATTATACAAGTTAGCATATTTTCTCATTGTACTAGTGCTTTCAATTGGCAGGGGGAGCTGAAAATCGCAGATTTTGGTTGGTCCGTTCATACTTTCAGTCGCAGGAGGACTATGTGTGGCACTCTAGATTACCTCCCACCTGAGATGGGTATGCTAATTATAAATTAAACAAGCTATTTCCAGAGTTGGAATTCCAAATGCTTATGTTATATGGTCATTGGTTATGAATTGTAGTGGAGAGTGTGGAACATGATGCAAATATAGATATATGGAGCCTTGGTGTACTCTGCTATGAATTCCTCTACGGGATGCCCCCTTTCGAAGCTAAAGAACACTCAGATACATACAAAAGGTATAAATACATTTTCTAACGAAATAATGGGAGATATATACGAATCATTTCAAGCTTATAACAAGGCTTCATTCGTTGTCTGCAGGATTATCCAGGTGGATTAAAAATTCCCTCCAAAACCAATTGTCTCATCAACTGCAAAGGATCTTATAAGTCAGGTAACTTAATTAGGTTCACTCGCTTTTAGTGCTTGGATCAACTTTATTTGAACACAAATTTTCTTTTGTTGAATATAACAGATGCTGCTAAAGGATTCATCGCAGTGAATGCCTCTACACAAACTACTCGAGCATCCATGGATCGTGCAATATGCCAATCCCTCTGGCGTTTATAGGGGATGATTCATTCGTATCATCGTCATCCAAAAATAGAAAGAAGTCCTACAGTTTGGATTATAAGTAGATCATTTTGTTGTAAAATACTGAATGTTTGTAGTTTTGGGTTAAATTAAATACCACCCATGCATTGAGTTTGTAATTCATGGTGCACTGTGAAACCTCGTCTTTGCTCACTATTTTCATTATAGATCCCAATCTTCCAATTTTTTCTTCTGAATTGATTGTTAAAAGTAGATTGACAATTTAAAAATAAGCAGTATGCAGTATCAGATAGGCCGGGAGTGCAGGGGTGGGATTCGTCTCGAATTCGCACCGGATACACCACATATTTTATTTATTTATTTATTTTTATTTGAATACGCGTATCGGATACGTATTGAGGTATATTGTCAAATTTATTAAATTTGAGGATTTTTTGTAATATTTTAAAATTTATTAATAATTTAATAATTTAAATAACAAACCCCAATTGCCCAAATTTGAGCCATTCGAAAGCAATACTATGTACTACTCATTAACAAGAAAATACTAGTTTAGTGCCCGCGTGTTACGCGGTTTATAATTAAAAATTACAATATTTTCAATAAATATTATATTTAATAATTAAAAATATAAATATGTGCATAAATACACTAAATATGAATTAATAATTGTTTAAGGTGTATATTAATAAAAAAAAATTAAATCTTGGAATAAGATTATTATGTCAAGTATTATTTATCCATTTTAATATGAAATTGAAACCTACAGATCAAAACAAAATAAATCGACTAAGAAAAGACTAATAAATTAATTAATATGTAATAATAAAAAAATTAAAAGTGAATGAATTATAATATAAAATACTTTTGCCACATAATATATGTTAAGATATACATAAGAGCAATTATAAAATAAAATTATTTATTAAGAAATTAATAATTGAATATAATTCAGACTAAGATAAAATAAATTTAGAATGAATATTTTATTTATCTTAAATTAAGTAAAAAAAAATCAAAAGAAATATAAATGAATAATATTATATAATTAAATAAAGCATAAAGTAATAAATATGAATGGCACATTTTATAACATTCACACATATTTTAAATACCTAAATAATTAGAAATTAATTATACACAAAAATTTAAGTTTTATGACACATATGATTCTTTTATAAAAAAGAAATAAAAAAAATGACATGTGTACTCAAATTTCTCATTAAATGACACATAGGTTAAATTAACATGGAGTTGACACATCATGAAAAAAAAAACTCCCTATTAGTATATAGAGGGATTATAATTTATAAATAATTCTTAATACATTAAATATTAAATAAGTAAATACAATTAATAAATTAACAATCAAAAATCAATTAAATGAACTAATCAAACAACTAGTCCCAATTAAATTAATTTTTTTTGGTATTATTACATGTGTTATATATAATTAAATAAAAATAAATTGACGATTTCGCCGTAGTATCGTATCCTAAAATTTTGAAAATCTCCGAATTCCCACACCTGAATCGTATCGCATCTGAGCTAGAGCCGTCAAAATGGGTTGGGCCCATTGGGCCAGCCCGCCCCGCCGTGCTAAAGAGGTGGGTTGGGTTAAGAAAATTTTAGCCCGTTTGAAGGCGGGCCTAGATGGGCCGGCCCGTTTGGGCCGCGGGTTTTGGCGGGTTGGGGGCGGGCCTAGGCGGGCCGGCCCGCTCCCTAATTTTTTTTTATTTTATTATATATTTTAGCAATTATAATGTTATTTTTTGGGATATTTTGTAAGTTTATGTTTGTAGATGATAAATTTAATATGTAGAAGATTATGTTTATAAATTATTATGGTTGATTAGTGGTAAATTTCAATTTATATGAAGTTATATTTGTGAGTAATGAATGATTAATTTTATTTATGAGAAATATTTTATTTTAATTTTTTTGTAGTGATAATAACCAACATAAATTGTTTGATTTCATTAGACTTTGATGAATTTAATGTATTTAGAGCTTTTAAATTACATATTTATATTTTTTTAAATATAAAATATTATTAAAAATATAATAGTGATCGGCCTGGCTGAAACAGAACCCGCCAATTAGTGGATTGGGTTGGGATTTTTCTGACCGCCCGCCTCGCCCATAAAAAAGGCGGGCTTTTATGGTTTTTTTTGCCCGCCTGCCGACGACCCGTCTTGACAACTCTAATCCTGAAAGCAACACAAATTATCCTATATTTACACATTTTAAAACATGTTGTCCTACATTCACAAGTCCGTTATTATATTATGTGTTCTTAAAACAGAACTTTCCTGAGTTACTGGCGGGAAAAAAACATTATTCCCTTTTGCATTGCAGGAGGGAACAAGTAACATGAGCTCTTGATTTCACTTTGCTTAATTTTTATAAAACAAAATATATATGCAAATTAATAATAATAAATATCTCTTCATCTCTTGTATTTTTCAAATAATCCATCTTCTTTATTTAACCTGCATGTTACTTGTACCCTATAACTTATGTTGCATAAGTGCGGGAGATATGAATTTTTAAAAAAAAAATTAGGGTGCGATACAATAAAGATACATCAATTTATTTATATTTTATTATATAATATCTATAAAAATATGTAGAATTTTTTAAATTAATTTATCAAATGTATGTAATTCGCATAAGACTTAAACATTTTCAATAGTTTAATGTAACTAAAAAGGAAAACACCAATTCAATTAAAAAAATAAGTGATATATTGTCAATTTAATTTATATTATATAATAATGTTCAATGAAATAATACATCTAATATTTAATAATATGGTCATTTAGAGTTAGTCTTGAAAATTTGTAAAAAAATCTAAAAAATAATTGCTCACGCATCTTTCCCGCACCGAATACGCGTATTATGTGTATTGAATTCACGTATCCTAATTTTTTTAACAAAAAATATTTAAAAATTTGTCACGTAACGTATATCGTTGTTTATGCAGAGTGTACGATCAAATGCCCGAGCCAAGGTTGGTTGCTACTAATAATTGTTGAGTGGGTCTCTTAAGACTGGATTACACCGTGCAAGACCCGAACGCAGAGTGATCCATTTAAAAAAGCGGGTCGCCACAGTCTTTTAAATTGTTATCTTCGCCACAAGCTTTACAATATTCCAATGCAGCCCACCGGTTCAACAACTCTCTTTTAAGGCATAGGTATTAGGTTCAATCCCTACCTTTGCTGTTGGATTCCTCTATGCCAAAATAGGGTGTTCCACCCATGTTTCATATCCTCTAAATTTGACACATGTCCAATGTTTTAATTATTTAAAATTCTAAACCCTATACCCTAAATCAAGAACCCTAAACCCTATATCATGAACCATTCGGGCCGGGTGAACCATGAGTCACTAGGGCCGGGTTAAGTCCGGGTCGGGTAACAGTAAAAACTGGAAAAAAGAATTTTTTTTAAAAAAATTAATATTTTGTTTAGATTTTAAATAATTAAAATATGAGACAGATGTCAAATTAAGAGGTTATAGATTTGCTTCTTGTTTTCTCTTTTTTTTCTAATTATTTTATATTTTATTTTTCCTCATTCTTTTTTCGTTTTTCAAATTTGTGTCTTTTTTCTTTTCTTTTTTTTTTGCTAATTTTTATTTAATTGTCCAAATTTAAGAACTAACAGAAAATTAGGTCTTCTTGTTTTCTCTTTTTTTCTAATTATTTTATATTTTATTTTTCCTCATTCTTTTTTCGTTTTTCAAATTTGTGTCTTTTTTCTTTTCTTTGTTTTTTTTTGGTTGCTAATTTTTATTTAATCCAAATTTAAGAACTAACAGAAAATTAGGTCATTGTGCAACTAGAAAATATAGAAACATCCGACTAGCTAATACGAAAATATAGAACTATATAATACAGAAAAATGCAACTAACTACTATTAAACAGTGCAATTAGAAAAACATAAAAACATGCAACTAACTAATATTGAATCGTGCAACTAACTGATACAGAAACGTGCAACTATCTAACACAGAAACATACAACTATATAACACAGGAACATGCAACTAGGGAATACTGAACCGTGCAACTAGTAAACATATAAACATGCAACTAGCTAACACAAAAACATGCAACTAGCTAACACATAAACATTCAACTATATAACAAAGGAACATGCAACTAGGGAATACTGAATCATGCAACTAGAAAACATATAAACATGCAACTAGCTAACACAAAAACATGCAACTAGCTAACACAGAAACATTCAACTATATAAAACAGGAACATGCAACTAGGGAATCTTTGAAGCAAGTGCAACTAGAAAATATATAAACATGCAACTAGATTAAAAAAACCGGACGGTGCAATTAGAAAAACATAAAACATGCAACTACCAAATACGTAAACATTCAACTAGATAATACAGAAACACACAATAGAAAAATCACCATAATACATCAACAAAACATCTTTGATGGAATGTGAAAAATTGTTAATCAAGACAATTATAAGATTAAAATATTCAATTTTTTGTAAACTACCAAAATTGCTAAGATAGAATTTAAGCTATTCTTCTTCTATATACACTTTAGAAAAAAATCTCGTGCAATTAGGAAAAGATAAAAAGATCACAACTAACTAATTTGAATCAAGAACTAACTTATCTAAACATGTCTGTTAGAATACGTAACATACAACTATATAACACTGGTAGAATTAATTATTTTATTTAATTTTTCCCAACACTAAAGACACCATGAGAGAAAGCATATTTGATGGTGTGTGAATTAAGACAATAAATTTGAATTCATTTCACACTTTCACTCAAGAAATTAAGAAAACAACAACAAAAAGAGAAGTTAGGAAAATTCAATGCTAATCTTCAACAGTCCATGTGATCTGGTTTGGAGGCAGAGGAAACTTGCACGAAAGAATAGAAAATGACATTTTCATCTACTTAACGCGTTTGTGCTATATTCTAACGCGTTTGTGCTATTCTAAGTCGGGCTGTCTGTATCATTGATGCAATTATTTGGGCCACCACAATTGACAAATTCCACTTTGAAAGACGAGAATTATTGCTATGGAATTATTCATACAACACTTCCATCTGGAATTATTTGGGCCACCATTTTGCCCACCATATTTTCCTACACCACCATTTTGAAATTTAGCAGAGAAAAACAAAAAAAGATTATTGTCAAAATTTCTTCTCCATCACACATTGATACACACACTTATCTTTTTGTTCATTCACCTTCACAACTATTCTTGAGTTTCCAAACTTGCTATTTGTACTCAATCATGGCCGAGGCATTTTTTCAAGTTTTGATTGAGAATGTAACTAATCTATTCAGATTTGGAGGAACTGGATTCGTTACAGAGCCGCGACCGTGAAGAATTGAACGGGAAAAGATACTTGACGATGTGTGGAATGACAATCAAGAGGATTGGGATATATTAAGAAGTATTGTGGCATGCGGCTCAATGGGTTCTTCAATTGTTGTCACCACACGTCTGCAAAAAGTTGCAGATATCACAGGAACACTTCCCCCTCATTGCTTGACGGAAATGTTAGAAGAGCATTGCTGGCTCTTATTTAGGAGAAGAGCTTTTGGACCGGAGAATGAGCAACCTCATGGTAACTTGGAAGCCATTGGGAGGCGTATTGTGAAGAAATGTGGTGGTGTTCCTCTTGCAGCAAAGGCCCTTGGAGGTCTTTTGAGATTTCAGAGAGATGAAAAGGAGTGGGTTCATGTCGAGGAAAGTCATATGTGGAATCTCCCACAAGAAGAAAATTCAATCTTGCCAGTCTTGAGGTTGAGTTATCGTCATCTCCCTTTTGTAATGAAACGGTGTTTTGCCTATTGTGCGGTCTTTCCAAAGGATCACATATTTAAAAAGACAGAACTGATATTTCATTGGATGGCTCATGGATGCATAGCATCAAATGGAAAACGAGAAGTGGAGGATGTCGGTGATCAAATATGGAATGAGTTGACTTTGAGATCCTTTTTCCAAGAAGTTGATACAACAAGTGAAGGAGAAACCACTTTTAAAATGCATGATCTCGTTCACGATCTCGCCCAATCCATCATGGAGAACAAAATTCCTGGGGCAGAAACAGAGAGCTTCTTGAAAAAATGATCTCAAAGCTAATTCATTCCATATCTGATCACCAACATCCTCCACTTCGTGTATTCAGTTTGATGATATGCATCCATGAGCCATCCAATGAAAGATCAACTTTTCCTTATGAAATACATAATCCTTCGGAAAGACATCACAATAGACAAAACACCATTTCAATACAAAAGGGAGATTACGTTAACTCAATCTCAAAACCGGCAAAATTGAAATTTTCTTCTTGTGGGAGATTCCACATATGACTTTCTTCGACATGAGTCCATTCCTTTTCCTCTCCCTTGAACCGCGAAAGACCTCCAAGAGCCTTTGAGAAATAAGAATCTGTGTATTAATCTGTCTTATTCACAATATTACAAGAATGTAATATATATTCTTACAGACATGGGCTGCTGAACCCTATTACTAAAGAGGCCCATAATAATAATTAATAAAGCCTAAAACATACATAATATATTATACTAATATAATCCCAATACCTCCCCTCAAGTTGGAGCATGGAAATCACAAATGCCCAACTTGTGAAGAAGAAAATCAAACTGACGTTTCCCCAAGGCATTAGTAAATATGTCCGCCAACTGGCCATGTGTAGGAACATGAGAAGGACTAATCGTGCCATCCTGAATAGCATCTCGTATAAAATGGCAATCCACCTCAATATGCTTAGCGCGCTCATGAAAAACTGGATTCTGAGCAAGGTACAAGGCAGATTGACTATCACAAAATAAACTCATAGCACGAGGATGATGAACTCCAAGACTTTTCAACAAACCTTTAAGCCATTTGAGTTCACAAGTCACTGCAGCCATTGATCTATACTCGGCTTCAGCTGATGAGCGAGAGACTATATCTTGTTTCTTAGTCTTCCAAGATATAGGAGAATTACCAAGAAACACCAACCATCCCGATAGAGATCTCCGAGTAAGAGGACAACTGGCCCAATCCGAATCACACCATCCAGTTAAGTGTAGATCACAATCAGATTTAAGAAGAATACCTTGACCCGGGCATGCTTTCAAATATCGGACCACTTGCAAAGCAGCTTCCCAATGATCACGTCTAGGTTCATGTAAAAATTGAGATAAAACATGAACAGGATATGCTATATTTGGTCGTGTAAAAGCAAGATATATAAGACGGCCTACCAATCTTCGATACTGCTCCACATCTTTCCACAAAGGACTCGTTGAGTGTGCCAACTGGTGATTTTGTGCCATAGGAATACCTACTGGCTTTGCGCCAAGGAATCCAACTTCTGAAATAATATCAAGAGTGTATTTCCGTTGACAAAGAAAAATACCCTCATGATTAAGAGCAACCTCTATCCCCAAAAAATATTTCAACACCCCAAGATCCTTCATATGAAAACAGGCACTCAAGTACTCTTTGAATTTAGCTAGTGCAACAACATCATTTCCTGTAATAATCAAATCATCAACATACACAAGAACATTCATTTGAATCTTACCTTTGTCAAAGGTAAACAAAGAATAATCTGAATAGGATTGTAGAAATCCATATGTCTTCAAAGAGTTTGCCAATTTAGCAAACCAACACCGTGGTGCCTACTTCAAGCCATACAATGATTTTCTCAATCTACAAACCTGATTCGGTTTCTCACTTTGAAATCCAGGAGGTAATTTCATATACAATTCTTTGGATAGATCTCCATGAAGAAAAGCATTATGTACGTCCATTTGATGCAACTCCCAATTCTTTGTTGCAGCAACAGCTAGAAAAGCACGAACTGTGACCATTTTCGCTACAGGGGCAAAAGTATCTGTGTAATCAATCCCAGCTACCTGATGATTACCAAAGACTACCAGACGAGCTTTGAGATGCTCAACACTTCCATCAGAACAATATTTAATTTTGTAGACCTATCTACAACCCAGAGCTCGTTTCCCAAGAGGAAGAGTCTCCATACTCCAAGTACCATTATCTTCCAAGGCCTTAATTTCCTTCCGCATAGCTTCACACCAGCCTGGATCCTTCATGGCTTCTTTAAAAGATCGTGGTTCTGTACCTGATGTAACTGCTGCAAGGAAAATTCGGTGTCCCAAGGAAAAGCGATCACAATTCACATAATGTTCTATAGGATAGAGCATACCTGAGGACTCTGATGAAGCAGGTGAACCATGTGAGTGGGATGGACTCAACTTTCGTACGGTGTTCAAAATAAAATCACGAAGCTTCACAGATGGAACTTTCGAACGCCTTCCACGGCCTAACGTGTGATCAACAACATCTCCATCTTGCCCCAAACTGTTTGCGTCGCCTTCAACATTGACCACATTATCAAGTGGTACCTCCAACTCCTCAATAATGGCTGGAACAATACTATCATCATGTTGAGGGGGCTGTTCAACTTCTCCATTTGTCTGCTCAAAATACTCATAAGCCAAATCATCTTCAATCAAATTCAACGGAGGAAGAGCAACTGGACAAACACCCTCATTGACACCCGAAACTACCAAATAAGGGAACTCATTTTCATAAAATTTTACATCTCTGGAAACAAAGTACTCATTCGTATCAATATCAAAAAGTTTCCATCCTTTTTTATCATGAGGATATCCCACAAAAACACACTTCCTACTTCGACTTTGAAATTTATCACCTTTTGCTCGTTGATTATGAGCATAACACAAGCAACCAAAAACACGCAAAGCATCATAGGAAGGAGGTGCACCAAACAATACTTCATACGGGGATTTGTAATTAAGCAAACTCGAAGGTGTACGGTTGATTAAATAACCAGCAGCTAAAATACACTCACCCCAAAAATCAATTGGCAAATTGCCTTGAAACCTTAATGCTCTACCCACATTCAAAATATGACGATGTTTTCGTTCAACTCTCCCATTCTGATGAGGAGTACCAACACAAGATGTTTGAAACAATATCCCAACCTGTGAAAAATACTCCTTCATACAAAAGAACTCAGTGCCGTTATCACTCCGGACAATTTTAACTTGAGCATTGAATTGCTTCTCAATCATTGCAAGAAAAGACTTAAACATTTTAAAAATCTCAGTCTTATCAATCAATAAAATCACCCAAACAACTCTAGAAAAATCATCCACAAGAGTCAAAAAATATTTCGCTCCACAAGAAGAGGGTGTATGATATGGCCCCAAAGATCACAATGAATCAATTCAAAATAACTTGTAGCCTTATTATCACTACTAAAAAATTTATCTCTAGTCTTTTTATCTTGATGGCACACATCACAAGCTTTATTCAAAATATTAGTAGAACTACTAATAAAAGGAAGAGATTGAACAACTTTATTAGAAGGATGTCCCATTCTCTTATGCCACAACTCCGGAGATATCGCCCCATCCACATTCAAAGCTTGAATCCTCGGAACACCACGAAAGTAATAAAGTCCATCACTTCTTTCACCGACTCCAATCAGGGTCCTCAAATTTTGGTTCTGTATAACACATAAACTCTTGGTGAATTGTACAACACAATTTAAATCATCGGCAAGATGAGTAACCGAAATTAAATTGCAGTTTAAATCAGGTACATATAGGACATTTTTAAGAACCACTCCACGAGCTAAAACCACTTGGCCACATTTTGATGAATTAGCCTTTTTACCATCAGGAAGTCCAACTGAACATATTGCCATGGCTCAACAAGGCAAGATTACCAGTGACATGATTTGAAGCTCCGGTGTCAATTTTCCAAACAGATTTAGAACACTCACCACTCAAATGGTCATCAGAAGCTTTTATATTTGTATTACCAAGCATGTCAAGTAGTTGTTGCCACTGTGCACTCGTTATTCCTGGAAGCTTAGTATCACTCCCAGCATCATAAGCAGAAGTCGAACTAGGCCCTGCAATGTGTCCAGTAACAGCACGGACTTCGGCAGCTGATCGACCTTTGTTAACAGTTTGCTGTGAAGCTGGATGTGACCCAGCGCCACCATTGCCACCAGAGCTACGCCCACGGGTGTTACTACGACCTGCTCCTCGACCGCCGCCACGCGGCCTATCACCCCACCAATCAGGAAAACCGATCTTAGATAAGCAGTTGTCGTCCTCATGACCCGTCCTATGACAATACGAACATACCAGTTCAGATTTATCACGAGTATCGACACGAGTCATACCTCGAGATTGCGGTTTAACCGCAAGAGCCATCACATCATCACGCTCGGCCTTGGATCGAGAAGAAGATCGAAGGCGCTCCTCTTGAAGTAATGCCTGATACGCACGATCAAGACTCGGAAGTGGATCTTGCGCCAAAAGATTTGATCTCATATTACCGTACAGTTCTTCATTAATTCCGTAAAGAAAATCCGATCTTCATCAACGCGGGCTTGGACCTGTTCACCAAGGCCACACTTGCAAGTAGGTAATGGATTATATGTAGCCAATTCATCCCAAAGAGGCTGCAAAGTTCCGAAATATTCCGCCACTGTCATATTTTTGGACTGCCTACACTCAGCCAATGCCGCCTTTATTTGTAGCTTTCGAGGTCCGTTGCCAACGTCGAACCGTTTCTTGAGTACATCCCACAACGGCTTCTTCGTTTCTTCAAAAAAAGGGATCGTCTTCCGCACAGAAGGGTCGATCGTCATCAAAATCCATTGAACAAGCATAGATTGGACACAATACTAGTCCTCTAGCTTCTCTGATTCTTGGATTATTGATAGTGCCTTCAACAAAACCAAATTTACGTCTAAATTTAAGAGAAAGCCGCAAAGATCGCGACCATTCCTCATAGTTATCCCCACGAAACACCACGTTCGTAATTGTACTTCCAGGATTATCTTGTGAACCAAGGAAATACGGGGATGTAGGATCAATTCTTGAACTGGCCATGGTGACTATTAGAAAACCCTAGCCGCCGTGCTGGCTCTTATACCATGAGAAATAAGAATCTGTGTATTAATCTGTCTTATTCACAATATTACAAGAATGTAATATATATACTTACAGGCATGGGCTGCTGAACCCTATTACTAAAGAAGCCCATAATAATAATTAATAAAGCCTAAAACATACAGAATATATTATACTAATATAATCCCAATAGCCTTAGCCGCGAGAGGAACACCGCCACCTTTCTTCACAATTCACCTTCCAATTTTTTGCAAGTTACCATGAAGTTGCTCATTCTCTTGTCCGAAAGCTCGTAGCTTAAACAAAAGCCAGCAATGCTCTTCCAACAACTGTGTCAAGCTATGAGCTGGACGTGTTCACATGATATCTGCAACTTTTTGCAGACGCATCATGACAACAATTGAAGCACCAATCGAGACACATGCCATAACATTTTTTAGACAAAGTCTCGTGTGCAATTGGTGCACAGATTTAAGATCCGTGCACTCGCCTCAACCCTACCCATATATCTACAGAACATGTCTAATATATTCAATGGGTTAAGTATTTTTTAAATGGGTCATTCAGTTACATGAGTGCACAGTACACTTGGGTGCACAAGAGACCCACTCCACTTTTTAATTTAAATCAATCTTCTTGATTGTCATTCCACACATCATCCAGTATCAACAAGTATCTTCTATCATTCAATTCTTCACGGATGCGGCACTGTAAAGAATCCGAAATTCTCTAAATTCGGTCTCTCTCCAGTGGCAGATTCTATCATTGCCTTGAGTATAACAATCAAATTAAAATGATCCGAAACACAAACCCATAATTTGGTGTTAAAATGTTGATTTATACTCTAATCATTACAGATTAATTGGGCAAGTGTTGTTTTGCCCATGCCTCCGATACCAACTATAGACAAAATAGAGAGTCTCTGTTCCGAAACAGAGAGGCTCATTCACAACGGATCCCGTGGCTCGTCTCCAATCAATCTGGTTCGACTGCTGCACAACAGTTTCCTTATCGATCCCACCTCGCTCTTGATTAGAGATGTTACATTCTCAATCAAAACTTTGAAAAATGCCTCGGCCATAATTGAGTGGAAAGAGCAAGTTTGGAAACTCAAGAATAGTTGTGAAGGTGAATGAGTAAAAGATTAGTATGTGAGAGGAGATTTGGAAGCAGAGTTTTGCCTTCAATATATGATATTTAGGATTTAGGTGTATTTTTCAAACAATCAGATTAATGCTAAAGATAGAGTTCAATGGATTTTCTGTGAACCTGAGTCACGATGAATTGTTTCGCTATTATGCTGCAACTTTATTTCGTCATGCCAATTCAGTGACACACTGTTTATCGAAGCGTGTTTGGAGTGTTTCTAGCCGTCATTATTGGAATGAGTATCCGACTTGTGTGGATGATCTTTCCGATAGGTATTACTCAATGTTAGTTTTTTTGGAACATCTTGTGTTCAAAAAAATTAATATTAATAATGCTATAACAATGATATTTGAAGAAATAAAATTGACTATATAGTTATAGTTTCACACAAAAGTCGTTAATTATATTTGGAATATCAGATTTGGATTTCTATTCGTCAATATTATCTGATTATAGCAGGCCACAATCTTTTACAATATGCACTCACGAAATGGTCAAAACTCTTGAAAAATGAAAAACCATGTAATTTATACACCTTCAGAACAAAGTCCAGAGTTTAATATACTACACATAGTAAAAAGAAGCAAATTCCAACAAGATTCATGAATTCATGCCTTGGTAAGAAGGTCCCAAGCCCATTGAATTGCCTCGTTCTTGAATTAATCCCCAAAGGACCAATTGCCAAACATCTCAAAGAAGGGGGGAAAATATTTTTCTAGGACAATAACTTTGGGGGTTGTGTTTTAAGGATAATAATTTTACAAACTTGAAAATGTAGGACAATATATTTTAAAATATGTAAATATAGGACAATATGTTTTAAAATTTGTAAATGTAGGACAATTGAGCCCAAATAAACCCGAATCGGGCTAACATATCATGTGAGATTCGGGTGTCCTATATTTACAAGTTTTAAAACTTATTGTTCTGCATCTCAAGCCCGTAAAATTATTATCCTTAAAATGCAATCCCCCTAAATTAATGTCCTTAAAAAACATTATTCCCCAAAGAAGGTGCATCAAGATCGGCATTTCCAAATCATCATCATCAAAGTACCAATATTAATAACAAATTGACTGAATCAAAAACCAGAAGCTATTCCCTTAAATTTATAACTAGAAAAAAGAGCAATTATTCATATGTGCAAAATTAGTGATAGTCGCGTCGGATCAGATGTTTAAATGCTTCTTCTTGTGTAGAAAATATAGAAAAATATAGAAAAAGGTCCTACCGGGATTCGAACCCAGGTCACTGGATTCAAAGTCCAGAGTGCTAACCACTACACCATAGAACCGATAAATGGAAATTCACAAGTTATAATGAACATAATTTAGATACATACAAAAAGATGAAATAATAAAAAGGACCACTACATGATACATCTCTATAGTGTTCAATGTTGTGTGTACATTTTAATGCCATATATTAAGGTCATCTTATTCCTTAGTTTTTTATTTTTTAGTCCCTCTATTAACTAATAAATTAATTATATAATTTATCTCTTAATATGAAATAGATACCGTGACTTGAAGAGTGAAATTATAATCCGTTGGTAATTTTTTTTTTTTTTTTTTGAATAATTGTTTCTTAGCTAATATCAAATAATCATTTATGGAAGACAAATCGACTTATTAAATTTAATGATAATAACTAAATGTATATATTGAAATTTTGATTGGAAGACAAACATTATTTTGTTATGTAATTTACATACATATGCATATAAATTTTATTTCTTTTACAATTGATACTATAACAAATCACATAATGAAATATATCGTGGAATATCGACCTAATCCAAATAAATTTATAAAAATTATAATTTCAAATTCATTTTTTAAGAGACACACTTACGTGAGATGATCTCACGATGTGACAGGACATAATGTGGGCATTGACGTTTTAACACTTTGAAAATAGTGAATGTCAATTTGTGTTAAATTGTACCCGTTTTATACATAAAATTGTCTTACATGAATTTTATCTTTTATTAAGTAATAATAAATCTCTTTAAAATTATGACAATGAAATTCATATTGTTCAAATATATAGTATCATGTTTTACAATACGTAATTTTTTTTTAAACAATAATTAATCTCTTCAAAATTATGAATGGAATTCATATTATCAAGAGTGGGTCTCATGTGCACCACCGTGCACTCATAGTGCATTTTAGAAGCGTGCAATTACACAAAATAGAAACGTGCAACTATTCCAAACAGAAGCATGCAATTATGTTCTCATATTAACAATTGCACTTATCTGTGTAAACAAATCGTACTTTTCAACATAACAAGTTGCACGCTTCGAAAATGCACTATGAGTGCACGGTGCACCCGGTGCATACAAGACCTAGCCAATTATCAAATATAGTAACTTTTTTCATAATACTTAAATTTTTAAGGAACTTAATTCAAGATAGCTATCAATATCATATATTTGATAAAATAATAAAGATATGAATAAATAAAAAAATTAATATGTATAAAAATCTAATAAATATTGGATTTTCACTAGATTGTTTACCGCATCTATCATTAACCCTTCGTATTGATTGGTATCTCATATCTTACTATATATCATATCTTGCCCGTAAAATAAATCTATCATTCCTATATATTATGTAAAATCCACTTTTCTTTGTTCATTCTATTATTCCAAGTAAAATCCAGCGCACTTTTCTTAATTTTTTTCTTTTTACCGGTATTTTTACTATCCCAATTCGTCTGTGAACATGTCTTGTCCAAATTCCATCATTGTTCGTGAGGTTTGGGCTACCAATTTTGAAGATGAACTCAATTTCATTCATCAATCTCTACGTCAATTTCGTGTGGCATCTTCCGATACTGAATTTCCAGGCTCAATCTTCACCACACAAATACCATTCTCCCAACTTTCTCCAATCCAACTCTACTCGTTGATGAAACAGAACGTCGACTCACTTAAACTCGTTCAACTCGGCCTTACACTCTCCGATTTCCACGGCAATCTCCCAACGTTCGGCACCCGGTTCCGGTACATATGGCAGTTCAACTTTCGCGATTTCGACCCTGATACTGATCACCAGGATCCTGAATCTGTAGCCTTTTTAAAAAACCAGGGCATTGATTTCGCGAAAAACAGGGCTATGGGCATAGACTCTCGTACTTTCGCATTGAAGTTCAATGAATACGGGCTGGGCCCGGGGTCCGGTTTGACATGGGCTACGTTTCACGGAATCTACGACTACGGGTACGTGATCAAGATTTTGACAGGCAGACAACTTCCCAACAATTACGAAGAATTTAAAATTTTGGCGCAGGGGTATTTTGGGTACTTGAATTATGACACTAAAGTGATGGCCAGAGAATTGGGGATGTGCGGAGGTTTGGAAAAAATCGCGGAGAAATTGAACGTGGAACGCGTTGCAGGGAGGAGCCGCCAGGCCGGGTCCCACAGTCTGCTGACAATGCACGTATTTTTAAAATTGAGCGGGGCGTTTTTTCCAGCTCCCGCTCACGTGTTCCATGAGTTGAGGACGAGATTGTCTCCTTTTCCCGTCCAGGTTGTGAACCATCACTTATATCGCAGGCCCCTTTACGTCCAACCGTTGCTCCAATCTTGAAGTCATATTTCATCCATTGTTTTAAACATGTGTAGGAATGTTGAAAAACTGTCCTATTTGCAAAGAGGGAATAAGTGGTACTAGAAGTTGTTTATTTTACTTCCCTTAGTTTAATGTGAAATATAATATTGATTCTTTTATTTATTAACCTATTTCTGATTTTATTATAAAATTTTCCGAATTGCACCTTGTATATTGTTTGTTCTTCTTCCTAAAAGTTTCTTATTTTTCTCCTGAAAGATAGAATCAGATTATTTTATTGTTGCTTATGTTGATTTCTAGCTAGATATTATTAGACCATATGCCTAGAAAACAAGCATTAAAAAAGCCTAGAAAACAGTAAGTTGGCTATCAAAAATCAATGAACTAATACTATGGTAAATCAGTCCACAACCCCTGTGAAATGTGCTGCATAAAATCTATTGCGAGAAATTTTGAATAGGCCCTTTCAGCCATGAACTTTATTACGAAAAATTTCATTACTGAAGAATCTTCACTTTAGTGCAAAAAGTATTGTAAAGTGTATGGGTTGATTTTATAATAGAGAAGTGTTGAATTGGCTCTAGGGTAATTGTCGGTGCTGGTCTTATGTTGATTTCTTGATAAGTTGAAGAAATTGTAATTACATGTTTGCAATAATATAATTATGTCAGAACAATTTATATTAATAGAATTACTTGATAAGTGGAAGAAATTGCAATAATGTGTTTGTAATATAATTAGTTTAGAACAATTTAATTTTAATGCAAAAAGTATTGTAAAGTGTAAACTATTGGAGATGTAGAGTAATGCTTAATTGACTCTAGGGGTTAACTGATAGTGTGTTGGTAATATAATTAGGTAAAAACAATTAATATAATTAGAGTTGCTTGATTTCTTGATAAGTGAAAGAAATTGTAATTATGTATATATAATATTGTATTTAGGTCAGAACAATTTAATATATGAAAAGTTATTTTATGCGGAAATCAAATTTAGGATCTGAACGTGAGTCAAACTCTAATATCATAAAAGAATTTTATCTTATTAAAATGTTCAAGTTTGTCTGAAGGTGCAAGTACGAGTTTTTCGCACTTTTGGTCCCACATGACACACCCCCTCACGATTTTGGTCCCAAACCTTACACTTTTGGTCCCGTAGCCCAAAATTTTTACACATTTGGTCCCACTGTCAATTTGTCTGTCAAATCCGTTAACACTTTTGGTCTCATAGGATTTTTGGTCAACAGAGGCGCGTGAGGGCTTATTTGGAGGAAAAAACATGACACTTTTGGTCCCATAGTATTTTTTAACTCAATTTTTTCATCAAATTTTCCAGAATTTCTGTTAAAATTATGACATAAGTTTATTATAACAAACAATTCAACCGAAATTCAACAGCACAAACTAGTAGCAAAGTGACCAACAAAATAAATTTACATATGATCTGATTGCTTAAATCCCAATTCAAATAACCCATAAAGTTTCAACAACTAAGGAAACAATCAATTTCCATTTTCAACCATTGCAGAAAGCTTGCAACAGACACAATTGATTTTTGTATTGCTCAAACACATAACTATGTTTCTTGCACAACTATTCAGTCATGTTTAAGAATTTTGCTTGCATTCTCAGATAATATAAAATCAACAAATCATTAAATTACCCATAGAGAGGAGGGACTGCTAAAGCATTTAGATAATCAAGCTGTAGAAGAAGTTTGCACTCAATCAAGAACTCTCAACAACCTCTTCGCCAGCGCCTTCAAAGCCACCGACTCTCAACAACTCAATTCTGCCCTACAATCACGGGGACAGGTTTCAAAGCCTTTGGTCCATTTCGAATTCCTCTCTTGTGTGGTGTAGCCTGGAAGAAGTATACCAATTTGAGAAGTTAATGATTGTAGAATTCATTTATCACTTATAATGACCAAAACAAGATAACGTGAAAGTAACAAGCTCTGCTGATTCCGTAAGCCATAAGGGCTACCAATATGAAACCACAAATTCGAAGATCAAAATCCAAATTCCAAACTACAAAGATAGGCTGCTATCTCGGACGCTAATGAAGCACAAAATAGAGAGAGAATAAGAAACAGAAATATATCTTAATCAAACAAAAAGTAACAGAAACTCAAATTGATCCCGATTTCAGTTCTTTTTAGCATTTTTTTTGCCCTTCCAAATTCAAGTTCCAGGTTAGGTAAAAGAAGACACACATACAGAGCCTAAAGAAGAGATAATTCCATATTCAAGTTCCAGGTTAGTTCTTCTACTTTAATTTAACACTTTGATGAGACAAAAACTTTGATGAACTTGGTTCAAGGAAGTTTTATACTGAATCCGGTAATACTGTTTACCATACGGAGTATCATTGTTTAGCGATTTTGTGAAGAATAACACTTTACAAACATTTTTTAAATAGTGACACTTTTTATGCTAAAACGTGATACTTCATATGCTAAAATATAGTATTACTTGGAAGTTGGAAGATTGAAGAAGTAAATTTACAAAATCAAGAAAATCTTGTAATACCTCAAGAGGGAACGATTCTTGCAACAAGTTTTGTATTTATATCACGTTTCTAGTATTAGAGTCTGAGTCTTCCATGCAATTCAAAATTTCTTCTTAGACCGACTCTCCTTAGTGTCAAATCATTATATATTTTCTAGAACAATCATATAAAACAAACCAACCCAAAACCCAGCCAGGATGAGATTCTTAATCCTATATCGACCAATTTACAAGACAAAAACATGCATACTGATAAAACAAGCCAAAGACAACTTACCAATGAAAGGACGGTGAACTTGATGAAATTGCATAATTTGATGCAGAAGCAGCCGCACTTGGAGTTGTGTGTCATCTTCATTTGAATCCTCCCATCACTATGGTCGTCGTTGCTCAAATAAAGATCCTCTACGATATTTGATGCATATGAAACAACAATTTCACTTAACTGATATAGTAATACGAAAAAAAAAATTGCACCATCACTCCTCAAAACAATTAGGATCAAGCAAAAGAAACAAAAATAGAGAAATTAAACAACACGAAACCACCAGATAAATTGCCCCAAATCGGATCGCGAAACCACGGAAGCCCGCCATTCAAGATCTCTAAAACTAGAAACAGAATTCCTGTGTTGTTTTTACATTCGACCCAGAGGATTACACCGCAATCAATCATTTGGGTAGACGACCAGCCAGAGGATACACCTCAGAACGACGGAAACTCGCCAACAAGACTAGGAGAAGCCCTCCGCGCTAAATTGAAATCGCGAATCGGCAAAGAATGAAGGTTCGGCATCTCCGGGTTGGGGGTTGGGTGAATTGATGTCGCCTAGACCGTCAAGACCTCAGGCGAGTCCAACGGAGGCGTGCTCATGTCGGGAAGCAGTCGTCGGTTGGCCCGCTTGTTGGACAGGGCTGCGAGAATTACAGGATTCGAGAGTTTCTCAAATAATTTCGATAAGACTAGGGTAATCTGGGCGGTAGCAAGGGGGGGGGGTATCAAGACGCAGGTGAAACGGGGCCGCCGCACGGGCGGTGTGGTTGAGACGGCGGTGTGTGTGAGTTGGACGAAAACACACACTAAAGTGTGAAATCGCACATAGTGCGCTCCTAAGGGTTTTTTTTCTCGGGAAAAATTAATTTAATTCGTATAAAAAAAATTAAAGTTTGACTAACGGCGCGTGTTCGGAAACCGCGATTTTGACGGAAATTTCAGTCGCGGGACCAAAAGTGTCAAAATTTTGGGCTACGGGACCAAAAATATAAGATTTATGACCAAAATCGTGAGGGGGTGTGTCATGTGGGACCAAAAGTGCGAAAAACTCGTGCAAGTACAATTCATAATACTAATTCCGTTAATTACTACTAAGTAGTGTCGAATATACAACTTCCTAATTGGACAAAAAAAAATAATCGAATATAATTCTTAATGTTTTGGCTATCAATTATAGGAGTGAGCATTCGGTTATTCTGTTACTGAACCAATCAAATTGGCAACAACTGAATTAACTGAAAAATTATCATAATGAATGGGAATTGAATCATATAACTACAAAACTGATCTTAAACGCACCAAATTTCTCGATTCGACTATGGTAAAAAGTTCGAAAGTATGTGACTTTTTAAATTGAACTATTATTTAAAAGCATCGTATCTTGTAAATTATGAAATGAATATTGAGTCTATTGAGCAATAACAGTGATTTAATGAAATAAATATTCACATGAAATAAGTATTCAAGAAACAATGACAGATTTATAAGATTTTGTAAGAGATTATATAAATTCGGGGACTATATATTATATATAAGTGTCAAATTCGGTTTGATTTTCGATTTTCTATTTTTTATTTTACAGATTGTAGCCAAAATTGGATACCGAAAGTTTTGGAATTCAAAATCGATACGAATAGAATACCAAATTAATCGAACTGAATTCGTATTTCAATTCGACTCGACTTAATTTTTCGGTTATTACCAAATAGTACTCACCCCTAGCTATCCTGGAGGATTTGCTTAAAAATAATACAATTGCGGTAAAACAAGTAGAAACAAAAAAAAAAGAGAGAGACGAAAAAAATAGAAAAAGGATATTAATAATTTAATATCATACATAAAATCTTTGATTTTCTTTATCAATGTTAGAACTTCCCTTGTTTGTTTTTTTTTCTTTCTCTTTTTTTTTCTTTTTTTTCTTTTTTTGTTGGGAAAGCATGAACTTCCCTTATATCAAGTATTATTACTTTCCTTGTACATTAAATTCGGACTCGATAAATCCGTAATTTAGTCAAATCTTGATTTCCTTTAATTACAGAATTACCGTAATGAGCACTGGCATCCAAGAACTATTACTTTTTGTATATTATCCAAATATATTATTTTCTATTAATATATAAATATTTATGGATTAGGATTCAATAAAAGTATTAATATAACCTCATAAAAAATATTTTTGTGTACGTTTCTTATAAATTAGAGTTAGTAAATCAAACATGGATATACCCTAGATACGTTTACCATATGTGCTAGTTCTCCCCTCATATAAATACAACTCTTTCATTGATATCTTCATATATCTTATGCATAAGTTCTTGTTCTTCCAAAAAAGCAATCAAGGCACAAAGAAAAAAATTAGTGACTTATCAATGGCGTCTTCTCCAAGTTCCATAATGGTTCGTGATGTTTGGGGTCACAATTTGGAGGATGAATTCTACCTCATTCATCAAAGTCTAGGACAATTTTGTCTAGCATCTTTTGACACTGAATTTCCAGGTACAATCTACACTACTCGAATACGATTTTCGAAACTTTCCAGCATCCAACTCTATCGTTTGATGAAGAAGAACGTCGACCCACTCAAACTCATCCAACTCGGCCTCACTCTCTCCAACTCCCACGGAAACCTCCCATCATTCGGCACCGATTTCCAGTACGTATGGCAGTTCAACTTTCGCGATTTCGACCCTGACTGTGACCTCCAAGAACCGGAAGCCATCGCTTTCCTCAAGAAGCATGGCATGGATTTTGACAAGAACAGGGATAAGGGCATCGACTCTCGTACTTTTGCATTGAAGTTCGTTGAATACGGGCTGGGCCAGGGTTCGGGCTTTTGCATCGACCCTTTTATGCTATTAAGGCTATCTCATCCTCATGCTTTGTTTTTCTACCCCTCTATAACTAAGTAATAATTCCCTCTTATGACAAAAACTCATATGAGACGGTCTCATGCATGAGACGGGTAAAACCTAGCACAAATCACACCTACCCCCTTCTAAAGTGTTAAAGCGTCAATGTCCAACTTACGTCCGTTTCACCATGAGACAGTCTCATGCAAGTGTGTCTCTTCCCTTATATATGAAACAGATACTCTAACTTAAAGAATAACAGAACAACCAATTATACTTTCTATTTTGATCAGATGCTTAATGACAAGTAGTGCATAGAATTAAAACTGAATCAATGTCACTGTCATTTCGATTCAGTGAAACCAACTGTATTTGAAAAATACTATTCCAATATAAATTAGCTGATGAACACTCCTCAAGGACCAAGTGATCATCAGTTTGAATTAAAAATATCGAAGAAACCAGTTTCAACTGGCGGATCTCTACTAAGGAAAAACTTTTCGACAGAAAAATCACTGCTTGAAGGTGAGGCATCCAAACAGATCAGTGACCATGAAACATATTCCTACACAGCCCCATCAACACCAAATTATAATACATATCTCATAAAGTGACACAGAAGATCAATTTTGGTGACAACTCATGCGACCAGGATGTGCTCATGAATCAAGTTTTTTTTGTTTCTTTCAGGTTGTTGTCTGTATTACCTGCGTTCACAGCATCGAGACATTTTGGGCCGATGAAGCTTGGTTGATTTGTAGAAGATAGAAGCCTCGCCCACATCCTGTCCGTTATGACAACATTGTTTTGCTTTTCGATAACACGCTGCACAAATTAACATTTTTTTGTCAACTTCGTATTGTATCCAGCATAGTAAGAAATATTAAGATTTTGATTGATGCCAAATGGAAAAGAGAAATAGGTTCAGCTAGGGTTTGATATACCTAATCAGGATTTTCTAAGCCTACTTACTGGAGGTGCAAGCCATGACAACACACAGAGCGAATTAAAATTTATTGGTAGCTAAATTTTAAAAATGGGCAGTAGCCAGTAAGTTATTTCAGTTGCAGTCTTGCCGACTATCACAAGTTGAAAATAGTCCGCTAACTTTCAATTGTTCGACATTTTAGTCCGGTAACCGGCTGCAGGAGGTGAAACATCCGGTTTACGCTAATGTGGCAATGTCTGATTTGTCCACGTCTTAGAGTCTGATTGGTCAAAAGGATGTTTCACCTCATGCAGCTAGTTACCAAAACTAAATTGTCGAAAAATTGAAATTTATGACTATTTTTAATTATTGTTAGTCGGCAGGACTGTAATCGTAATAGGGGTAACTTATAGGACTAAAAAACTATTTTCCCTTTTAAAAATCACGAGGAATCAGAAACACAGAAAAATGGGAATGAGAAGACCTACACAGACTCAAGGAATGTTTAATTTTAAAGTATACTACTAGCATTGGCCGAGAACGTAACCCAAGAAATCTGAAATTTATTTTGTAATATAATAAATGGCTTACATGAAAGGGGATGTATGTTTGTCTGCCATTGACAAGCCCACTTGTGAAGCCTGTGTAGCCGGCCATTGCTCCATGAACAGCACTTTGTGCAAGAAGCGTGCAGTACACATTGTCAGCTGCATTGCTAGGAATAGCACGGATCATGTAAGTTGGATCTGCAAATTCTGAAGTTAGCATCGTCACTGTGAGAAATAGGATAAAATAATTTCAGTACAAGTATCCTGACCTATATATTTTAGAGTAACCGGAATTTTATTTGGCTTCGCAAAATTTTCCTGTCAAAAGAGAATAGTAGCTTAGTAAAGAACATTTAGACAGTAAACTTAAGTTTCATATGTCAAGTCTCGAAGAGGGTAGGAGAAACATCTCTGTTTGAACTAACGTCTCGCCTTTGATTCCACCCAAAAATGGGAACTTTTATCACCATACATGTTTTTTATAGGAGAAATATATTCAACAAAGAACAAACAGATGGACCCAATTAAATCCAAGCTTTATTTATCATCCTAACAACAGGAAGGGAATATACAAAAATGAGTAGGTCTAGTGTGCAAATTTGTATAGATGAAAATATATAAAATTGTCCTAAATCAACCAACTACACCCTAAACACTAAATAATTAACCCTAAATTATGACCTATTTGAGCTGGGTGAACCATGAACTAGTCGGACCGAGTGAACCATGAACCACTCAATTTTGTATTACATTCATCAATTATAGAATTTGGTTGAAAATTAAAGTTTTTGCATCTATACAAATTTGCATACTAGACTTTGTCTACAAAAATATATTTACCATCCACAACCTCATAACATAAAGCAAATATTGTTCTTAAACTTATATTTTTTTCTCAACTGATACTGTTTTGGTTTCTGAAGGGGAGTACACATAACAGGAAGGGAATAATGATTTTTGCAGAAGATTATTTTATCGAGATAGTTATCATGGGATTCACAGGTGGGCACACATAACCACACACAGAGGATGGAGTAACTACGAGTAATTTGAGAGATGAAAATGTCTTGCTTGCAACCACTTTTTACGTTCTCAAGACAATGCAAACACTTGTTGCATCAAAACCAAGTTCCTCAAATGTTATCCATCCTCTTTATCAAGCATAGTAGCTTTACCAATAAAAAGTATATAGATAACTTACAAAAAGCTACAATTGGGGACCTGTTTATAAAGAACTTTTATGTTTTGGAATTAAAAATAACCCATTGAGGTACTAAAAAACTCTTATTGAAGTTTTTGTTAGTTCACCCAAAAGATGCAATTTGTAGAACAGAAGAAAATTCAAGGATATGTTTGTTATTTTCACTTCGTTGGTTGCTTTCAGTAAATAGTTCAAACCTAAAAAGGTAGTTCTTGTAATTATCCAAAAATATATATGAAAGTAACACAATAAATAACAAATAGCCACTGAAATTAGTATAAATATAAATTTACCCTTATTCTATTTGAAATCCACAGCCCAACATCCTGTAGTAGCTTGTTCCCTGAAGCATCCTGTTCATTTTTTTCTGCAAGAAGTTCCTGTCCAGCTCCTTCAGCAATGACAATGACCATATGCCCACGGTCTTTGATTGTTTTATCTATATATTCGAAAAGCCCCCCTTTTCCTTCAAGATAGAAGGGTGATTCCGGAATCAAACAGCAGTCCACATCTCGGCTGGCCAGAGTAGCATACATTGCAATAAATCCTGCACCAACAAATCCAATATACAAGATGGTATAAATTAGTCTAAAATAAAATAAGGAAAAGAAAACCATGGGAGCAGACTGTAAAGCTTCAAAGAGGTAGCTTATGTGGCTTAAAAAGCTCCTATTTGCCATTAAATTTCCCTTCATTTGCACGAAATTCATTATTCCTTTTCTAAATAAGGCCACCACTTTTTTAACCAATTCTCTTTAACATTTTTTTAATATTAAAATTGAGGTAATCAATCAGTTCTGACCAAACACCTTAAATCATGCTCATTCACTTTTGGCGTACATGTCGATATTGTTCAACCAGAAGTGATCAACCATGATTTTGGTGTGTGTATTAAGAAAAGGTGGTTCTGAATAGCCGTGTACTCAAAAAAATTATTACAGGCAGACACCACAAAAACATTGGAAAGTGAAGCTTACACATTAAATGGTTCAGATTTTTTATTGGTTGTAATAATCTTACCACTGTAGCGTCCCATTAGTTTCACTACACCAATTCCATTTTCTGCACTCTCTGCTTCAACATGTGCAGCATTTATAGCACGCTGAGCTTCCTCAACAGCAGTATCAAAACCAAATGACCTGTCAATAACCTGATACCAAGAACCAAAGGAAATTAAAACATGCCAGAAATAAAAAGGGACAAGAAAAGAACAAGAAAAAACATTGTCATTCAGAAGAAGCAGAAAACAAAAAAAAAAAAGACATTTGACAGAACAAATTCATGGATCATTCCAAGGTTGATATGAATATGCATATGATATAACATGTATATGAATATTCAAGAAAAATTTAACACAAGCAAGTCATTTTGTTTTTGCATAGGGCATCTATGCATTTATACAAGACAATTGAGTTGTAATGACAGACTGTATATGTGAAAAACTGAGGTTGCATTACATAGTGTTAATTATGTGATTTGATGAAATTCACCCACAAAAAACACACGCACAAAATGAGGGCCAGGCATAAATAGCCCACTCAAGGAAAGTTAATGATAATAATACCGGAATGTCATTATCAATTGTCTTGGGGATACCAACAACAGCAACCTTTAGACCACGCTTTCTGATTTCCTGCAGAACAAATTAAACATAAGGGATGCAAATTTAAAGCTGCTTCTAAGAACTATGTTGATATGTGCTATAATGATGATGATAGCACTCCCCCAATCAAGGTTTATCAACGCAGAAAGAAGATCAGTTCGGATTAATTGAGTTACTATTTTCGTGTTTAAGTATTCTTTCCTTTTTGGTCGTTTGAGTCCTTTCTTTTCTGTTATTGTCGTACAGCACATGGGCCGGATTATTATGTGTCAGACTATTTATCTTGCAGGCGTTTTGCCCTAGTTCTTTATCGATATTTATCGTTCAGCAGCCTTTGGCTTGTGGCAGGGTTTTACTCTGTGGATCCTCATCTCGAGGGTTGGTTCTTGTTACGTGTTTATCTTGCTCAGTGATTTAGTGTGTTCTATCAGATGAATATATTAAATTGCACATAATTATTTACTGTGGAAAAAATTGGCTCCAAGACAGGTCCTGTTAAACCGTACAACAATAACAGGAAGAAAAGACCAATACTGATCAGGCCACCCAACTGGTAAACTGATATATCCAAAATGACAGGTGGAAATTAAATAATAAAAATCTCACAGCTTTTTGGAAAAATATTGAAAAGAAATTGTCATCAATTTTTTTTTGTATTAAAAGAAGTTGGTAATACTTCTACTAAAAAATATACTTTCATATCAACTAGACAACTTAGTTTGTCAATGCCTCATTACAAGTTTGGCCAGTTGAGTTGTAATGTTGAATTTGCATTTTGTTTGGGCATATAACTCAATATGGACATGGCTATTAGAAAGTAGTTTTAAGTATGAATACCTCATATATCACAGATGCTCCTTTCAGGGTGCCATCTCCACCAATTATGTAAACCTGAGCCAGTAATACTGCCCATCAGAGACGAATTGCACTTTAAAATGCCAAAAGATCATCAATACAAAATATAAAGAATAGTATAATTCCAAAAAAGACTGATGTAGAAGATTATTTCTGACATTAAGTACAATCTGATACATGCCTGATTAATTCCCCGGTCCTGAATACTGTCAACAATCTTCATGGTATCATGGCCACCTCGAGATGAACCGAGGATCGTCCCACCACGCTTATGAATGTCATTCGTTAGCTTCGGTGTCAAAGTAATGGTATTCTTTGCATAAAACCCCCTATAGCCTCCCTAAGAGAAGAGATGTACCATTAGGAGACTATGGATTAGTGTTGCAAGGATATTACCACCAGCAAAAACACTAAGATATAAGTTATTAAGGAAAAACATTTATGACCAGCCAACTTACATCAATTCCTAGGACTTTGGTGACCCCATACATGTAATCCAGGCTATGTACAATTTCCCTGATCACCGTGTTTAGACCGGGACACAAGCCACCACATGTAACAATACAAGCATGCACTTCATCTGAAGAAAAATAGACCTGCACATATCAAATACAATCAAATTTTACATAATTTCCTAAGGGCAGGAAATAAAATAGAATTGAGTAAAACTTGGGTGCACCAGTTGCACCGTGCAACTGGTGCACAACTATTCCTATTCAATGAAAACAACAAAGACTGTTCAGTGAAAACAACTAACTAAAGGAATATATATACCTGCTGACGAGGACCAGCACGCCGAAAATGTAACCCTCTTGGAGTATCCTTGTGAACAACAACCTGCATGAAATCACCAATGTAAAATGATTACTTTGGTTTTATCAGAACAACTATAAAGCCAAGGTATTGAGAATGAATTGCAGAAAGTAAATTGAATTCTAGAATGCAGTCATGCACCTTTTCTGGGACAGTGTCATCCGTGTCAACAAAGTACTGCCTGAAATTAAAAAAACATCAAATTATTAAGAATTGGGAAAAATTACATAACGCTGAAAAAAGTAACAGGACACATGGTAGAAAAGAGAAGTCAACTCACTTGACAACTGAATATGCGGGATTGGAGCGTAGAGGATTTGGATGTGTCTGACAAATAAAATAATTGAGGAATTAAGAATTATTAAGAGCAAAAATAAGAAGTATGATCAACAAGGGCACATTAGTTAGTCCTCCCACATCTACTGCACTTCTAAAAGAGTAAGTTTAAAACCAATATATGGAAGTACAGTAAGTACAAAAATCTTTTTCATCTATTTTGGCAAGTCTCACTCTCACCTAGAGTTCTATTAGGTCATACAAGAATTATCTAAAACAGGACACCAAGAATTCATGCTAAAGCGTCAATACCATTAAATCATTCTATTCGCTTACATTAAATCGTTTAACCCTGATCCAATTTTATTCATATATTAGCATTTTTAAGGTAAGCCTGTCAGATGTACTCATATAAGCCATCTCAAGAAAGAATTCCAACTTAGGCCCAATGCATGATCAATGGCAAAATTCTTCTATTATTTTTCAGAATATCATGTGATTTTAGGCCAAACCCTTCCTTAGTGCTTGTATTCAAGCATAGGTTCAAAAATTTCAAAACGCTAGCTATGAAATATGCTCAAACCATCAATGAACACGCAATTATACATCATTTTTCATACAGATTGTGATTAAAATAAGAAATTTCGTGGAGTTCATACCAAGCCAAAAAACTCAAACACTAATCTCACTTTAAGCTATTTCATTCAACCTCAAACATTCACATTCCATGACTTCTACAAGAACCCTTCTGGAATCAAACAAATACCTATCGATGCAAAATCATATTCTGGTAAAAATTCAAAAACAAAGTTCTACTAATGAATCACACACTCCAATGGGTAAAAAACTCTACTATTGAATCAAACCACCAAGCTAAAGTCCATGACAAAGACCTACAAACCATGGAACAACACCAGAAATAAATACATTAATTATCACAAATCAATATACACTCAGTCAAATAACACAGATAAATTAACTAAGTAATTAGCACATCCATCATGATTTCAAAAGCTAAACCATAGTCATGGATACCACATTTAAGCAAAAACCTCAAACGCATAAATTCGCACAAGCTGTTCAACTCTACAATTCACAATCACGATCGTGCAAGATCACTTGCTACAATCAAAAGTATAACGCGCGAAACACACTCACACAGATACAATATTCAACATACATGAACCGCTGATGAAAATACCTGGAGATCGGGGATGTAATCGTTGAAATGAGGCACATCCTGAAGAACGTACCCGAACTCCCCTGTAACAATCTTCATTTGAGAATTGCTCTGCGGAGGCATAATCTCTCCCATAATCTAACCGTAAAAAAATCAATTCCAGAAAAAGGTGCAAACCTAATAAATAAGCTAATTACTCGGAATCTTCAAATCAGCTTCCCTACTTTAACAAAGGAATTTCGTCAAGTAACAGCGGGCGAAAAAGCGAAAAGTTGAAATAAATTCTTCCGACGTTTTCGTCGAGGCTTGATTTCAGGGTAATTGTCAGAAAATTCTTCTAGATTGGCGATCACGAAAACCAGTGGCGCCACTTCAAGTCGCGTCAAGATTTTAGATTGTGGTTGCTTGGCGCACAGTTACTGGTTTTGGGCGGCGGTACAATGGTTTAAGCGTTAGGTACGTGTTTTTGTTGCTTTGACGCTGATTGGTGTTAAATGTGGAAGATTCTGGTCAATTGTGGGTTCGGGTTGTAATTTGGTCCAACTTCAGGGGACAGATAGAAAGATCAGTGTAAAAGTTCTTTTTTTTTGTATTATTTAAAGTACCTATTTGCAAATTCTACAAGTGCTCTAGAAGCACTTATTTTTAAAAAAAATTGTGTCTAACAGCTTTAAAAATAAATGTTTCTGGAGCACTTTTAAAAGTTTTAAAACAGGCCAGAAGTCATATGCAATATGTCATATACCACGTGAACTCATATTTAAATATTGGGCCGACATCATGTTGTTGGCCTCAAAAATTAAAATAAAAAATAAAAAGTTGATCGGCTTAATTTGATATTCAGTCGACATTCAAATTTTGATCTACTACGTCCGTGCAAAACAATATGTTTAAAGGGCTAAAACAGGTTTTATAAGAAGATGGATTGTAATTTTTTTTATCTTCATCGTTTAATAATTATTGAAATTATTATTATATTTACTAACAATTAATTATGTTGTTCACAGGTTCATAATGGAACTTAACCTATATTTTCATAAAATTTATTGGAAACGGAGTAATATATTAACCGCAAACTTAAGCTACTTGTCCGGGGCGATATTATAGTTACAACTTCATAATTTGTCAAGGGTCAAATAAATTCTTAAACTTATATCTCAGGATTAAGTAAGTCCTTGAACTTTCTTTTTGTTTATCTAAACCCTTTTTCTTTGATAAAAGGGTCAAATAAGCTCCTAAAGTTATCCACTAGGGTCTAATAAGCCCTTGATCTCCTTTCAAAAAATAAAAAAATAAATAAGCCCTCGATCTATTTTTTGTTCATCTAAACCCTAATTTGGGAAATGGGGAAATAGGGTTTTGAATTAAAATCGAACCCCATTTCCCATTCCTCAATCCAATTCTAATTTAAAAATTATGATTCAAATATTAAATTGGCATAGCATGAAATGTTGAACACATTTCATCGAATACACTATTTATCATCCATTTAGAAGTGAATGTTCACTTCTTTCAATATAGTAACAAAGCATGATGCTCAATTGAAAGTTGAAACATGATATTCACAGACCTTAAAAATCAGTTAGAATTTCCTATTTTATTTCATTGCCTCCAGTACACATGATGATGATGATTGACAGTGTCTTAAAATACACTGAGACGAGTATTGAATTTTATGAAACACGAGATGAAACACTAAAAATCAGAATAGGAAATCTAGTGCCCTCAAAAACCTTGAACTTTAACTACTCCAAGTTAAACAATCGAGTATTTTATCAAATCAAACGAATCCGAGGCAATTTTAGCGCGTTTAACTTGCACCAACAAACTTCCTAAATGCCTTAACATTCTCGAGCCTCTTGATCTGAGCTTCGTCTTTAGTATCCTCTACGCTTAAATTCCTGTAAAGATCCCTATGAATCTTCAAGAACTCAGTTTTGTAACACAACTTATCCAAGAACATACCATTCTTCATCATAAAACCAAGCACCTCCATAACCCTCTCAAAGTACCCTCCCCGTATAAAATTTAGTACCAACAGCTCGTATAATTCTCTGTAGTATACCGTATTCTGATTCTCCATGCTCCTCTTCATGTCACCCCATAACACTGTGATTTCACGGTACATTTCCAAGGAAGAATATCCACGGATCAGATGGAAAAACGTGGAAGCATTAGGCTGTTTCTTCGTCTTCTGCATTTTCCTGTATGTTAGTCTTGCATCTTCCATCATTCTGGCCTTTGTGAAGAAGTAGATTGATGAATTGTACTCATGAACTAAAAACGGGACTTCTTTCGCTTCGTCTCCCATATTCTGGACGATTGAATTGGCTAAATCTGATTCGCAGATAGAGCTTTCTTTCAAATCTGAATCAGAAATATTCATTCTTCTCATTTGTCTCACGAGTCCTTCTGCTTCCCTCTGCATCTTCTCATCGTAGTAAGCTTTCAAAAGGGATTTATACGAGCCTTCTCTGATAGAATATTTTTCAGATTCCAAATCCTCTAAAATGTCATGAGCTGTCACCAGCCATCCCAAATGGATACAAGCATCAATTACATCACAACAGGGACTGCTATCTTCTGATAAACTCAACATATTCTCAATGCTAACGAGAAGTTTAGAAAGCTCGTTGATTCTCCCTGAGTTCTTGTATCCAACAACGAGCTTGGCTAACCCTTTGTTGCTCAGAACAAATTTTCTATCCTTATAAAAAACAAAATCCTGCTTGATGTCCACTTTATAGACAACATCCTTCTGTAATTGCTGAGGTTGAAACTGTAATTTTAACCCCATCTTCATATTGTCTGATCCAATCGAGACAATGCAGGATTTTGGGTTCTCCCTCTGACCAGTTTGGGATTGATTCGACTTGAAATAACCACACAAATCTAGTAAGAGAGAAGATGCACCATCTACATCATTGAACTTAAACTGCAAGCTTAGTAAAGAATCATAAAACTGCTGATAATGAGCAAACGAAATGGAAACCGTATCAAGACACTCTTTGAATTTCTTCAGCTCATCTCTCATGCCATTCATTTCATGTATACGAGCAATAATCGCAGCAGTGTGGGCATCTGCTACAACTCCTATTATCGGCATTAGCTCCATTAATTGCTGACCTTTCAAAGGAGTTCCAAACCTCACACAGGCATCAAGAACAAGGTTGAATATCATCACATCGGGCTTCGTCAACTCTGTATGAGCCGATTTCTTTACGCTTAACTTGTGAAAACAATTACAAATTTCTTCCAACACATTTGATGCCAAATATGTTCCGGTTTCTGACTTAACCAAATGTAGAAACACCATTCTCAGTACATCCAGCGAAGGCAGACTCTTCTTCTCCAACATCAGTCTAAGAACACAGGACGTTGGGATGGGAATTTGCGCCCTAGCCAACGAAAGAACAAGCTTTATCATCACATCACGCCTAAGTAAAACGGGCTTCTCTTTTGAAATAGTGAGAAGTAAATCACACGCCATTCGAAGAGACTTGGAGCTAGACGAATAAGATGACTCGGTTATCAGATTAGCTACAAGAAGCTGGTCGGGGAAACCGTAAAGGCTCTTGAAATTCTTGTAACTTTCCCATGCCTCATCCACTTTGTGTTCCTTCAAAGCTCTTTCGAGCTTTCCTAGCAAACTCCAACGAGATGATCCTCGAGCGCATAGATTTTCTAGTGTTGCTCCAATCGAAGAAATTCCTTCTTGATTACCAGTTTTTCTATCAAAACCATTCACTCCATGAAAACTCACATTGTAACCAAAGGCAGAATTTCCAGAAAATATAAATCTTAAGAACCCTCTTTGATTCTGTCTTACTAATAATCGCATCATTGTAATTAGAATGAAATGTATGATCTAGGTAACAGAAATTTTCAGTTTCCACATCTCATTCAAATAAATTCAGCAATAACACCCTTACTGATACTGTAGGTTATGGGCCATACGACGCCGTTTTTGCAGGAATAGCTTCACTCTATGAGTTCCCTAAGTTTACATTTACAGTTCAGGAACAATTCTAGAACAAACCTAGAGCAGTTGAACAAATTCACACATCAATCAAAATTTCAAAATTATATTAGAACAAATTACTCGAAAAAGCTTGAAAAGGTACCTCATCTCGGAGAAATCACAGAGCTTGAAAATGGATGTTAAACGGCGGCCGGCGCTGGCGGCGAATATTAGTGGTTAGAGGGAATTCCGGCGGCTAAAGAGTAACGACGGCTATTACCACTGGGAGGCAAGTACGTGAATTTTCAGGAATGGGTAAAGCCAGAAACGTGTTTTTACATTTCTTGTCGTTAATAAAGCTAAAGTCGCATTTTCCTCTAATTGGGTCCAAATTACTGAAGTGACGTAAAGCGCGGATCAAATTCCATGCGTTCTTGTCGGCCGTCGCTTTTTTTTGTTTTTTGTTTTTTCAGTCTCTTTTAATTCAACGGGGAAAAAATTTGGGGAATTTTTTCCATTTACAAATAGTGAGAGGAAAATCAAGATAGAGGCTTCGATTGGAACTGCTTGGAAGAAGTGGGATTTTTCATTAGAAATGAAGGATATATTCGAAAACCGGAAGAAATCTTTTATAATCGCATCTCCGATCGACAATGAGAAATATCTCCGCACAAAAAAGTGTACTGAAGGTCGATTTTATTTTATTTCTCTTATTTTCTGATTTGTAATCAATGTAATGAACCTTGTATGTAATTTTGGATAATTAACTTAAAAAAATTGAGTTCAATCCCCGTTTTAGTTTTAGTTTTCGTTTTCTAGGTAGTTTCTTTGAATCTTGTTGCATTTTGGCTCCGTGATCAGTTATGTTTTGGGAATCAAATTTGTGTTGTCGAAATATCGAAAGGGCTATTTTAATTTAATTGGATTTAGATAATTGATGGAAATTATTTTAGGCTGAATCTAGGTTAACTTTGCTTATATTGTTTTTGGTTTTGCAGAAGGAGTGCAAGCGGGAGTCAAAGCTGCTGCAATTGCGTGTGTTGCCAGCGCTGTGCCTACTGTATGTGAAATTTACTCCATTTTTTTTCAGGATTTTTTCTTGGTGTTTTATGCATTTATGGTTGTGAGTTTCTTCGCTGCTGAATTTAGCTTTAACTGGAAAGATTTTGCAAGGATGCAAGCTAACAAGATTGTAAACTTTCTCAGATTTGATCAACAATGACCAATCATTCATAGACGTTTGCTCAAATTTTTAATTGCATTGGATATCTTGTTTCAGTTCTCTTATAAAGTGAAACAATACATGCTAAGACCATTTACTTTTTTTTTTCCCCTGTGAAATACTTTTCCGGTGTATTGCTAATTTGTTTAAGCAACTCTTTAGTATGGCAGCTCAACCAATCATGTTATGGTGGTGTTTGAAAACTCTACAAAATGAGATTAGATCACTTTTCGGGAAGTTATTCCTCACATCTTTTGAATGTTAGGGGGTGTTTGTAAACTCTTTGAGGTGGCTAGAATCACTTTTTTTCAAAGTTGCCGCTCAGCTTTTGGATTCTAGAACTAGAAGTCTCACTATTGAGTAGTGGTTGCAAGCACCCTTATAATAGAGTTTGAAAAACAATTAGAGCTTTTTTCCATGCTTTGTCCAATATCTGTAAGCTTAAAATTGATTTAACTTCAGTTATTGAGTTATTTCTCCAATTACTCTTTTTAATCGAAATTTTAGTTTTCATATTTAACAATACTTGAAAGCAAAAGCAACCTTAGTCGTTCAAATGAACTTTGCATCAGTCTTGGGTTTACCCAGTCAAACCTGGTTATTGCTAATCTAGAATCGTATCCTCTTGTTGGGTAGTGTTTCCCATGAATGGCTAAAATATATAAATGTTGTTGGTAGATGATTGGGGTGTGATTACTCATATTTATTGTTTTTTCATGTATAATGACTTATTCATAAGAATTCTTGTGACAAAATTTTCAGCTGTTAGCTGTTCGAACAATTCCCTGGGCAAAGGCAAATATCAACTACACTGGCCAGGCACTCATTATATCTGGCGGTATGTTAAAATCATGTATACTCGAGTTTTGCTGCTCTTCTTTCATAATTCTAAAGTTTGCTGAAATCCTGAATTGCATAGACCTATTCTGCTTATGGTGTATTAGGCTGCTCTTCTCTCATAATTCTAACGTTTGCTGAAATCCTGAATTGCATAGACCTATTCTGCTTATAGGCTGACATTCTTTATTGTGTTTTATGGAACGATTATGGCATATCATATGTATTGAAGTAGAATATTATCAGAAATTTATTTAAGCAAGATTAATTAATCGGGCAAAGTTAGATGTTAGTAGTTAGTACACCAAGCACCCAAATACTCTACGAAATCGTCAATCCACCTTATAACTCCCATAACTCCAAATTCATTCCCAGAGGGAATCGAACCTGGGTCTCCCACTCAAATGAGGAGTCCAGTGGCCAGGTGGGCTAAGCCACCTGGTTAGAATATTATCAGAAATAAATCTGCCTATTGTTATTGTTCTTTACTAAATCTTGCCCCTTATTTTTTTCTGGATTCTGATTTCTGATTTAGTAATTCGATGACAAAAAAGGATTATTTCATTTGCATTATAAAACTTTCTCAGATACTGATGTGCTTCAATTTCTGTCTTTCATGTTTCCTGGGATTATGAACAGCAACCATAGCGACATACTTCATTACTGTAGACAAAACCATCTTGAAGTGTGCGAAGAAAAATGCAGACTATAAAAGGATGGCATAATGACACACCTATGTACTCGACTCGTTTATATTGTATTGGCTTGTTTTTTTCACATTTCTGAGTTTATACTGTGACATGTAATTCCCGGTTTTGATGTTATTTATTGGAATCTTTTTCTGGTCTTACTGTTTGTATATATCTTCATCTTTGCTAAAATCCTTTCTTTATTTCTTGTTTTGAGTCCCATTTTGAGTTGAGGACATGATCTGTTTGAGTTATTTAATGTTTCTTGTGTTTCATCTTGTGTTTTATTTCAGTGTATTCTATGTGGTCGGTGATAATAAAATCAATCGACACAACATGAAACACAAGTTGAAGAACGATTCTAAATTATCCAGAATACGGATGAGAAAGGTTCTTGCGATTGGTTCACAATTATCACTTTATATAGCAAAATAGGTAAAAGAAAAAATTAAACATCTAACACGATCAAACTAGTAATACAATTTAATGAAACAATTAATATTATTTAAAAATATACACAAAATATAAATCAGTTACACGGCAAAACTGGTATATATGACTTTGCATAACATTTATATCACATAATAAAACTGATATATATATATATAAGACTTTACCCAACATGTATATCACATATAAATGTGAGCATACATGTGTTATATATTGCAAAAACACTGCCATATTTAAAATTGAGCAAAATGCATACATATACATCTGAGCACTATGCTCTTATTTGAACAAAATTTGTTCTCTTACAACAACAGCCTATGATCAGAGCTACCTTGCCCTCAGGTGTATTCCATCCCAGGTAACTAATGGTGGATACTACACCTCGTGTAAGATCTAAGGGCCCGTTTTCGTCGTAATTTTCGCTACTTTCTTTCTCCTATTCTAGTATTCTTACCTCTATACTATATTCAATCTAGTTTCTCTCATAATATTACACAAGATCAACCAAGCTGTTATTACTATCAGCCATTAGCTTAGTAGGATCACACCTGTAACTCAAAATATACTTATCGTCTCCAAGTCCGAGGAGGGGGGAGACGTTTCTTCCCCCCTTTTTCGTGTTGCCAATCTCGTAAGATCTGCTCCGTATAAGTATCTGCAAAACTTCTTTCATCGAAGGTCTGCTTGCAGGCATTGGGCTGGTGCACATGAGCCCAAGTTTGAAAACATTGATCATTTCTTCCAAGTAACATTCTTCTGTTATCTCCTCATCTAGGGCATCCCCTACTGGCTTCTCTTCTCCATAACTCTTCCATGCCCATTCCGCAAGGCTCGTGTGCTCGTCCCCGTGACTCGCTTCTCTTCCCGTCACTAGCTCCAGCAAAACGACCCCAAAGCTGTAAACGTCGATCTTTTCGTTCACTTTTGTCGTGTAAGCATACTCTGCAATAAAAATGAGAGATTTATTATTAGTGAAAACTCGTATGAACCTGGTTCAGAGATCTAAACTCCATTGACCCTACCCAATGTACCCTAAATGGATATTATGTACAAGTTTTTGTTAGATTCATTTTGTAAATTGGTTAAAAAATGTGATGGAATTTATTTGAACCAAGTTTGCACAAGTATTACTCATTAGCAGATTCAAAACAAGAACTATCGGCATTTTTGCACTTTACCGTACAGACATTTTGCACGGGAAAGTGCAAAAATGCACGTAATTTAGATGGTAAAGCATATTTACCTGGGGCAATGTAGCCAAAAGAACCAGCAATGGCAGACATGGTCTTAGCATCCCCATTCTTGATCAAAATCTTGGCCAACCCAAAATCAGCAATCTTGGCCTTGAAATCGGAATCCAACAAAATGTTGCTCGATTTCACATCACGATGAATGATCGGCGGCGTGCAGTCATGATGCATGTAGCAGAGACCCTGCGCAGCTCCAATCGCGATTCTTAACCTAGATGGCCAATCAAGCACGACATCCTGATTTCTCTTCCTCATATGCAGCCATCCATCAAGGCTGTGATTCTCCAAATACTCATACACCAGAAGCTTAAAATCATCGCTTGAAATGCAACACAACAGCTTCACAATATTGGAATGGCGAACGGACCCGAGTATCTGAACCTCGGACAAGAACTCCTTCTCTAACAGGAGATCCGTTTTCCTGTCATTCCAAATCCTCTTCATGGCCACATACTGGCCGGAACGATCCACCTCAATTTTTACACTTTCCCCGATCCACCGCTGCCGATCATGTTACTTTCTGATAAACTCGACAGGATATTCACCTCTGTGAAATCCAACCTCTGGAAAGAGGTCAGTTTCCATGTTTTCAGATCATCGTTAAGCTTCTTTCTCCTGCAATCTCTGACCAAAAACCTCGTCATCAGAAGCATTACGAGGAGAAGAACTGCTGCTAGGATAAGAATCAGAGCGAGAATTCCATGAGAAAGCTTCTTTGTTTTATCGAGACGAGCGTAGCAGCTTGGAAGATTGGAGATTCGATTCGTAGCACAAAGATTGGAATTGTTGAAAAAGCTGCTGTCATACGCTACGTTATCGAATTCCATCGGGATTTTTCCGGTGAGTCGATTGGAAGACAGGTTAAGCGAAGTGAGCTTCAATTGCCCTAATTGAGGCGGAATTTCGCCGGAAAGCTGGTTCTGTGACAGATCCAGGTCGAGGAGATCCGGCAGGGAGGCGAACGCCGCTGGAATTGAACCGGAAAACTTATTTCTAGCGGGATTCAGAGTGATGAGAGAAATCCATGACACAATTTCAGATGGTAATTCACCTGAGAGAGAATTCCATCGAGAAACAGAAACATGTTGTTGCTGGCTTTGAACACGAGCAGATATTCCCAGGACGACACCGTTTCAGGAACACCGCCGCTGAATCTGTTGTCGCTGATCTCCCAACGAGTCCTGTTCCACGCGATTCGGCCGGGGAGCTCGCCGGTGAACGAGTTGCGACTCAGCATCAGACTCGTCATGTTCCGTACTGGCCATAGTCCCGCCGGAATCTCTCCTGATAATGTGTTTCCGTACACCATCACCGTTTGTAGATTCTGGCAATTTCCGAGAGATTTGGGGATCTCTCCGGTTAAATTGTTGTTGAAAGCTACGACGCCGAACAGAGTCTTCCCGGCGCAGAGATTTTCCGGCAGGTTTCCGGTGAAATTGATTGTCGGAGACTTTGAACGCTTCGAGCGCGGAGTGATTCCCCATTTCAGGCGGCAATATTTCGCTCAATTTATTTTTAAAAACCCTAAAATTTATCAGGCTCGGTATTTCCCCAATGCTTGGTGGCACTTCTTCGTGTAAATTGTTGGCAAATAAATGGAGGTACATCAATTTCTGCAATTTCCCCAAATCTTCTGGAATTTCACCAGTTAAATTGTTCATACCTAAATCAATTTCTTCCAAATTCAACGACTCGATCACCTGAGGAATCGAACCGGAAAATCTGTTTTTATACAGATAAACCAGAGTCAAATTCTTCAACAGGAACAATCGACTCGGGATTTCTCCTTCCATATGATTCAGAGACAAATCCAAATGCTCGAGGCTCGTCAAATTCACGAAACTCACAGGAATCGAACCGTTGGCATTTGTTTGCGCCATCCATAGATACTTGAGCTTGTTCAATTTTCCGAATTCCGGCGGAATAACCGCCGGCGAGAAGGGGTTATACGCCAGCAGGAGATTCTCGAGATTCGCCAAATTCGAGATCTGATTCGGGTAACTTCCATTGAACAGATTCATGTGGAGTCTCAGATTCCGGAGCTGAATTAGGTTTCCGATCGACGGCGGAACGTCGCCGGTGAAGTTGTTGGCGCTGAGGTCGAGGTGGCGGAGCGATTCGAGCCTGTCGATGTCCGCCGGAATATTCCCCACGAACACGTTCTGCGAGAGTCTAGATACTGAAGCTTTGTGCAGTTTAAAATCGCTGCGGGAAAATTTCCGGTGAAATAATTTAAGGTGAGATCGAGAGCTGTTAAATTCTGGAGTGCTGCGATTGAATCGGAAATGGTTCCGGGCATGATCACCGTTTGATTTATAACGTAGTGTATTAAATCCTTTAGAATTTTTATATATTTTTGAAAATTATTTGAATTTCATCTTTATATTAGCAGTCGAATACGTTTATATGTATATTGTTGTGAATTATACATATTCTTTCTCTATTTTTACCACCTAAAAAATACCGACGCCGAACATAATAATAATAGTGGTGTGACATTATGATTCACATAATACTTTTATTTAAAAAGAGAGGCGTTATTTGGTATAATCTATAACACAAATATCTCTCATCCTTCCAAAATATTAGGCGTTATCACAATTTATATGGGGCCGCCAAATACGGATGTATCTTAATTATAAATGTATATATATATAAAAATTCAATTTTTAAAGATTTTTGATTTTTTGAAGGTAAAATAAAGATCCGGGGGATGTTGAATCCGTGAGGATACTGATTGTCGAATTGTGTCATAATCATGAGTTGGGCTATATAGTTGGACTTATGTTAATTATTATTTTCATTCGAGCTCATTTTAGTTGATATTTGATTTGGGCCTTTATTATCTTATGTTTTTCGTTTGTGTTTTGTATTGTTGCTTTATAATTAAATAGCGGCATCTTCTTATTCTCGCTCTTCCTCTCAATCTTATTCTTTAAAAAACCCCGGAAAAATTATACATAAATATCTTATAATATTTGTAGTGTTGGGATCGCTACAATTGGCATCGAGCCAACGATTCTCCAATGCCTCGATTTGGCGATCTGATTCGATTCTAAATTAGAAGAGTTGCCAAAATCTTTAGAGAATATCTTTGCTACATAATCAGCACGAAATGGAGTTGTAGATCCGCACTGAGAATTTGGAGAGTGGAGGCCTTTTTTGCGGGTGTTCATATTAATGGTCAATTGGGAAAGCGAAGTTGGTTCCAAATATTTGGAGTTGGTGTGCGACTTGTTTTGGATCGTTGTTAATCATCCTCATATTTATACTCAATCGGAGAGCATTGAGATTGAATCATATGTCGCATGAGATTGAGCTTGATCGAGTTAGATGGCTCAATTTATCGGAGTATTTGATTGAAGGTATCGGATCGTAAACCCTTTTCAAGATTGAATTTCCTATGTTTGGTGGGTTTCATCCTAGATTTTGGATTGTGGAAAATAATAGTTGTGATAATGTGAAAAATTGTAGTAAAAATTAATGGAATCATTCATTATGTCCGATGTGGGAAATGAGTTTTTCAATTATGAGTGTGAAGGAAATAGGGAAATGGCGATGGGTTTGATTAATTGGAGTGCTAATGGGGATAAGAGGCTCATTTCTTTCACGTGAATTTAAGCTTGGTTGGTGGGTTAAGGGGAAATGCCATTGTAATCCAAAAACCTAATGACCAAAAAATTCACATATGAAGGTTTGATGTGGACGCTTTTTGTAGCTTTTGGTGAAACGATTATCGTGGGTATTTTAACTATTGGCACTGGAATAGACATGAGGAAGTGAGAAGGTTTTCTATGGTCCGCAATTCGGTCTTTGTTGGGAAAATAAAAAGAATTCAATGTGAAGATTGAAGTATTAATGAAATTATAACGTCACCGTTTCTAAATTTATGGGAGAATGGGATGTTTCTTCAAATGTTTATTTGGTTGTGATTCATATGGGTGTGATGTTTGGTGGAATTGTTGGGAAAAATAAAGGGAATAAGAAATTTAATTCTCTATACAATTCTTCTACTTGAACTTGGTGAATCACCTTGAGCCTTTCGATCCCAATGAGACTTTTCAATAGATGCCATAACTATCCAATGGAAGCTAAAGCTCAATGTGTTTTCATCGTTAGTGCTTTTTCTAGAAAAATACGAGTACTATAAGTTTTCGGATTTTTTGGGAAAGGGCATTGATAAAGCGAGCCAAATTATAAGGCAGGAAATTTGAAATTTGGTTATCAAATTATAGAAGATGCTCAAACATTTACGTAAGTGCATTATGAACTATCTTTAGAATTTCTTATAGTGGTGTCTCTATCTCCAATCAAACTCATAGTCGACTTTTTGTCCTCAACCTTGTTCTTTTTGGACATAAGGTATTGATTACATGTGAAAGTGGGCTTTTATTTTGGGATTTGAAATGTCGTTGTTCACGCAATAAAAATTACAAGGTTGTTTCTCTAAAGTGGGATTACCAACATTGTAGATGATGCACCACTCCATGGTTTAGAGAAGAAAAAGATTTTAATGGCGCTTTTTGAAGTGACTTTTATTCATGTTTATGGTGGGTGTGTTCTTCACATTGGTTCTTCTATAATGAATATTTTTAATTGGAGATGAATGCGTTGTTTCTTGGTTAATCACGAAGAATGGGCGCATTTTAAGGCGTGTTGGGGTATAGTGGAGGATTACAACTTTGTTGAGTATTTTCACTGGGCTGTGAAGCCTATAGCAGTTGCAAAGGATATTCATGTTTGCAAATGCATCAGGTTCATGAGTAGACCTGCAAAGTTTGACACATCTGTGATCAAGGGAATTTCAAAGGATTTAGGAAAATTATTTTCCTTAATAATGATACAGATTTGCCATCTTAATGGCTATGCCTTTTTTGTGTTATTGGGATGGATTATGGTGTATGGATGAAAAATAGTAGAAACACCTATAACAAGTGGGATGAGGTGGTTTGTTGCAAATATCAGATTCAAGATTGCATTTAATGGGCTCCTCTCACGTTGAAAGATTATTTATCAAATCCGGTTGATTTAAATTCCGGAGGATTTAGGGCCGAATATCAAATTTTGGATGCAAGACTTTCGATTTAGATCTTGGGGACAAGGATAATAAAATTTATATGTTGACTTATGTTCATTATTATTTTCATTAAGGGACTAGCACATTTAGTTGATATTTCTTATTATCTTATGTTTAAAAATTTAAGTTTATGATTAAATAGGAAACCCGCAAAAATAAACAAGCAGAAAAATTCAATCATCTTCCTTCTCAATTATCTCTCTCTCTAAACTATCTCTTCTTCCTCTCAATCTCTCACTATCTTCTTATACTCAATTTACCTTGTTATTTTCCAGAAAAATTATACATAAATATGGCTTATAATATTTGTAGTGTTGGGATCGCTACACTGTCGTCGGAGCAGGTGATTTCGGGCCAGTCGCAGGGTGATGACGTGGCGTTCCATGATTGGAGGGCCATGGGGGTCGCCCCATTCGCGTTTGAGGTTTAGCAGAGCGGCTCTTTCGGTGGGGGAGAATTGTGAATTTACTAAAATGGGTACGGTGGAGATGAGGAGGAAGACGAGGGGGAAGAAGGGTGGTTTTGCCATTTCGGGCGGGTGGTGGTGGTGGTGGCGGTGGGAGGTGGTGGAGGGAAAAATAATAAGAAGGCGAGTTGCACGTTAGAGTTTAGAGTGCGGGCTTGTTTTGGCTGTTAGTGTTGTTAAGTCAACTTTGGAGTTTGGACGAATGGATAGGCTTATATATATAATGCTGGCTCCGGCCTAATTTTGATTGGTCAAATACTATAGATATGAAGATTAAAAATAAAGTGAGAGATAATAGTATTAAATGATGTAAAATTGGTAAAGTATGTTTGATGGGAAAAAATAATAGTATTAAATGATGTAAAGTGGGATTAGTGGAAGAAAGTAATAATATTAAATATTATTGAAAGTTGTTTTAATTTTTTAATTGGCAAAAAACAAAAAAAATCAAAATTAACGGATGAAGTCATAAGAACTAAGTGGTCAAGATTGGGAGGCAGGGTATGATTTTGGAAAATACTAGATTAAAAATTTAAAACTATTATAGTGGGGTGGTAAACTGGACGTTGGGTGAGATTCCAAACGGTTTAGATGTGAAATTCCACGATAAAAAAATAAGATTATTTAATTTGGAAGTTTAATTTGGAATTTTCGATTGATTATTTTTAACAATACTCCTTATGGGTATGTCCATTTCGGGATAATGGTGGCCGAGAACCCGAGCTTTGAAGTCCTGTGTTTGTTTTGAAGTTTTATAGGATTGTTTCATAAAAAAGTTGATTGAGGATGTATTATTATATTATTACGAGTGTATTAGGAATTTAGGAGAATATTAATATGATAAGAATATATTGAGATAATAAAAAGGAAAGTAGTGGTTATTGATAAAATAAGTTAAAATTAATAAAATATCAAAATGTTTAATTTAAATCTCACAATAAGTAGAGATTTGAAATTTTAAAGTTTAGATTGCATACAGGATAGTTGAGAAACGAAGATGTATGGAAAATTAGCTAATGTGTCTATAAAATCATTTTGTATGAAATTAGCTAATGTGTCTAGAAAATCTTAGAAGGATTTTCAGGATATTTAATAAAAATTTGTATGAAACGAGATACAATTTAGCATAAATCAACATTATTTTTTTTTTAAATTTTAAAGTGTCAATGCGCAAATTACGGTATGTTTCACTGTGAGACCGTTTAACGCAAATGCATCTCTTCTTTCTTAGATATATTTCAACAAATTTTTACTTGAATCTTGAGAAATTTTTTTAAACAAATAAAAAATTGCATATTATCAAGTGCAAGGACAAGAAGTACCTACTAAAGCATTCGCAATAATCAAATGTTGTACCCAACAATAGGGGGCTCGAAAATTATTTAGACACCCTAACAAGATGACGAGAAAAATATCGGTGTTTCTCTCGAAAAATGAGAAGACGGCGTGAGCAACCTCTTGCAAGTCTTGATAGAATCATTAAGGGTGTGTTTTGAAACACTTAAAACAGCTTCCAGAAGCACTTATTTTTAAAAGTCTTGAGAGGGAGCTTTGAAAATAAGTGCTTCTGGAAGCTGTTTTAAGTGTTTCAAAACACACCCTAAACGTAGAATTAATCGCATTTCACTGGTTAACTACTTCCTACCAACGCTCCTCTAGACAAGAAAGTGCCTCGTGTCAAAAAAATTATTTGAATTTTATTTTATCTACATATAAGTATAAAATAGTTAAATGTAAAATGGGATATAAAACTCAGTCGAGTTCCAGATTTTAAAAAATAAATATTATTCAAATTCAATTTATCTCCAGCTTGTTTAATTACAGTGCAATCACTATTTAAGGGTTGTGTGTATTACAAGTTATCTAATTCATGTATGAGTTTATATTTATGTCATGTATAGCGTAAATGGAAAATTTGAACATGTATTTTGTTATCGGATTAACATAAGTCAACTAGACGTGAAACATAAATGATCATTTCATATTATTTTTAAAAAGAATATTTACATCAAAACGCTTTTTTATCACTACGTTAATAGTGATGCAAAATTATCTTTTTCTTTTTAACATTATCTTTAATAAATAAATAATTAATTGTGACTTTGAAGTACAACTTATTATGTAATTAATGATAAATATAAGAATATAAGAATTCTTTTTTTACCCTAATTATTGTGAAATTGGTTTGTATTAATATATAAATTATAAAAAAATAATACTCCCTCCATCCCTGAAATATTTATCCCAACTTTTGGACACACAAATTAAGAACAAGATGTAATGAGTAGAGTCTTGAGCTATGTTTTAAAAGCGAAAGCATACGTTGAACCGGACAACCTTAGCGTTTTCGGTCGAATCGAGTCCGACCATTATTAAAGCAGTTGAAGTCAGTATGACGTCATAATTTCATAATATATATATATATATATATATATATATATATATATATAATAAATATCATCTATATTTTTTTTAATAGTATATACTATAAATAAGTTATCATAAAAATTAAAAAAACGTGCATCCAAAATTACAATTTAAAGTTCAATTTTAACAATATAAATTAAATATGATATTCTAATAAGGTTTGATTGACATAATCTGATACTCTAATTAAGATTTCAATAAAAAAAAATTCTAACTTTTTATTTTTTTTCCCAAATCCAGTAACTCGACGAATCGATCGGTCCGATCAGTAATTGGTTCGACCCGATTTTGCCATTTTTGACCGGTTTGCAAGCGCTTTGGAGGGTGGCCGGTTCAACCCTTTCGAGCCGTTTGGTGGGCTTACCGATTAGCGGACGCCTGAAGGTCCGACCTGCTTTTTAAACACATGTGTTGAAGGGTAATGTGATAAACTTTTATGTATAAAATAAATTAATTAATTGAATTAAGGGCATGATTGATATGATTGAATGGAATTGCGGCTGAATGGAATGAAAACTTGAATTGAATGATATAGGAATGATCATTCTTATGATTGGTATGATTATGAATGAAATATTAGTATTGGTGAATCTGTTTTTAAATTATTATTATAAATTATACTTTTATATTAATATTATTATTGATTATTATATATTTTTTTAATATATTATTATTTTTAGCTTTTTAATATATATAGTATTTTTTAAAATAATATTTTTTATAATTACAAAAATAATAGTATTATTATTGTGTTTATTATAATAATATATAATTTTAGTAAACATATATATGTATATTAATATGTTTTTAATTATTGTTGACAGTATGAGTTAATAATAACGTTATATATATTTTTAATATTTTTATTATTAATAATATATTATTAAATAATAATATTTTATTTTATTTTTATTAAAATATTGTTAAGAATTCGCTTTAATTTACATTTTTGAGATATATTATTATTATTATTTATATATTTTAATATTATTATATTTAATATGATTATTATTATTATTGGAGTTGGTTATTATTTTTATTTTTATTAAATATTTTTTTTAATAAAATAGTATTATTATTAAATTATTATTGTTGTTGTTGTTGGGTAGAAGGTAATATTATGAAATGAATGATAATATTTTTTTGGAAACAAATTTCATTCCTCAAAATGTGGAATACATAAACTCATGGGGTATGTAACGAATCATAATTCATTTATTTTTTGGAATGATAATTCCTAATAGAATTATGATTCCTTCAAAAAATACATACAAATCAATGTATTTTGAATAAATTAAAGAATGATAATTTCATTTATATTTATTCGTCCTTTTTTTGAGTGTATAGATGGATTCAAAAATAATGACATTTGATATAAATATGTAAATATTGTGAAGATGAAATTTAATATAAAGTTCACTTTTTTTTTGGTGTCCAAATTTTTGTGGACTCCCCGAATTTTTTCATGAAATAAGAGAATAAAAAATTGAGGGAATATTTAAATTAAGTGAACAATGTGGGGGATAAAAATGATATTTCTTCCCCTATAATTAATAGTTTTTTCACACGATCCGGGGACTTTTATAAAATAATGTTTTTTAAAAAGATTTATTTTCAAAAAGTAAAATAAAAATATTTTATTTTTATTTTAAGTGTTTTAAAACAATGATTGCTAGTGTGTCACACTGAATGCTTCCTGCGGTACGAGTCGCTACAATTAAATAAAGTTTGATCTAGAAGCGCAACTAGAGTAGATAAATTAGGCACATCAACTGATTAAATTTTATTAGACTGTAATCCTTCAAAGGCACTTCAAAGATATGACAGGAGTTAAAAAAACAATAATAATGCGACTTCTACACAAGATATTATTGTCTTATCTTATCGTCTTCTCTTCATAATTTTAATGACCATTTAACAAACAATGATGCCAAATGGAACTTGGATCAAATTGTGCAACACGATTTTAAAAAATTGACTTGAACTTTATTTCGATAATTATGAAAATAAAATATATTAAAAAAGATTAAACTATGTATTCTTATTTAACATTAAAATTAGGCTCCATTTTAAGGGATAATCAGGATAGACCGAACTTAACATTTTAATCCTACGTAATCGGTTGTTTGGTTTGTAGGATGAGGGTCCAATATTTTCAACTTGGATATAAAAAATTGTTTATTCAATGTGGAAGGTAAGATGATCGGGATTATCATTTTAATCTCTATATTGATTTTTCAGTACAAGATTAATAGTTGCAATTTTACAATCCAAACACACATCTTGATTCAAATAATGTAGTTCAATCAATCTAATCTTATACAATCTGACTCAATCATATCATAACTAATTAATCCAGTCGTGTGAACCAAACAGGGTCTTAGGATTGTGCACTGAATTGGAATATTATTGAAACTCTGCGGCGGTACATCTTCTAATTTTTATTTTCTAGAGTAAGTCTTCGATAAAATTTGTTCATAATATGCAATTTATACTACTATGTTTACAAACGAATACCATTACATTTATAACTAAGATCATAACATTAAACATAATTAATATTAATTTATAATAGTAATCATATTAATTTATAAATATAATAATATTTATTTCATGTTATGAACAAATTTCGTATAAGAAGAGTTTGTGATGAATTAATTTTTATAATTTCCAAATCGCATATGACTTCATATGGATATATAGAATCTATTCACTGTCTCACTCCCTAGTCCCTACCCCACAGAGAAAATAATTATTAAGATTCCAGTGTTTTGGAACAAATAATATAATATGTATTGAAAAGATCAGAAAATTCCACCTCGTGGGCTCACCTTCTAGAACATTATCAAATCATTAACAATCTGCTTTTCTTATTGGACCAATAATTATTATCAACGTGCACTATATTTTAATGTTTTTATGACACCTCAACTTAATAAACTATGGAGTAGTGTTTTATAGTTAGAAATGATGGAAAATGTAAATAGGAGTATAATGAGTATGTAAATGACGGATTATAATAAGAGACAGGAATCAGAATTTTGTACCATGGATTGCAAAAATATTCTTAAAGTATGGGGGACAAATATATTATTGAGAAAATACAGAGTAAATAAGTTTCACACAAAATTATGTGAAGCTAGTTAAAAGGTGTGACTTATATTATTAAAGGGTATTAGTTATGATAATTGAAGGGTGTGAATTTTTACTATAAAGGATATTATTTATAATACTTAAGGGTGTGACTTAAATTTTTGCAGAGAATATTAGTAGTGATAACTGAATGGTGTGAGTTATATTATAAAATGATAGTAGTTATGATAATTAAAGGGTCATTCTTATAAAAATGAATTAATTTTACGGTAAATATGTTTCACAGTATACCACCTCTATATTATAATTCAAGGAAGATATAAGATACCCCCTTTGTACATCGTTAATTACTCATTGGCCAAAAAGTTTCATCACATATTCCGTTGTTATTTTTATAAATGACAATATAACACTATAATAATATATTGTTCATAACTATGTCCTCCATACACTAATTTATTTATATACATTAATATATCTTTATTAATTAAAGACAAGCCTATTAAACCTCTTTATAATGATTCAGTTCAATATTTCCGTGGCCTATGCAATAATAATAATAATTGTCAAATACCTGAACTTTCATGTGTAACTATCCGTTCAGTTGAGAGAGAAACCACTCTCTTATTTTTACTTTTACACATTCATAATAACTAATAAGAATAAAAAAATATAATAATTGCGTGAGATCGTTTCACGGTGAGACGGAGTGTAATTTGAATATTGATGTTTTAACATCTTGGAAAAAAATGTATTAATTAATAATATGAGAAAATATAATTTTTATCATATTATGTAGTATTAGATAACATATGCATATTAAACTTTTAATACTAGTATAAAAGGATCACATGAAATTGTGGCCCCTAGTATAAAAAGATCACATGAACATTACTACATCTCATCTCTTTTAGATTGTTCATTTACTATTTGACTCGTATTTTATCGAGTTGGATAATTTATTAATATATAAAATAACTTTTAAAGAGATATAGAACAGATGAGAGGCAAAACTATCATACCCCACCTTAAAAATATATTTATCATTTTAAATACTAATAAACAAATCGTTCACTAAAACGCTAGTCAAACAGTGAAGAAACTATATAAAACAGGACAGAGGGAGTAATATTTTGCGTCATTACACGAAATGAGAATATTAAATTTTATGCGATATCACGAATTAACAATATATTATTATGTGTTACACACCAATGCAAAAGTTGTTACTAGAAGTTGCATTTCTTTGTTTTACTCTTTACGTTGTATTATATGCTAGTTTAAGAATTAAAAACATGTGTTGTGGCTAATTAATTTTAAACAGTGTTTATTATCTATTTACGTGATAGAATTCATGGGGTTGTATGTAGAGTATAATGTTTGGATTTTTTAACTTGATTTTTTTTATTTATTGAGTGGGACATTAAACCTTATAAACATTGAATCATGAACGTTTCTGCAAAAAAAAATCAATAATGTAATGTTAATTTTTATTTTTGGTGGGGGAGAGGGGAATTTATAATATGTATAATAATTTTTTAAGGTGGAAATAATTGAGATTCATGGAACCTAGGAATATCTCACGTCAAATATTACTGCAACAACATATAATATTTTTTCCCAAATGAAAAATAGAATCTTGCAACATCTCTCTATGTTTCTGGTCTGGTCTTCTAATTTAAAGTAACTTGAATATTTGTAACAATCATAAAGCAGATAGATTTTCCACAATATAAAGTAAATTCAGATGTTAGTGAGTTGGTCGAATTCACTTTCAACAAAGGTAAAATTTATTTAAATTAATCGAAAAAAGTACAATCGTTGGAAATGCCTAACAAAGAATATTTGAATTTATTCAAATTAAGGCGATGATTAAACCAAACAACAATCATGAATTTTTATTTTTTTTTTGGTGTCGGGCATATATTGACCTCAAGTCAAATTAAGTTACCATATGTCTAACGAGTTGATAGACTAAGGAAAATCTCCACTTCAATTTTTTATAGTTTTATACCGGAAAAAAATACTCCCTCCGTCCCAATCTTTAAGGTTTTTTTTCCATATTTTTTGTCTCAATCTTTAAGGTTTGTTTCCTAAAATGGAAATACACTTTATCATTTTATCACATCACTTTATCACTTTATCACATAAAATACTAATAAACAACTCTTTCTACCCCCAACACTTTATCACTTTATCATTATTCTCATAAATCCTTATAAACAATCAGAAAACCCTAAAGAACAGGACGGAGGGAGTATAAGATGCAAAGGCCAATTTACCCTCTTTTAAGACCATTTATGAGACTCGGATTTACGAGATTTTGGCCTTATTGCAGACAACAGTGTTATTATTTGGTTCAATGCGATTGCTTCTAGTGGGGTCGTAACATATTTTAGGCCCACCAAGTATATCCTAAATATTTATTTTTTTATAAAATCGGTGTAAATTTTCAGTCTTATCAACACACAATTGCATGGTCTAGTTACACAAATCATACTGCATATATACATTTACTTATATGCCTAACAAACATTTAGGGTATGTTTGTTTTGGGACTCGGGGAGTGTAGAGATATCACGATTTCAAAATTTTATGGATTAATGAATAGTAAAAAATGTGTTTGTTTTGATATTTTGATAGGGTGAGATTTTAATTTACGTCAAATGAATATTTAATAGTGATATGAGTGGTATTATTATATTGTGTTGACTTGAGAGTGAAAAAAGTAGTAATGTGATTGTATTGAATTTTATGAAAAATAATGGTGAAGGTGTATTTTATAGGAGTGGATGTTAATTGGACGTGATTTTCAAAATTCTAAGTTCATCTTTAAGGATATGTTTGTTTCGGGATTATAGTGGACATGGAAAATTCTAGACTTTGAAGTCCTAGATTTCAAAATCTTGATTAATAATTAAAATATATGTTTGTTATGGGATTTTATAGGGTATGATGATGAGAAAGTTGATTGATGTGGTATTATTATATTATATTTAGTGTATTGTGAGAATAAAAAAGTAGATAATGTAAGGGTGTGTTTGTTTATAGTTTTGAGGGGATTTGAAATCCTGTAAAGGAGATTTGGAAGGATTTGATATAAAGTAAAAAGTGTATTTGTATATGTTTGGGAGTGTGAATTTTATAAGATTTGATAAAATAGGATTTTGAAAAAGTAGATGATAGAAAAAATATTATATTGTAAAAAGTAATAGAAATGAAATGATTATATAATGATTAATATGTTTGTATATTATATATATATATATATATATATATATGATGATAAAGTTAAAAAGTAGGAGAGAGTGTATTGAGTTGGATAGATAATAATAATTGAAAAATGTGTGATGGATGAATGATAGTGTATTGAAAATTGTGTTTGAAAAAGGTAAAATAGGTGTATTATAGGTATTATAGAGTAGGATTTTGGAGGATTTAAAATCCTATACCGAAATCCTGATAAGCAAACGGGGATTTGGGATTTGAAATCTCAAAAGCGGTTTCCCAAACCAGAAACAAACATACCCTAAATGTATTGAGAAAATAAAAAGTAGATAGCAGTAAATTATAGAGTAGAGTATGATTAATAGGATTTCAAAAATTTTACTTTAAGGATATGTTTGTTTATGGTTTGGGAAGTCTCTTTTGAAATTTCAAATCCTAAATCCTCATTTTGCTTATCGATTTCATAAGATTTGATTTTAAATCCTCCAATTATATTTTTCAGACATCATCTCAATGATTGACTTTACATTTTTTTTAGCGAGTTTTTGTATTAGTAATTTAAATGATAAAATGACTTTTAAGGAGAGGTGTGATAGATAAACTCCTCATCTATCATGATAGATAAGCCCCTCATCTATCATGATAGATAAGCCCCTCATCTATCATTACCCTCCTTAAAAGTCACTTTATTATTTCAATTACTAATACAAAATTCGCTCGCAAAAATATGTGTAAAAGTCAACTGCGCATAAGATTGGTGGACGGAGAGAGTACTCTATAATATCTATAATACACTTATTTTACCTTTTTCAAACACAATTTCCAATACACTATCAATCATCTATCACACATTTTTCAATTATTATTATTTATCCAACTCAATACTCTCTCTCCCACTTTTTTACTTTATTATCATTACATAATCATTTAATAATTTATATATTACTTTTTACACTATAATATTATTTCTATCGTCTACTTTTTCAAAATTCCACTTTATCAAATTCTACAAAATTCACTCCCAAACACATACTACCTCCGTCCCAAGAGGACTGCAACACTGAAAACGGCACGCAAACCAAGAAGAAAAGTGAAAAGTTGGTTTGAGTGTAATAAAGAAAAGGTATTGTAGGTAATTCAAGGTGAAGATGTTGACTTTTAGTGTGTTTGAGTTGAAATAAAGAAGAGATTTGAGTGGCAATTTTGAAAATAAAGTGATGTTGTGAGGATGTTAGTATTGTGTGTTATTTCAATTTTGGGAGTGTTGCAGTAATAATGGGAAGTCCAACTAAGACAAATGTTGCAGTAATCACGGGACGGAGGGAGTACAAAATACAAATACATTTTTTACTTTATACCAAATCCTTTCAAATCCCCTCTATAGAATTTCAAATCCCTTCAAAACTATAAACAAACATATAAGTCTCAAAACAAATGAGGGTTTGAGATTACAAAGTCCAAAGTCCGGCCGGGATAATCGCGAAACAAACATACCCCAGATATTTATATGGAACCAGCCTACAATTATTTATCCAGTTCGAATATGCAAGTCAAATAACAATCACAAACGTATGTAAAAAAAAATCAACACAACTCCTGAAAAACTGAAGACAAAACTCTGGGAACATAGTAGATATCTAAATTTGATGATATCTATCAACCACCTATGAAGTAAAATGTGATATTGACCAAAAAAAATTGGCTGTAAATAGCCGCATATGAAGGCACCTACTTAAGGGGTAACAGAAAAGCATATATGAACTCAATTCATCATAAATTATTAGTTTTTTTTTCTCACATCAAAGGTTATCTAACCATTATATGCTAGATCAAATCACTCCTTATTCAGTCACGTACCTGAGACCGTTGATTGTGCTCATCTTCGTAAAAAACCCATCGCCTGGTAAACGTTATTGAGAGTAGCGTCAGCTATGGATGCAGCTTTACTAGCACCCTCGGCCAAAATGTCGTCCAAGTAAGCTGCATCAGACATAATTTCTGCATAACGAACCTGTAGAGTAGCTAAATCTCATGAAGGCGCCCAAGTGCTTATAATAGAGAAGATATAAAGGAATGTCGATCACATTCATGAATACGATTAACCTATTACCGGAATTCCTTAGTTACAAATCACTGATAACCAGCCTAAGATCATATATTTTACGTCTTTGTGCAACACAATTTTTAGACATGCAGATTTACAAAAGACCCACAGGATTTATCCTATGAAAAGTGATTGTCAGTTCTCTATATCTACAAGTAGTTTATGTCTCCTGAATTTAAATCCCTTCGTAAACCCTTTGGTGATGTTTGATTTGGGTTTATAGTGGATTTTGAAAATTTGTGAGTAGATTTATAGGTATTGTATTGGTGGTTTTATAAAACCAGATTCTCAAATCCCAGTGTGGAACCGATCCAAATTCCAAAATTGGTTTTGAAATCCCAAATCAAACATCACTTCCCAGTAACATAGTTATTTGTACGTATTGAAATTATTTAATGATGGCATTTGGATTTCATATGATTTAATAGAATGAACAAGTGAATCAGTAGCCAGTGACGAGTTGGGAAAATCATAAATTACTCATTCAGGAAGAGAATATGTAAGAGTTGTTTAGGAATCAATTACTCAAACCCGGTGATCGTTTATTGTACAAAAATGTGAAGATAAAAAAAAAAAAAGTGTGCAATTGTAACCTGGATTGGATGTAGATGATCAATTAAAGCATCGGTAAGCAGGGGTTTGAACAATCCCCAATTCATATCTTGGCATTCTCCCACAACCTCCTGCACCAATTACACAAGTAAGCTTTTGCAGATTAAGCTTTTGAATACACATTGCAAATTTGCAATTAGATAAGAGAAGCAAATTTGACAAAAAATAGCAGTTCTATTTTAACAGGTAAATCAATACATTTGTATTGGACAGACTTTAGTCAACTTTAGTCACTTTACACTGATTAAAGTCTAGACAGAGACAAATTTGACACATTTTAAATAAGTTGTTATAAGTTATAACTTAATCCATTGTAATGATGTGTATCCCCAAAAATAAGAAAACTCTTAATCTACATTCACTTGATTCTAAATTCACATTTTATGTTTATTAGTAGACGACAAAGTTTGCATAAGGTACCTGTTTTGTCTTGCCAGTAATAAGCTGATATATTGAAAGAAGGTTGTTACTTTCAGGCCTTTCAGGATTATCAAATTCTAAACTGCAAAATTAAGGAGAATGATCTCAGTTGATAAATAAGGATTGCAGAAGCATATTTGGCGCAAAACAAGCCACAACAAATAAAAGAAAAAAAAAAGGCAAATAAAGAATTCAAACCCGGAAAATGAATCAGTCTTGCAACGTTTTATTTTGTTCACAATTACCTGCATAACCAGCAAAAAATGTAAACTTAGGTGTTAACAAGCTCGACAGTAGCAACTTGCTACATAAGAACACAATTATAGAGAAAAATAAATGAGCAAAGCCTAATATATTTCTTTGAAAACCCTAGTAAACTTAAGCTGTGCAAAATCCACTTAAATTGAGCCTCCTGAGTGTTTATGTAATTCTCTCTCTGAAAAGGAAAATAAAGTAAAATCCCATAGGAATCACCCATATTCTAAGTTTAGACAAAAAGTGAAAGAGTTACAATATTATGTTTGTTTTCCACCAAAACTCTATTTTCAATGGTAAAAAAACCAACTTCATGCTGGTAAACTTGTTTTTCCCTGTTTAGAGTCTTTTATTTAAATGAAAAACTTACGGATCTAGCCCAGCATGCATAATCCTGTTACAAATGATAGTCACAAATAGATGGGTTGCTACTTCCTCCAATACTGACTTTGCTTTAAGAGGTACGCCTTAAACACATCCTAAATTAAAGATATACACAAGGAATTCAATATAATCAAAAAATTATCAAATGATTATACTCACATCCTTTGGATCAAGCAAATTGATTCGAGATTGATCAGATGGCGCCGACTTAGACATCTAAAAAAAAAAAAACTATGGCACAGGTCAGGAAAATGAAAAGTCAAATGGTGGCAACTACATCTTTAGGTTTTAACAAAACTAGGACAAAATACAGAAGAAACTCTCCAAGTAGTTTCTTCTTTTATCCATGTTAGGTTAATTAGCATGACAACCATTAAATTAACTTCTCATATTTTCACAGCAGCAAAAACAAGCTTTAAGCAACAATCTTGAAAAGAAGATGGCTTTCTTTTTTTCTTTTTTTTTTTTGATAACTCGGTATCCGGCCCAAAGACCGACTAATCCGGTGGACCAGAACCCACCGTCCACTAGCGGGGGCCCCACTTTAAGCCAGAGCAAAGTTCTATATGGACTGACCCACCTCAAGAGTTGATCGCACCTAAGGGGTTTCGAACCTGAGACCTAGAGAGAAGCATACTCCTAAGCACAGTTGTTACGTGCGCAAGGCGCAAAGCTGCGCCTGGTCTGGTGCCTTAGGCGCGCCTGGCACCTTAGACGCACGCCTTGCGTCCCTGGGCCGAAAATTTGGAAAAAACAATATCAAACCTTGAAATACACATATTAGCATGTAAATAAACATTAGTTTAAAGTTCAAAAACACATAAATGACACAAATTAAGGGTAAAATCTTCAATAACACATTGTAAACTCCAAAAGCACGAAGTAATAACCAATAAGTATCCAAATGGACCAAATCAAAGGCAAACAAATAGCAAACTAATCATCTTCATTGTCAAATTCATCATCAAAATCACCCTCCTCTATATCATCATCAAATTATGGGTCTTTCTTGTTAAACTCTTTTTCCTCCTCTTCTGGAGGTTCTAAATAGTCAAATTCATTTTCTTCATCCCTAAGTCTAAGAGAAGGGAAGAGAAGAGATTCAAAGAGAGGAGAAAGAAACTATGAAAAAGCAGCCGCTGTTTTTAAGTTTCAACTTGAAACCCTAGTTTCCTACCCTTAAAACCCCCCAAAACACGATTTTATAATTTTTTTTTTTTTTATGGTGCGCCCGCCTCAGCCATGGAGAGGCGCAGCAGCTGGCGCCTGGTGCGCCTTGGGCGCGCCGGTAACAACTATGCTCCTAAGTCCCAAGCCTACACCACTTGGCCAACCCTTGGAGGTTAAGAAGATGGCTTTCTTAGTTTCTTTCTTTATTTCTTTTTCTTAAAAAATGCCAGTTCTTTGATAATATCTACCGAGATAAGGGTATTCAACTACATGGTGATGAGTAAGTGAAGAAAAATTCACATGAAACATCAGTGAGTTGTCAATGCTTTTATTGCAGAAAAGATTCCATATTTTGCAGAAAAGGCATACTTCCAAGACAGGATAATTACAAGTCATAACCTTGGAAAGACCATCAGTCAGGGACATCACACGAGCTCCAGTAGGTGGAATCAGGGGTTCAGGAACCTACATTAATCACGTCATCCAACCACAAGTTAATCCAGTATCCAACTAAATGTAGAACTTAGAATTGTGTAGCATAACTATTGACAACTAAACGGACCTTAAAAATAGCACCACCTCGCCTTTGATCCAAAAAAAGTTGACAAAACAAATCATTTAGTTCTCCAAATGCTAAAGTAGTAAACACATAGAATAACTGGAAAAACTTAGAAACTCTAAGTCCACTTTTTCAGACTTTCAACTATATACTGCCTTACCCTCCCAGCTTCTTCCACTTCCTTCCTCCATATTGATCGTTAACACGTTTAGCTAAATCTCTAGTCAGCTCAAGGTGTTGTTTCTGATCCTCACCAACTGGCACAAAATCAGACTGCATCGGAATACAATACTGAATGAGAAGACTGAATATTCAAGCAGTTCAGCCAATCAGAGAGCAAGTATGTCTTGACAAAGATATCGTAACCAGGTAATCAAAGTGAAAGACTTGTCTAGTCTTTGAAATTCACTACACATTTAGTGCACCAAACTTCACGGAGAAGACTGAATATTCAAGCAGTACCTACTTCAAGAGCCTGTAGCATTTTCTCTGGGAATTCTATGAAATGAAAGAAAGAGTTACCTGATACAAGAGGATATCAGAAGCCATCAGCACTGGATAGGTTAGAAGAGCAACCTCAACATTTTCATCCCCCTGCAAACAAAAACATGACATAAGTAATAATAAGAATGATTTAATATCTTATCTATACAGACGGAATTGCATCTATTAAGAACGGAAACTGATGGAAAATTAGCGGCTAAATCATCAGCAGAATGCAACTCAAGGAAATAGCTAAGATTAGTCATAAAAATTGCAGGGCATTTAGCTTAATCTCATATTCTAAAACTAAATATACTAAAGAAAAATATCACTAACACCAGAGATCTATTCCGAAAAGAACTAATCCATCCCATGCTTCAAAGACAAAAATTCTCCAACTTATAGCAGATATTAATAATGCTTCTAGACTATGGCTGCCAATTGTGTCTTTGACTATCTTGATCTCTTTGGTTCCCTAGAGATCTTTATACTCTTTACATTCAAAGTTCAACACCTCCTCTCTACACGATTTTGAAATGCAACCTAATTATAAAACGACTGTAGCAAATGGAGTTTTATAATACAAAAGCAGCACTGCCGTCCATAAATCAGAGCATCTTAACTGACTAAATTTGGCATATGGTAGATACATCTGAGAGAACAATTCTGAAGATGGACCTGAGAGAAGAAGAGAAAATTACAAACCCCATCTAACAGCACATGTGCACTCATACTTACAGCAGCATATATATTTACCCTAGAAACCTAAACAAAAATCAGTTTACTCAGCTTAAGGCATTAAGTAACCTCAATATGATGATTGTAGCCGAATCAGAAAGTGATGTTGAAAGTTCTGCATGGGTCATATATTTAATTAAGCTGCACATAGCATAAAACTCACCGCCTTCACTGATTTCTCTTTAAATTGAATCATCTTATTGAGCCAACCAATTGGGGTGGCTGAGCTCAGCAACCACATCAATTACACATGAACACGAACATGAGACTGCACAAACACTGAGGCCTGCATTTGGATATAAAAAAGCAGAGTCACACATAGGGATCTTCAAGGGAGTTAACAGCCAATATGATTGACCCTAAAGGGACACAAAAAATAGGTACACCTTGGAAGTATCCACGCCACATGCCAAATAAAGAGCTGCGGTATCTTTTGTGGCTTTTGATAATTGTTGTGTATCATATGGCAGCGTTATCTGCAAAGGAAAAAACATAAGGTGGTTTAATTTAGGAACAAGGCCAAGTAAGAAATTGAATCAAAATGAAGTTTAGGTGGTAGATTGAAAATCAGTGAAATAAGCTTTCAATCTAATTTTACATCCAAACCAAGTTTAACCTCTTTGAACTGTCATACATTCCTGAGCTGTTGAGCACCATATTTTATTTAATCATTAAAATGGAGAGCTATAGTTCAGATATCTAGATAAAGAAAAAATGAATTTTCGAACCATGCAGGACTTCATTGTATATTGGGAAGATACTGGCCAAAATTATGTTGCAAGAACAAAGACAATAGTTTACGTTTTAGAGAAATGAGAGGATACCAATAAAAGGAAATGAAGGCAATGCGACAGACAGTATGAATCAGAACTAGGAGCATACCGCATGTAGGTCCACAATGAAAAAGAGTGTCTCATACGTATTCTGCAAAGAGAAAAACTGAGGTGAAATAACATTTTTTTTTTCCTTGGAACTGAATACAAATAGTATTCCAGCCTTCCAGGGGCATGACAGTCTTGTAATTGCAGCATACTCAAACAGATGAATGCATCTGATCTAGCTGGATAGCTGCTGCCAGCATTGTGCATGTGTACCCCTATAGGAAAGCATCCACACTTTACAACATTTATGTAATGTGATTGCTAACAATCGAAGTCTAATAGGATTATAACATGCCCAACCACCTTTCTTCACAAATAAATGGAGCTACCAAGTACTAACCATATCATCTGAAATAGGTGCCCTTTTTCTTGATGTTTTGGGAAGCCCTACATAATCAAAAGTACTACAACATCTGATACTAAGACCAGATTCTTCCATATAATAAAAATAGCTCAAGTGCTATGCCGGAGAACATAGATAACTTATCAAAGTCATACATTTTTTACAAAATAATGGAATTATATTTGAAAACAAACCTGCAAATCAATCCAATTTTTATGGCACCCAGATAATTGCCAAGATGTATTGATCCTGTGGGCTGTACACCAGAGACTATTCTCTTCCTAGAAAATGAAAAAAGAAAATTTATTATATGGTAAGAGCGTATAAGAAACTTCACTACAACTCAAGGGCAACAATAATCTGATCCACTGTAGCAATAGAAATGTATTCCATTTAATCCTCCACAAGAGTCCTTGATTTTTATTGTAGTAAGACTAAAGTATTTTGATATAAAACTCTAAAGCACTCATCCCTCTGATTACGATAATATAGTTGGTTATTTGATATTCCATGATCTAAAGAACTTCGAACCTTATACATCCTTAGCAATGTGAAATAATTCAAAAAGGTTATCAATATATGGATCCTTGGATTGTAGAAAAGGAAACAAGTGCAACTGTAGTTCACTTATAAGGCCCGCATTCTCTGATATCAAACAATACATAACCACAAATCGCTATTTCTCAAACGAATGTGCTTGGAGAAATAATATATTCAGCATAATAACAAAAAATCACTAAATTAATACTTCACTGAGCTAGAAGAAGTGACAGAAGTCGAAGGTTCGGAAACTGAGACACTGCAAAGGCACCGACATATTTCCCTAATTAGCTGACGCCGCCGCGCGTGGATTGCACCGGTTCTACTCAAGCATTTGTTGAGATGAACACCGCATGGCCTGCCAAAATTGAAAACAATAAATTTATAACTAAAGAATTTGCAGAAACTATATAGAAATTGAAGCAACAAATCAATGGCGGAATCAAACAGCATACAACGAGGAGATGGAGCGTTGAGAAGCGTTGGAGAGGATTGGGAAGTGAGAGAATATGGAGCGCCCCATTGCTCTTGCTGCGGCTGTTATTTTCCCGTTCTTTTACGCTGTTTTTTTTTTCTCCTTCAAGCGGATTTGGACCGGATCCGACCCTGTGACCCGGACCAATATTTTTCCGGGCTAAAAGAATATTTCCAAGCTGTTTCTGTGGATCAATTGGGCCAATAAATATGGGCTTAATATAGTTGGCAGAGACTTAGTGGGCCTATTTGGAGACCAAAGGAGTTACCTCTCCAATTTTCTTTCGGGTGGGCATTTTCAATTAGGGGTGGACATTTCTTTTCGGGTATTAGTTACATGATCCAACCTAGGGATGGCAAGGGGCGGGTTTAGGCAGGTTTGCCAAACCCCAGAATCCGCCCTCGGCCATTTTTTTTTTTCCCTAACCCAAAACCCGCCTCGGGTTTTTTTGGACCATTCTACCCGCCCGCCCCATTGAAAACCCAAGATATTTAATTTTTTTTTCCTTTTTTTTTTAATTAAATCTTTCTAATTCCAAACATGTCATTTTTAAATACATATAGTTCCTAAAAAATAAAACATAAACTAGAATCATCAAATTAAAACAAACAAAAAATACATAATATCATAATCAATCTCACATTAAAGAGAGCACAAAAGGGACTGTAGTTAGTCATTATTCACTAATCAAACATACCATGACCCGCCCCGTATCCGTCGGGTTTTCATTTGACCGGGTTTTAACCCGTCCCGTAACCCGTTTGACCGGGTTTAACCCGCCCCATCCAGAGCGGATTCGTGTCGGGTTCGGGTTAAAACCCGCCCCATTGTCATCCCTAATCCAACCCCTATAGGATCGGGTATTTCTCAATATTTTGATTTTGAAAATTATAAGATCGGATATCGGGTATTCAATCGAGTACCCAATTTTTTATATGAAATGAAATTGTCATTTTTTTTATATTATATAGCCCTTTTTCAATTTTAATTTAAAAAAGATGAGTATTTTCGATACCTGACACTTCGTGTACATAATTTTTTGAATTGGGTTCGGATTTTTTTTCTATCCGGAATTTTCAGGTACCCGAACCAGGACTATCCGATCCTATGTCCACCCCTACTTCCAATAAATTCGAAAGAAATAAAATATATTTTGGATATTAAATAATTAAGAGTAACATTCTTAATAACTAGGTTTATGTAGGACCTTTATCTCTATTGTACATAAATTTTAATTTTTTAAACAATGACAGTATTTATGCATAACAGTGATAATATATGCACATACTACTGATAAAATAGAGGTCCTTCTGAAATTGGGTTCACCCAAGGTTTTTTCATTGTCAACCATTAAAGTTACTACATCATATACTATTGTTTAGAAATAGTAGTATCTACCGTCATCCTAAAATACTTAAAAAAACAATTTATATAATATATAATTAACATATTTTTAAAACAATTATAAATATATAATAGGAGCTATTTTTTCTTTTATAGTTTTGGCGCCAATCGTCCTCAGTCTTTGATCATTTTTAGTGGATTAATCTTGATCGTTTATTATTTTGCATCAATCACTCATTTTATTTTTCACCACCTTTTATTTTACCATTTTAGTTTTTTGTGGAAAACTTTGTAGGCCGTCGGTCTATGAATTAGTTTGATCTGAGTTGTTGAAATGATGACATAAATTTCACAATTCATGACAATCAACTTAAATCACATTTAATTGCACCTCTATCTTAGCCATACATTTAATTGTTGTTTGGCCTTGAAACTCTATAAATACTCCACTTACAATCCTCAATTTTATCTTCTCATTGCTTTGGTTACACTTAGTTGGAATAGCTACAAAGATATTCTTTATATTCACAATATAGATAGATTGATATGATTTCTTTGTTGTAATGGTGTCATTTTTTATGTTTTTATTTTGTTCGGATGTGATATTTCTAATGTATAAAATTTACTTTAGTAATGTATAAAATTTAGTATTTAGTTTAATTTGTAAGGATGAGAAATATATTCTACAAAATTCATTCATTATGTTTTATATAAGTTTTGTATCACAAAAATTATTTTTTCTGGAATTTTGTCACGTCTTTTTCCATTGATCGCATCCGCTTAGATATTCTCCCGTCTATCTCTTCTCTTCATTTCAAGAATACATCGAGTGTATATAAAATCACAGGTAATGTGCATGATGTATTCAATTTTCCGATCAATTGATGAAACAATACCAACAAAACAAGTTTGTTTTATCTTTTATATGTACGATGAACTATTTTCCCGATGCTTAACACATTTTCATTTTTTCAATTATTTGTGTATGTCATATTCTTGATTATCTATTAATAATTTATCTTCATAATTCAATTGCATGCTTACGAATTTAATCCAAAATTGTAATTTTTTTTATTTATGTCTCATAACTCATAAATTGTACTTTTTATTCAATTATATATTAAATAATAAAGTATTGACCACCTCTCAAAATTCATATATTATTGATATTCTTTAAAAAAAAAGAACCTAGACAAAAAATGAATCGTAGCTTCCAATTTAATAAAATAAAACTACTGAGATTAATGTTTATTGCAATCATTTAATCTGTTACTCAAGAAACCAGGAGCATGATAATATTTTAGTTAACAAACTTATAGTGGATGGCTTAATAAAATAACTCAAACAATTTGATTTTAGTTTTGTAGAGTGTATCATATGCTTTATTTTTTTCCATGTAATAATCTTATTATTTAATCATTTCCTAGAATCATGTCTAATTATTAATAGTCGATTATTGATAATTTTATACACTTGATAACACAAATTAGTATAACTTATTACATATTGTTTATTTAATCACATATTCATTTAGTTTAGTGAAAACGTCAAGTTCCAGTTCCTGCAAACCATCTTCTTTCCTGGTAAGTCGTAAACGAGTCTCTTTTTTCTAATACTTTATTGACTTATTTATTTTGTTAAGCCTATAATATTTGCTTATTATTAATAAATACATAATTAACATCCATTGATTTAGCTCAAGTATTAAACCATCCGGATTAAATTTTCCATGTAATTGTCTTATTATTTAATCAATTCCTAAATTAATGTCTAATTATTAATGACCAATTAGTGATACTTAATACACATGATAGCACAAATTAGTATAAGTTGTTACATATTATTTATTTAATCACATATTCATATAATTTAGTGAAAACGTCAAGTTTCAGTTCCTACAAACCGTCTTCTTTCCTAGTAAGTCGTAAACAAATCTTTTTTTTAATACTTTATTGACTTATTTATTTTATTAAGCCCATTTTTTAATATTAATAAATACATAATTAATATTCATTGATTTAGCTCAAGTATTAAACCATTCGAATTAATTTTTCCATGTAATTGTCTTATTATTTAATCAATTCCTATATTAATGTCTAATTATTAATGGTTAATTATTGATAATTTAATACACATGATAACACAAATTAGTATAAATTATTACATGTTGTTTATTTAATCACATATTCATATAATTTAGTGGAAACGTCAAGTTCCAGTTTTCACAAGCCGTCTTATTTCCTGATAAGTCGTAAACTATTCTTTTTTTTAATACTTTATTGACTGATTAATTATGTTAATTCTTATGTAATCATGTTCTAAATCAATAATAATTTTATACTAAGATAATATAACATTTAGTTATATGTTCTTAAAAATTCACTTATTTTTAATAATTTAGTTCTTATTTGTTTATATATATATTTCTCACCATTTTTTTGAAAACTTATAGTTATTCATAAGAATGTAGTAAATATCTAAACATACAATAATATTTAGGTTTATATTGATTGATTAATTAATCATATGTTTGTAAACCTTCAATTATTTTTTAAGTTTAAATAAGTTTTTTTTTGTGAGAAATTTTTAATATATCTTAATATTAATCATTACTTTATTTACAACTCTTGATTTAGTTCAAAAACTTTATTAAATATTAATTACAAGGAAATTATCATATAACATAATAATTTGTATTGACATCATGAGTTAAAATTAATGGAATATTAATTATATTTCATTACATGTATTATCATAAATTAATACCCATTCAATTGTATAAGTAAATACATATATTATATTTAATCTCATGTTCATATTTTTTTTATCAAAACTTTAAAGTACAGTTCATACAACCATCAACTTTCCTGGTAAGTTGTGAACGAATTTTTTTATTAAATATTAGAGATTATTATTTAATTTATGTGTGTGTATAATTAGTTTATCAATTATTTTTAATTAAAATTATATATTCCCTTGAACAAATTTAATTTTATGTTTGTTTTGCATGCACGTTTATTTTTTAGCTAAAATTCAATGAATAATGAATTTGACTCATACACTCGAATCATTGATTGTTAGTTATTTTTAAACAAGCAATTTTTCGATAAGAATTTTAATTTTTTTAATATAAATCATTATATTATTTACATCGGTTTATTTAGTTCAATCATTAAATTATGTTAAACGTTTTATACCTTGAGAATATAATTATTTATTTTTATTTGCATATAATAGTGAGTAAACATCAATGAAAAAAATAATTGATAATCTATTACACATAAAAATAATAATATCTCATTTTATTAGTATTTACGTATTGTTTATTTCATCACATGTACATATTGTTTTATGAAAATTTCAAGGTGTAGCTCCTTCCAGCTGTCTACTCTCCTGGTACGTTGTTAACAAATATATTTATTTTCATTACTTTATTGATTATACATATTTTTTAAATATTAACCACTACATAATTAACATCCATTGATTTAGTTCAAGTATTAAATCATATGTATTATTTTTTTCATTAAATTATCTTATAATATAATCATTTCCTATAATCATATCTAATTATTAATGGATGATTATTGATAAACACGTGATAAAATAAATTATTATAAATTGTTGCATATTTGTTTATTTCAACACATGTTCATATAATTTTGTGAAAACATCAAGTTCCACTTCCTACAAATCATCTTTTTCCCTGGTATGTCGCAAATGAAACTTTTTATTATAAATAAGTTATTAATTGATTAATTATGTCATATCTTAGATAATCATGTTCTAAATAAATAATAATTTTATATGTTCATATATAACATTTAGTTACCTGTTCTTAAAAATAAATTTATTTTTAATAATTCAGTTCTTATTTGATTATATATATGTCAAAATATTTTTTGAAAACTTATAGTTATTCATACATAAGTAGTAAATATCTAAAACATACAATAATGTTTAGGATTATATTGATCAACTAATAATATGTTTGTAAACATTCGATAATTTGTTAAGTTTAAATGAACAAGTTTTTTATGAGAAACTATTATTTTTTCTAATATTAATCATCACAATTTTTACAACAACTAATTTAGTTCAATTATTAAACTTTATTAAATATTCATTTCAATGAAGTTATAATATTACATAATAATTTTCAATAATCATGAGTTAAAATTAATTGACAATTAATTATATTTCATTACACATAATAACATGAATTAATATCCATTCAATTTTATAAGTAAATATATATTGTATATTTAATCTAATGTTCATATTTTTTTAATAAAAACTTCAAGGTCCAGTTCGTATAACCATCAACTTTTTTGGTGATTTGTGAATTAATCTTTTTATTAAATATTATAGATTATTATTCAACTTTTGTGTGCGTATAATTAGTTTATCATTTATTTTTTTTTAATTAAAATTTAATTTTATGTATCTCTTGTATGTGCATTTAATTTTAGCTAAAATTCAAATAATGAAATTGACTCATACCGTCAAATCATGATTGTCAGTTATGTTTAAAAAAAAAAAAATCCTATCATATACTGTTAATTTGTTCTATTATATTGTTAATTTTTTATGTTGTGTTATTTTTAAGCTGATATTGAATAGTGAGGAAGCTAAAAAATCCAGAAATCATCAATAAGGATCAATCTCCACATCAGGAAAATGCACAAGGTATATTTTTTGTTTAATATAAATTTACATTTTTTATACATTAAAATGTTTAATATAGTTTTTAACAAAATATATGCAGTTTACAATTTTATTTTATTTTGCTTAAATGTTAACCTACTTATTTTACGTTTCAATTTTTTGGGTAGACATTAAAGATTCTGAAATGAATAGACTTATAAGCACGACTTCGTCATCAATTTTTCATTATGTATTTGGAGATAAATTTGTTAATTCAAACTAGAATTTGTATGGAAACAACAAAATTTTGATGTTATTAATGGCATTTATATTTCATTATGTTTATTAAAATTGTTCATTAATATTGTATATTATTATAAGTATTATTAATTATTTTATTTTTGATTTGTTAAATAATTATTATTTTGTGTCAACTTCAGTTAGTGGATCGAGCAGTCAGCATATAAATGAGTATAATGTTGGAAAATTCTTTAATTTTTTTAACATAATTTCTTTAATTTTTTCCTGTTATTATTGATTTTTTAAATTAAATGCTGATTTATATACTTTTGTTTTAAGATATTGAATATTGGGATATTGGCGATCCTATTCATCGATGTGAATTTTGTGGTGCTATATTTTGGTTTGATGAACAGTTAAAATCTCCAAAAAAAAAAAAATTAGCTCCAAAATTTTCTTTGTGTTGTATGCAAGGAAAAGTTCAGCTACCTTTAATGTCTCATCAACCTTCATTACTTCTTCAAGATTTGATATAAGGTCAAACTGATAGAATCAAACATTTTTTGAAGTTATCTGTGATTTTATGATGCATGGTCCTTGTGGTCCAAGCTGTTAAGTACTCTCCATGCTATCCTGACAAAGGTGAATGTACAAAGAAATTTTCATCCGAGAGTTCATTTGATGATGATGATGGATATCCTATTTATAGACGAAGAGACGATGGAAAAACCGTGAAGAAAAAGAATGTTGTTTTGGACAATAAATTTGTTGTTCCTCATAACAGACATCTTCTCTTAAAATACGGTATACACAGTTATGTTGAATGGTGCAATCAATCTAGAGCCATTAAATACTTATTCAAGTATATCAACAAGGGTCATGATCGTGTTACTACTAATTTTGTTAAAATAATGGAGAATCTAATCACACATCAGATGTTGATGAGATCAAGATGTATTATGAATGTAGGTATATTTCGCCTTGTGAAGCTTCTTGGAGATTATTTGATTTTGAAATTAATTACAGGTATCTGTGTGTTCAACGTTTGGCATTTCATCTTCCAGAAAAATAAAATGTTGTGTTTGGGGACACAAATTCATTAGATTCTATTTTGGACAGACGGGGTGTGAAGACTAGCATGTTTTTAGCTTGGCTTGAATTGAATAAGCATTATGATGAAGTTGCTGAGTTGACATACACTCAAATTCCTCAGTTTTTTGTTTTTAAAAGAAAAATAATTAAGGACTTGGGAACCCAAGCAGAGAGGATTTGTTGTTGGTCATATTTCTTATGTACCACATGGTACTGGTTAGACATATTATGTGAGGATTATGTTGAACGTTGTTACTTGGACCTAAGTGTTTTGATGATATAAAAAAAATTAGAGTAATAGTTTATCCCACACTTCGTGGTGCATGCATTGCTAGGGGGTTGTTGGATGATGATAGAGAATATGTTGATGAACTTGAACAAACTAGCGTTTGGGCCTCTACATCTTCAATGAGATGCCTTTTTGTTACTCTTCTCAATCCCGAATCTTTAAATAATCCGTGTAAGATATTCCAACGCATTCTAGGTTTTGTATTCCAATCAATTGTATGGAGAATTCTACGTGTAACATTAACCAAGGTAGTCACTTCGCTGAACTTTTGATTAAGTGCAAGCTCATGGTATGAGATGAAGCTCCAATGGTTCACAAACATTGTAGTGAAGCACTAAATACATCATTGATAAATATCATGGAGTTGTATGATCCATCACGGTCTGAAATACCATTTGGTGGAAAGACAAATGTTTTTGGGGGAGATTTTTGACAGGTCTTGCCTGTCATTCCGAAAGGAATGAGGCATGACATTGTAAATGCCACTATCAATTCATCTGATTTGTGAAATGCATGCACTGTTTTGAAATTAACAAGAAACATGGGGGTTGATGCAATTTGATTATGTTCTAGGGGTGAATGTAATGAAGTTATTTTCTGAATGGATTGAATCAGTTGGTGATGGAAGTATAGGGACAAGAATTGATGATGGTTCTGATATTATCATATTGGTGATGATCCAATTGTTTCTATTGTTGATTGTATTTATCTTGATTTTAAATCTAGGATGTACAATTATAATTTTTTATAGGACAGAGCTACCATTGCCCTGACACTTGATGTTGGCCATGTTTGTTTTCCACTAGGGAGATCCAGATGGAGGATGGGCTTCCCCCAATGCCAGTTACTTTTCGGATTTGTAAATCGCATCCTTCATCCAAATACACATCCACCCCTATTATACACTTATACCCTAAAACTATTATATCACTACTTTTCTTACACCAACTCATTCTCTCTCTTACTTTTCTTATAACAATTCATTATCTCTCCTACTTTTCTTATATTTTTATTTCATATAATCATTATCACACTAACTACCAATAATAAAATAATACATCATCATAATTAAAAAGTATTGATTTGACATTAAGCTTCATCCACCCCTATCACATCCAACACAAAACAAACACATATTACTATTCATAGGATTTGTCTCATCCAACTTTATTCCCCATTCGGATTTGCCCCATCCACCTCAAACCGAAAATAAACGTGAATGATTACATGGTTCAGTTAAATAAAAAGAAATCTCGCAAGTATCTCAGTTCCGATAGTGTTTGCAGGTCTAATTCCAATTTTGATTCTCTAGTTGATGTTCATACTCCTAAGTTCCTTAACACTTTGAAATTTCTGGTGTGCCCGACCATGAATTTAATCTCAAAGTTGGAACACCTGTTATGTTGTTGAGAAATATAGATCATTCAATGAGATTATGTAATAGGACCAGATTATTTTATTTTTATTTTTTTAAATTAAATTTATTATTTAGTAATATTTACAATTTCTTATAAGATTATTTTTATAATTTCTTTTTCAATATGTGTAGGTTGGTGATCACTAGGTTGAGTGATAGAATAATCGAAGCTAAAATTCTTACTAGTAGCAGTGCTGGTTAGCATTGATACCTAGATTGTCACTGACTCCTTCTAATCCTAGGTTACCTTTCAAGTTTACACGCAGACAATTTCCGTTGATTGTTTCGTATGCTATGTCTATAAATAAAAGTCAAGGACAATATTTTTTCCATGGTGGAGAATTTCTTAAGAAGCCGATGTTTAGCCATTGCCAGCTTTATGTCGCAGTTTCGAGAGTTACCAGTCGACGTGGTTTGAGGATTATGTTGTGTAATAATAATAACTTTGAACATAATACAACAAATAATGTTGTATTTCAAGAAATGTTCCAAAATGTTTAGATTTTTGGGATTATATTATGATTTTTTTATTTGTTTATCTACATTGTTTTTATTTGAAAGAGTGAATGTTATTTAAAAAAAATGATTGTTGTTGTTTTATTTTTATTTTATTTTATTTTAAATACATTTACTGTTATATGCATGTTTATTAATTTACGTTTGATATATTGTATCTATTTTGTTTATATTAAGAGTTAGAGAATGAGAATCACTTATGCATAATAGTTACCGTTTTAAAAATCAAATTGTCAAGTGGTAAACATAAACTCTAATTATTGGATCTTTTGCAGTTGAAATTTCGGGAACCAAATAATTATTAAAATTCATTTTAACTAATACATATATATTTTAGTAAAAAAAATATAAAAATTCATGATTAAATTACCAATTAATATATGACAATTAATATTATTTATAATCTATAATTTGAGGTGATATTAAAATAAATAAAATAAAATAATAAAATATCACAGTATTAATGACTTTCGTGCAACGCGCGGGTTGACAAAAAACTATATATATGTATATATATATAACTAACATAAACATAGAATTATTGACTTGTAATTTGTAATTTGTAATTTGAATCGGTCATTCTTATCAATTATGCTTCAGAACATAAAATACAAAATACCTAGAATTTATGTTTTGTGGAAAATATTTAAAGCCGCGAAAGGAAATATGTACTATCTTACTATCTTCGGTTGACGTGTCGAGTGTAGTGCACAGGTACACATTTTGCTGGCAAACTACCGGAAACGTACCAATCGTCGCTGCGAAGGGCTCGTTCTCCACAGCGGGAATATACTGTCTTTCCCGCCCTTCCGCTCAACAAAAAATAACATGGATGTTCCGTTTTGGGAATTCGGTAATCAAAGGGGAGGCGAGACAATTCCGGAGAGTAAGAGGTTACAGATCCAGCAGGTTTTGGGGCTCGAAGCTGAGGAATTGCAAGTCGAAGAAGTAGAAGACGAGGAATCGTCGGATGATGAGTAGTGAGTGTTTTTCGATTATTTTTTTGTTTTTTTGGAGAAAATTTCCGTTGTTTGTTCCTTGATTCGATTGTGTTTATTTTTGGTATCATGTTCAGTTTCAAGACCTTGCGGATTGAGATGTGTGATTTAAAAGAAATATTGTCTGCTAAATTGCGTGGTTTCTGTGGTAGATTGAAATTGGTCGTATTTGAGTTAGGGTTCTGAATCCAGAAGAGTAATTAGTATGAAGTGTTGATAGTCCGTTAACTGCAGAAATACTTGCATGGATTTAAGAAGCAATTTATTGATTAATTGTGTATGTCTGTTATATGTTCAGAAATGAATGTAATTAGGGGAAAGTCGGTATTTGTTTGTTTGTCACGCGCTATTTAAGCTTGGTATCTATGTATTTGGTCCGAAATTTAGCTGTTTGTCATGGCTAACATGATGGCTGTTGTTATAGTATGTGAAGGAAGCAGTTCACATGAATTCACGAAGTAGATGTAGATTAAGCGTACATGAACTAACCAAGGGATGCTTAATAATACTTGAATTTTGCCAATGGCGTGTGATAAAACAAGGGGATTGTTTTTTCGTCCATGGGGATAAGTTTGTTTACTTGGCTGAAGTAATACAATTCTATGGGATGAGTGTTATATCATATATGTGTGTCATTTTTGTTTGACTAAAATTTTATTGTTTTATCGGGCTTTTGTAGTCGCCATGATTCTGCAGGAGCTTCTGCATCCGGTGAATACGCATATGACACATCCATGGTTACAATGCATTAATATCTTGGTGGTAGGCTACTTTTTCCATATTATATATATGAAAGATATATTGAATGCTTTATCACTTATTAGTAATCCCTGATGTCAGAGGTTGAAGATAATCACAATAGGATGGCATTTTTGGATGGTGGAGCTGTCTTGACACTTCCTCTGTTCTATCTGGAAGGTACTTGGTTTAACTCTAGACTGAGGTCTCTTATAACCAGTGTGTGTGTGTGTGTGTGTCTTATCTTGTTATCAACTCTGCTATAATTGGAATTGTTAGAAGCGCCAAAAGTTGTTTTAAGCGTTGTGTAATTTCTATACTTGCTTGTGTATCTTGTTTTGATTGTCAAGAAGAGTATTGGTGAAGTAGAGGCGGCTTACTTTTCAATTCGTGTGACGTAATTACCACTTTGCTAATCAAGAGTTATGTAACCTATCATATTCTGGACTTCTAAAACTTCTGTGACGAGGGAGGACAAAACACAGGCCACATCATATTTTTAATTCCCCTCGTCAAATTTGTTTAACTTATGTTTGTTTTTTTTCTAAAATAAAAAAAGTCGTAAAATTACTTAAATTCAAACTCACTAAAGCTATAGACACCCGTTCGGCTCTATAAAGCTTGGGATATTCAGTAAATTAAGCTTGAGCTCGACCAATAATAAGCAAGCCAAACTCAAGCTATAAAAGCTCAGCCTGGCCTAATTTACATCCCCTCCCCCAATATCAAAATCATGTGTTTCATCCTTGTTCGTATGTGACTTCCATCCCGACGCACACACTCTCCCGTGAGTATCTAGTGCTATTACAACTGCTAGTACATATTGCATATTTGTTTGGCTTCTGAATTATATTGTATTCACATTTCTTTACAGGAGTTGTTTTATTTCCTGAGGCAACACTTCCTCTTAGAGTGGTTTACCCTAATTTTATAGCTGCTGTTGAGAGAGCAATGACACAAGTTGATGCTCCTTATACAATTGGTGTGGTATGCTCTCAGTCTATCGTCTTGCCACACATCTATTCTCTTTTCCTTTTTCTTGTATGATATCTAGTATTGTTGTCACAATGTTGGGTGTGCCTTTCAGATACGTGTTTACAAGGACTACAATCATAGCCGGGTAATGATTTCAACAACAGGCACTACTGCAGAGGTACGAAGTCACTTTCCTCTTTGTGGATTTCGTGTTTCTGGTTATAGAATAATTTTTCTGTTCGTTGTGAAGTAATTGACACCATCAACATCTATAAAACTTTATAGACAGTGGATTGTGTTTCTATTACTCAAGGACACTAAGCAGTTTTAGTTATCTTCAGAAATGCAGCTATTAATACTTTAATAGTGAATCTACAGGCCCCTATCTAATTTATTATTATGACACATTTAAACACATTTAGCAGTTTAAAAAGCTTAGAGATTAGGTAAATATAATTTACATGTAACATAAATTTTCATCACTCCATGTTTGTAAGTAATTCTATTTCAATATAAATTAGAAAGACCATATATAATATAAAATGCACTGAACTTATTCATGATTTAAAAAAAAAAATGTGTACCTTTACAAATATGAAACCTCTCAGTGGGCTGGCAACACTTGCACCACTGCTATTCCTGATTTTCAGAACCAATTGTCGAAATCTGCCACATGCTTAACCCAAACCCCACCTGGGACAAGGTTGTATGTTGGTATTGAGTTTAATTCATGCCCATTACGTCTCTAACTCTAAAACTGGTTCAATAGAGACAATTATTTAATATCCATGGTGTTTCTGTTTATGGTTACTTTTTTATCTTCAGCGTTTCTTTTAGGACTAACCTTACAGTTCCTATTTCTTTTGATGACTTCTCTCTTAACTAGGTGCAATATGTATTTTGTTGTAGACTTAAGATTTCTATCCATGTTGAATGTTGAGCTGCAGTCAGACACACAGTTTCTTATATCATAAGTGCAAGATTTTGTGATCTAGTTTTATTCCCTGATTGTGTTTTGTGATTCTTTTTAACTATTATCATCTTAATGGGCAGATTCGGCAACATCGGAAGCTGGAAGATGGTTCAATAAATATTGTTGCCCGTGGACAGCAACGTTTTCGTCTGAAGCGCCGCTGGGTTGATGCAGAAAGATTAGTAAGTGCTATCAGGAATCAAATCAAGGTTGTTTATTTGTCTTCTTGTTATTGACTTTCTTCTATGCTTGTTTCTTCGAACTAGCTATGTGGAGAGGTTCATATGATAAAAGAAGATACACCACTAAGAACACCACGGGAAGCTGTTGGTGGACTGACCCCATTAAGAAATACTCAGCGTACTCATCACAGCTGTGAGGAAGGAAATGAATCTGATGTGATGTCAGAGGGAAGTTTTGAAAGTGAACTTTCGTCAACGGAAAGAAGGTTGCACCATTATGCTCTTGCCTCTTCTCGTAGTTCTGATGTATATGATGAGTCAATGAGTAGTGATGATGAGAAATTTGAGCGGCATTCCGAATCTGAGAGATCTCCATTTGACAGTTATACAAGATCAATGCATTTAGAGTTCAGCAGACAGAGTGCTGATGACAGTCCTATAATTGGGAAGAGGCCCTCCTCGTATATGCGATCACCTAACAAGGTAAGATGCAGAAAACACACCGTAACACAGCTTCGCGAGGTTCCAAGAGCCTTTTGGCCCAGTTGGGTCTATCGCATGTATGACTCCTATCTACTTGCTAGGAAGGTTGCAGGTAAAGTGGCTTTGTTTCATTTGTTTTGTGTGTTATGCATGGAAACTCTTTTCCTTCTGGATTTTATTTAATTCTTTCTCCCAATTGCAAAATATTCACACTGTTCCCTGGGGCATGTCAGTTTCACTTTTTTGATTGGTTTGAAGATGAGTATCTCTGAAAGATAAAATTGAATAAAGGAAAACAGAGTCTTCAGTTTGAAAATTGTTCCTGATTGCAATATGCAGATAGGTGGAAACAGGTTGTTAAAGCACCAAGTATGGACAGCTTCGTGATGAAGCCAGATCTTCTTTCATTTCATATTGCCAGTAAAATTCCAATATCTGATACAGCAAGGCAAGAACTCTTGGATATTGATGGAACAAGTTACAGGTTGCGCAAGGAGATAGAGTTGCTTGAAAGTTTTGATAAAATGCGTTGTAGAACTTGTCGGGTAATATGGGGGCGTATGTGCTAGTATTTTTTTTTCTTTTTTATTATATAAATAATTAAATATTTTGTGCTCCCTGTTCCTCTTAGACTCTGGTTGCAAAGAGAAGTGACATGCTAGTGATGTCTAACGATGGTCCACTCGGTGCTTATGCTAATCCACATGGTTTTGTGCACGAGGTGATGACTTTTACCAGAACAACTGAAATAGCAGTGAGAGGACATCCAAATAAAGAATTTAGCTGGTTTCCCGGGTAAAGTTTCATTTATAATAGGCACTTGAAATATTACCTAATTTAAGGTATGTGTGCTAGACTTCCTTCAAGCTGTCAAAAATATGTGTTTGCACAGCCTGTATATATATTCATTACCATTTTAGGAGAGCTAATCACTATTGAAAGATTTCAGAAGTGCTTTTCTGATTTCAGAGGCGCATTTCTGATTTCAGACGCAGAATTTCAACTTTTTCCCGTTGTCGAAATGGATTGTGCTTGGTTCTTTGTCCACAATTGGTTTTCAATGTCTTTTATATTTTTCCCCTATAAATATATATATATCTATCTATCTATAAATATAATAAATAAGTTTTCCAAAGATTTTGCAGTGTTTTCCTGCTTATTAGTTCTTTGGATGATTATACCATGTATGTTGTAGGTGTTGCACTCCCTAACATAGCATTTTTCTGTAAGAGGTGTGTTCTAGAAAATATTTTCTTATTGGTAATACTGAAAAGGGAAAAGATTTCCAGGATAGTCATCATCTAATTTAGGTCAGGAGGACAACAGATTGAGAGCCTTCAATATGATTTCTTTCTGGCTCCCTTTTGGTCTTGATAACTTGGCTAATGAATTGGATGTATATGTACATTGTCTGTGAAACTAGTATTCAGCAATGCTTTGGTATTATCAATTGCATTGCTGTTGCAATATTTTGTTTCATTCAATAGATTGATAGTTTTGGAATTTAATTATAATTTTAGTATTCTGGTATTCTCGGTTTCTCTGGTTTTATTTTGTGCTCTGTTTTATTGCTTCTATGATTGGATTATGTTTAGATGAAAATTATCTGCATTCTATGGTCGCAGTTATGCGTGGTCGATTGCTGAATGTATAACATGTGGAACACAAATGGGTTGGTACTTCTCTACCACAAAGAAGAAAATGAGGCCACAGGCCTTTTGGGGCTTGAGAAGTACACAGGTGGTGGATGAGAAACTCTAGAGACTGTTATCGTATGGAATTAGGTATTTCCTGGTACACTTAATAAACCCTATCGGACTAATATGGAGTGATTGCTTTGATGGACGCGTTAGGAGATTGTTTAGGGCCTTTGTATACCATTTCATTTCTTTTTTTTAAAATAGACAATTGTTTAATCAAATTGCTTCTATAAATAATGCAAAAAATTAGTATTCTGCTGATTTGCATGAGTTTAAGGCTCATGTTTTAAAAGATATGTCACGAATATTGTGATCTATGTTCACTTATTCGATTATAACTAGTATAAAAATTCGAACATGGCTGAATCCTCTATTCCTGGATCCTTCTAATTTTGTCTCATTTTTCGACTGTCCGTAGCATAATACCAAGTGTATGAATATGTATAAAGCACGAGTGTGAAATGTTGAGCATGATACTTAGAAAATCTTGTGTAGGGAATCTTATAGAGTTAGAATTATAAAATTCTTGACATACATAAGATGCATTTTGAAGCTAACTTTTGATAATGCCATCAGGATACGAAGCATTAAAACAAGTTGACTTGTCGCATTATTGTATCACAAGCTTTGAGGTATGTAATGAAATAGATGTGGCGGTGTTCTACTTGCATTTTGTAATTGTGATGCAAGTTTGAGGGAATTATATGCGTTTTCAGTCCGGATATGTGAGTGTTAAAATTTTACCTTTATTGTATTTGTAACAGTACAGCAAGATATGGTAGAAGGGGCTATGTATAGATCTTCAGAAGTTATTAGACTTTACAATAAGACTAAAGTATCCTTTTATAATTGATCTTGTTTAGCATAAGCAATCCTTTTCTCAAAGAGATTCAGGCCGTCAAAATGATCTTTTATACACTATTCTTTAAAACAACTAGACCTGATCGTTCGATGGTGAAAACGATCGACACAAAAACACTTGCAGAAATTTTTGTCACTCTTGAAGCATGTTTGTTAAATATGATAGTTTTGAGGTGAATTTAATTGTGTGAAGCTTTGGATGTACAGCAGTAGACAATTCATAGAGAATGTAGATTTTTGCGGGATTTAAGATGTGGTGGACACAAGTACTAATTTATACTCCCTCTTTCTCAGATTAGTTGTTACAATTGACTTTTATACGCGTTATTGCGAGCGACTTTTAAGTAATTGATATGATAAAAGTAACTTTTAAGAAATAATATTATCTATCATCCCCTTCTTAAAATGTCACTTTATCATTTCAATTGTTAATGCAAAACTCACCTATTAAACTACTGCAAATAGTAAATGAGACATCAAATCCGGGACGGAGGGAGTAGCATTTTATGTCGTTTTGGAGAAAGTAGATAATTTTTTCAGAAAATGATTTAGGAAAGATAATATTTTGTATGAACTTTGTTCGGGGTTTGGAATTCCTGAACTCTATTGATTATATCCAATAAACTCTAATTTATATATATATATATATATAAGTTTATTTTTTTTGGTAAACTCGTTTTATAAATGGATTAAAGATGGAATGAATTCATATAAATGTTGCTCATAAAAAGCTTCTGTTTCTCTTTTCTTTTATGGAGACTCGTATAAGGTTTCGTCTATGCTGGTGCCCAGCACCCCCCCTCCTGCTGACACGTCCCCCCACCCCCCCTTCTTTCTTTCTTTTTTTTCACTTTCTAATTTCTATTTTTTTATTCTTAATATTTTATTTGTAACTCAATTAAATCATACTACTCCTATTACATTTACATGAACAAATTTATAAAATTATCCTAAATCAACCATTTATACCCTAAATAATAAATAATGAACCATAAATTGTAATCTATTCGGACTGGATGAACCATGAACCAGTTGGGCCAAGTGAACCCTAAATTTGGTTGTAAATTAAAAAAAATTTATGTATGAAATTTTTTATACTAGACTGTCTTAAAAAATATTAATCGAAAAATGTAATTGGAGTAATATGATTTAATTGAATTACAAATAAAATATTAAGAATAAAAAAATAAAAATTAGAAAGAGGAAAAAAAAACAAGAAAGAAGGGGGGACGTGTCCGCAGGAGGGCTGCCCAGCACCCAGCATAGACAAAATCCTCGTATAATGTATGAAGGATACAATAATGCTTGGGTTGCTTTGTGTTTGCATTTTTATGGTGTTTCTAGATTAGGCTTTTTTGTTTTGGTTTCCTGTATTTTGGTCGGAATTTAGTTTTAATAATAATAAATAATTTGAGACCACTTGATTTGTTTTGGTCGGAATTTAGTTTTTAATAATAACAAATATATATATATATATTTGAACCCATAATAACAAATAATTTGAGACCTCTTAATTGGGTAACTTTATTACACGTTTGAACTTTTATGTATATAGTGCAGAAATAGGAAATGTGGTCTCATAATGAACGCCATAAACATATTTCCGAACATACCTCATACTAGCTGAAAAATATATATGAACTCAAGTTATCGTGACTCTCTTTCTCCAAAGTATTATTATTGTTTAGTATATGAAATATCATTATTTAGCATATGATGTATTATTTGTTTAGTGACTTAAACAAAAATAACACATAAATTTAAGTGTTTTATAAAGACTGTTACTTTATATGCTAACAATGACATTTCATATAGCATAAAATAAAACATTTATATTATGTTAAGCAAATAGACAGTCTTTATCTACATTTGTAATATGTGAGAAGCTAGATTTTATTAATATTTGTTTATTATTTGCATTAACTTGATATGTTATAAGAAACATCCTTATGTTCATTGAAAGCCACAATTAAATTCAGACGTTTATTGAAAGTCATAATTTAAGAATTCAAACGTACAATAGAGCAACATTTCAGCCACAATTAAATTCAGACGTTTATTGAAAGTCATAATTTAAGAATTCAAACGTACAATAGAGCAACAGAAATGCGGTGTCCATAGCCCAATGAAACAATAGGGGGAAATTGCACTTAGGTATATATTTTTTTTAATTTTTTCAATTGTAATTTTTTCGTAATATATATACAACCAAAATGTGCAATTTTTTCCACATATATAGAACAAAAATACACTTTTAAAAAAAAAAATATACCTGATTGCAATTACACCGAAACAATAGAACAACAGAAATGCGGTGTCCATAACCCAATAAAGCAACCGTAATAGTTATTTTTGTGATGATTTATTTTAAAGTATTTGAGATGATATATAATTTCATTAAAAAAATACTAATTTATAATTACTGATTTTTTTTATAATTATTTTAATAAGGGTGATGCTATAACCGTATAAATCATAATTAATTGCATACTAATAAATTTTTTAAGTTTCAAAATAATAAAGTAATATTTTTTTAATAAAAGATTATAAATATTTCTCTCCATCCCACTCTAACATTTACTATTTTGCACAGTTTTTAATTTAAAATTTGTTTATTATTATTATAAGGGATAAATTTACTTTTTTTTATGGGAGTTAAATAGTAAGCTAATGATATTATTGTAAATTAAATTAGATAAATTTAATTTTAGTGTAAAAAATATAATGACTTAGCTAAGGTGAAATATTGAGATGTTTGAAGGGTATAAATAAAAAAAAAGGTTGTTTTAGAGTTGTTTATAAAAATGTTCAATTAAATTTTATTATGAATATTTTTTGGTAAATGTACAAATAAGAGGGGGATAGAGCGAATATAATTTTAAAAATAACTTTATATTGAATATTAAAAAATCCAGCGTAACTTTTATAATAAAAAAGAGAGCATTTTTCTAATAAAATATATGCAAGGAGGCAAAATTCCCGTTTACAGTATGAAAAGGGGCATATACCGAATTTCCTTAATAATACCAATATATGACCTCTTCATATAAGTGTTAAGTTGAAACTTTGTGTATATATGATTGGCATCACTAATTCTATAAAAATGAAACATCACTTACTGGAAATTAATATTCAGCCATTCTTGTTAAGTCTTCAACTTTAAAATATTGCAGGACTCTATTCTGCACAAAGAAGAACAAGTTTAATCTTGTTTGCTGCAGAAAAACAGATACCATAGCCCCAAAAAGCAAAAGAAAGAAACCAATTGTATCTTAATTTTTCAAACACAAAGGACCTATTTTTCAAAATATGATTGGGCTTTCCCCAGCCACTGCATAAGCTCAATCCTGTCTTTGTTTGACATATATTGATGCAAGAATTTACAGAGGTCATCGTTCACCCCTCTCATGTTCAAGAACTTGTAAAATTCGGTCTGGAGCTTCTTGCTCAGATTCCTGCAAGCAACACGTGAACCAATGAGACATTGTTATAACCTCCATCAGATAAGAGTTACCAACCCATACCCCTCGTAAATAATGAGAAAATACATCTTCGTATATTATCAAAGGATCCGAGTGAGACATTTAAAGCCAAAGTGGTTATAAATGCACAATCACATATAAGTATCTTTGGGGATAATTCTGCTTGCCAACTCTTCATGCACATATTTTATATCAGTGAATAATGTTCAACTTCAGTAGTTTGAAAGAGAAACATCAGATTTGACATCAAATAGAAACAATGTTTTCAGTAGTTATGTTCAACGATTCACATAAATATTCAGCTAGATACACATCAAATCCACATAAAACCTGTTATAAAGCAACTATTATGACTTGTCAATCCAAAATATGTTTGGAAATGAAAAGGCGGAGTGAAAGAGCAAAAATCATACTTAATATCTGGACCCATGTAAGGTTTAGCGGGATTATCACGCCTGAATACGTAAATCTTCTGAATTTCCAAGGAATCGGGCCATGCTGAGCAAACAAACTCCATTAAATCAGTTTCTCCTTCTTTCCATATATCAACTAGCATGCTGATGTGAAGTCGCACAGTATCTTCAGTCTCATCATCACCGGAATTTGGTTCAAGGACGGAACCATCAAACATGGTGGCTTCAATCTTAATAATCTCATCCTCATCTGATATACCTCTCAATGTAATCCACAGCTCACCAGGTCGATCTTCGACTATAAATTTATCAAACTCTGTAGGAGGCTGTAAAGTGCACAAAGGAAAAAACCAAATTACAAAAAAAAGTATAGAACCAAATTGTTTTTTAAGGGTAGTATCGGATCATCCAAAACTTAGACTGTCCAAATATGATGAGAACATGAGTAATTTAGTCAGGTGACAGGTAATCCATCAGCAGGGAATAAAGAATGAACTGTAACGAACAGGTAAAAAAAAAACCAACTAAGGGCAGCTTGGTATGACATGGGAATGGGAATGGTAATGGTAATGGGTATCATCGAGGAGTCAATCATTAAGGGTTATTGATCGCATTATTATTACTTGATTAGAACATCAACAATGAGTATCATGTGAGTTGAGTGAGTGAGGGTTATTGATCGCATTATTATTACTTGGTTAGAACATCAACAATGAGTATCATGTGAGTTGAGTGAGTGAGGGTAATCAATTGCTTACTTCTATTCTTATTATTTGTGTATCAAAACTACCAAGCAACATCAATAGAAGTGATTTCAATTACCCACTTTCATTACCCCGACCAAACGGGCCCAAATTCTTTCACTGTCTCTGTTTATCCCAAAACCCACTCACCCCAGAAGATAACACCACCAATTTCTACTAACACATCCATGTCATGATCATGATGGTGGTTAAGCGTTGAAGTTAATTTAGCTATTTATTAAGTGGTAGCTGACACCAACTTTTAAAAATTGTATGCTGAACTAGGGCAGGTGTATCTCAAACAGAATTAAGCAAATACAATCATGTATAATCTCCTAATTAAATAGAGAAGTGGACAATTAAAGTCAAAATTGTTCCGGAAAGTGGAAAAGGGTACCTGTTGCGGAGGAGCGTAATCATATTGGTATTGAATTTCATTCTGTAGAATCCGTTGTATTCTAGACGTGAATGGCGAAGAAGAAGATGCTGAGGGGTTTCTTTGGGTGTTAGGGGCATTAGAGGAGTCGTGGGTGCGACGGCACAGAACGGAAGAATTAGGGGGAACGGAATTTAGGATGATAGTGCTGCGGCGGCGGGAAAGTAGTGATCTGCGGCAGCCATTAACAAAAGCTCTTGCATTCATCATTCTGGAACCCAAATCAAAATTCTTCCGCCAATTGAAAAAACTGGAAAATGAAGAAGAGAGGGGATTTAAGGGTTTTTTAACCGGCCCTTTTTTTTTTTTTTTTCAGCCCAGCCCAGCCCATTAACAATTTTTGGGTTTACTTAATCCGGCTGTGGCTTTGCTTCATTTTCCTTTCTTTTAAAGAATGTTTCTAAAAAATTAGATTTGATATGGTATTATAGTATATTTTAGTAACGATCAATATTGAATAATTAATATTATTTAAATTATTTTGTCGTATCCCAAATTAAAAATCATGAATCCGCCCCCCCTACCTAGAGGAGGGGGCGGAAAGCGAAATTTCTACTAAGAAAAATTTATGCACATGTATGTATTTATTGACTATTAATGTTGGGATGTTAATAACCGGACCCATTACTTAAATTAATGTTCCAATTTTGGGTTACTTTTTTTAAAAATATGTTTTTGCTCTGTAAAGCTATATATATATATATATATATATTTATTATTTATTTATTTTGGATCAATATTGATAACCTTTTTAGATCAATACTTATTTTATTTTGGCAATTTTAAGTAGTTAATTAAAATGTGCATATTAATCTTTTGTGTAAATTAATACACATGTATAAATTTTGAGACATGTTGGAGATTGACTCATAAGTAAGATGAAGTTTTACCTAAACATTTGAGTTAGTCCCTTTTAAAATAAAGTTGAATAGGAGTTTCATAAACTCATTATCAAAAGTAAAAAAATTACATAAGTTGGTACGAAATTTTCGAAGATTCTAAATTGTTAGTATAAGAAAATGTTTAATATAAGATGATCTCATACAAAAGTTTGAACTTATTTTTTTACTATCCACGATCGAATATAATATTTATTAAGTATAGATGTTATGTAAAATATAAAATGTGTTCATGTTTAAATTTTCAATTCGATTTAACTATACATATATAATTATTGAATTTTCAATAACTCAATGTTAATATTTTTCTCCGTGCATCGTATGGGCGCTTCACTAGTTAGATATAATTAATACTATGGATCGACAAATAAATGTATTTATTAGATGGTTCATTAGTATACTAATTAAATATGGAAAAGATAAAATTGTCAAAAAAATATTTCTCACCTCTTCTCACTTTTAAATATACTAGTTTGTCGCTGTCAAAAAAATAATAAAAAAAAAATATATATATATATATAATAGTTTGTGAAGCGTGAATAGTTCAAATAGTTAAAGTTCCACTACCTGAGATCCTAGATTCGAGACACGGAGAGAGAATATTTATTCCCTCTTGTGGTGGTGGTTCCGGTTACGGTTCCGAATTGCAGTTTCGGGTAGTCCCCCTCTTGTGGTGGTGGTAGAAAAATTATTGTAATTGATTAACTTAGGAAACTACGATAATTGATTACCTTTAAAAAAAAATGTACTAGTTTTATACACACGTGCCTTGCACGTTATTTGCTAAAAAAATCATCAATTTTTTATGTACAAGAACCTTAATTTTTTTTTCTTGTTTGATTATGATCCTTCAATGTAGTTAAAACTGTTGTATCTTTCATGATAGTTATTCTCGAACACATTATAATAAAAATATTTTAAATTATTTCAAGATTTTAATTTTTCAGTTAGTTCTGCAATAAATCTTCCTTCAACTCATACAGTCCAGATTATGCTAGATACAAAATTAAGAAAAATGCTGCATGAAACATAATTAAAAGTCCATCTGATTCATAACTGCAGAAAAGCAATCAGCCAAAATTATGTTCATAGTGTAAAACTGATACCATTACTCATATAAACTAATACTAATAGTATCTAATAGTTTAACATTAATAATTTCTACTTTTCCTCATTATACACCAAATAACATGAGAACAATACTCAATTTAAAAACTGAAGCATTACAAGATATTCTGTCGTCAAACAATTAGAAAGAAATATGAAAATTAACAATGTTTAATGGGACTAAAAATACAATAATAGCAATGAAGAAAGTAGGTGAAGTTTGCTAAGGTTGATTTAGCGATAGTTGCGGTAGACTGGTGTGTACATGCAGCTCTCCGCAAACTTCACAAGATTCTCCGGACGAGGGAGACGGGAAGCCAGACCTACAAGGGCATTTTCGTCAATTAAGGAAACAAAAATCGACATGATATATAAATGAAACACAAGATTAAACATCATTTTGCATTACCAAGTTCGTAAGCCTTTGCAGCCACGTTAGCAGCAATGTGTGCTGAAATCTTCCTAATATTCGTAAACGGAGGGTAAATTAGTCCTTTCGCGTAGTTTTCTTCCGTCACTTGAGCTGCCAAAGCTTCAGCTGCAGACAACACATGATAAAAAAATCAGTTTCTTGAAATCTTTTTATAAGAACATTGTTTTCTTTTTTAATATACTCACATGCTGCCAACAGCATGTCGTCGTGTACACGTATTGTACCAGACATGATCAAACCCAAACCGAATCCAGGGAATATATAAGCATTGTTTGCCTGTAAAAATGTGAAAAATAATGTTAGGAAAGAAAATTAAAATTAAAATCAGAAGGTACGTAGTTTCTTGGGTCTTAGCTTAAGCGTATTACCTGGCCTGGTACGAATACTTTCCCGTTGTACTCTACAGGGTCGAACGGGCTTCCACTAGCGAATACAGCACGTCCCTGAAAGTACAAATATAATAAGACGCTATGAAAAGTGAGGCCAAGAACGTAAGAGGAGAAATAAGACTTCGTTTATTACCTCACTCCACGTATAAGCTTCTTCAGCTGTGCACTCTGATTGTGAGGTCGGGTTTGACAGAGAGAGTATCAGAGGTTTCTGTAAATCATCAATTAAATGTTAAAATTCCCGTAAAATACAACTGATTTACGATTTGATACCGAGACGAGAGATAACCTCGTTGTTTGATGCCATGGCCTCCACCACTTCCTTTGTGAATGTTTGTCCAACACCTGAAGTCCCTATCAGAACCGTCGGCTTTATTGCCTGAATATTCAAAGGTAAACTTTGGTCAGTATCAGTTGTTTTCATTGAATAGTATTAGTTCATCAGTTAAAGACAAGGGCTTCGTGCTTGTTACCTTAACTGCACCTAACAGTTCCTTGACGGGCTCATGCTCGTGGGCCCAAGGCTTCTTGAAATGCTGAAGTGACTCTTTACGAGAACTAACGATCAGCCCCTACAATGTGTCAGATAATTACGTAAGTACGTTATAGTATTAGGGAAAAAATGCAATACATATGCCCTGCAAGAAAACGGCACTATACCTTAGAGTCCACGAGCCAAATCTTTTTTCTGGCTTCATCCAACGGAGCATTTGTCTACAAACAGATTTAACAGTATATATAAGCCATGGATCTTTAACAAGAAAATTAATCAAGTTTTGATGATCAAATAAGCCCATTACCTTTTTCGATATCTCAAGAGCGATAAGTTCGGCTATACCAGTCCCAGCCTTCAAGAAACCAAAATAAGAAATGAAGAAAATCTAGTTTAAAAACGAAATCTTGAAGTACTAAGAAATTTAAGCTACCTCTCCAGCCCCCAAGAATAAGAACGTATGATCCGTTAAAGTTCCACCAACTAGTTTCAAAGCTGATACAAGCCCCGCAAGAACCACGGATGCTGTACCCTGAGACGATACCAAAAAAAATTACGTCGTTACAAAAATATTGAATAATTCAAATACAGTTAATACTGATTGTTATAATGAAATAATGAAAAGGTTTGCATTTTTTTACCTGGATGTCATCATTGAACACGAGATGACTTGAGCGGTATTTTGCAAGTAGCTCAAAGGCATTATGGTTTGCGAAATCTTCAAACTAGAGAAATACAAGAAAAGTGAATAACTACGATTTCTAAATAGATTTTTTTGATTCATCAATGTAATACCTGTATCAAGACCTTCTCCCCGTAGTTTTGTTTAACTGCAGACATGAACTCTTCTAGAAGCTCGGCATATTCCTATAAGCAAACCAGAAATTTTAACAAGCCAACTCGAAACTTACCGAAATTAGAACTATAAAGAGAGAGAGACAGACCTGTCCAGTTGCTCTATTCTGCTTTAGACCAATGTAGAATTCATCCTCCAGTAGCTTCTTGTTATTTGTGCCGACGTCAATGGTTATAGGCAGGCACTGTTAAAAGTGAAAATAAAAAAATATTGTTATCGTTTAGGAAAATTACACAGCATACTTTAAGTCAAAGAATATCAAGAAACTTAAGCAAAAACAGGTCCAAATTAACAAAGTTTCATATGGTTTCTTATATCGCCAATACAGTTAAACAGTTCGATCAACAAATGAGAAATTAAAGAGAAAATACATAGTGTGACATTAAACTAAGTTATAATTATGCTTACAGCTGAAGGACGAACTCCTCCAAGAGCAGTATACAGAGAAAGTTTTCCAACAGGAATCCCCATGCCCTGTAAGAGATATATTTTATATATCAAGCTTGAGTTGCTAATAATTTGTTGCAATCTCATTACGATTTAAATATACGTTTAAATTTCACGAATTATCGAATATATACCTGGCATCCAAGATCTCCGAGCCCCAAAATGCGCTCACCGTCAGTTACCACAATAACTTGGATAGACTTCTCGGGCCAGTTTTTCAACACTTCACGAATCCTTCCCCTAGAAAAATTAAAATCATTTAGAATCAGATAAAGTCAAAAAATGGGTCATCATAAACGGCAAATACTTCTAAGCACCAGTTCTACTGTGCAACTCAAGTGAACTTTTAAATGGTATTAGTTGTATTACTAAAAGGTATTACTTGGTCAGTATTAGCTGTTTCACCGAAAAATATTAGTTGTGCACCAATTGCATGGTGCAACTGGTAAACCGAAGTTGTACGCATCAAAATTAGGATAGTAACAACAACAAAAAAGGAAGGATGGGAATACTTTTCTTTTAAGCTGATATAGAGACCCTGTGGACGCCTGAAAATGCTACCATATTTCTGGCATGCCTCACCAACCGTAGGAGTATAGACTACAGGGAGCAGTTCCTCAACGTTATCGATCAGAAGCTTGTAAAACAGCTTCTCGTTTCTCTCCTGAGAGTTTTGAGAAACAAAATTAGCATATTGTGAGACTTAAATATAATGTTTAATACCATTAACTTAATTTGTAATAATTGGAAATTATTATTGAAATAATGTTACCTGGAGATCCATCATGGCCATATACCTCTGGAGTGGCACTTTGTACTCGCGTAGAATCTTCATCAACCGTTTCTCCTGATTGCCATAATCGAACCGAATTATAAAAAAGATCTGCATTGAAGTATTTGAGACGAAACCAAATAATCGACAAACCTGAAGATCTTGTGAGAAGACTGCAGGAGGTAGAAGTCCTGTCAAGTAATGGGCATCCCTTTCCTTTTCGGTGAAGGCAAGGCCTTTGTGGTGGCGTGGATCACGCAATAAAGTATACCCACTGAACATTATATAAAAGAAAATGAAAAATCAGCAAAAGAGTATACAATTCCTCTATTTCAATAGATCACTTTCTGCTATTTCTGTTTCGTGTTCTAATCTTGAGTTTAATGAATCTATATTAGCTTGCGTTAGAGAAATGAAACACCATGCTAAATAGAGAATTGCATCTATTAGCATACATAAAAAGATAAATCATAGGTTCGACGATCAAATTTTTGAACGCAAGAAACATAAAATATAATCGTCGAGAGCCCACATTAAAAAGGAATCTTCCAGTAGATTATTAAGCATCATACACAATTATAACCCTTTCAAACACTTAAGAGTCAAAATTCTTAATATCACAACAAATTATGATAATTATTATGGCGGCAATTATATTAATTATGTCTACCAAGACAAGATATAACATGAACAAAACCATCTTTCCTCCCAATTTCATAACATAAACACAACCCAATGTACTACTCTCAAGCAATCTCAAACAAGTAAATAAATAAAGGGAATATAGAATTCTTTTGTCCTGTAATTTTGACCCATTTTGATCTTGGTCCAACTAACTTATGATTTTTGATCTTTGTCCTGTAACTTTACAAAATTCGATATTTTCGTCATGTCACCGGCTAGTTATCTGTCGAATTTTGTAAATTTACAGGACCAATATCATAATTTATGGATTTTGATTTTAGTCATGTAACTTAGAAAAAATCGACTTTTTAGTCATGTCACCTGCTATTGCAGGTAAGATCAAAAACCGTAAGCCAGTAGGACAAAGATTAAAATGAGTCAAAGTTACACGAGAAAAAGATCAATTTTCCCATAAATCAATAACTCAATAACACATACCAATAACTCAAGAGAAATCAGAAAGCATTCAAGAACTCAGTCACCATTATAAACATTGTGTAAATAATCAAAAATTGAGAAAAAAAATCATCACCTAGCAACAGAAACAGTCCATGGGGTGATGGCCTGATCCTCAGAGGCCCTATCTTCGCCATAAACATCTTCAACACCACCCCCCACTTCAATTTTCTTCTCCAAATCAACAACTGATGCACTTTCCATAACTACCCTTATCTTTCTCTCTCCCCTTTTGCAAAATTCTAGCACCCCAAATGCTTGTCTCTGCCAATGAAACTAACTGAAACACAAAACAAGAATAATAACAACAGCCCACCAAATAAAAAATGACTTCTCAAAACAGAATGCACTCAATTTCTGATTCTTGCTAATTTCCTTAATTGTGTTGAAATGACACACAAGACCCGCCTTTTATAGGCAAGAAAAGGTTGGATCTTTATTGTCAAATGTCAAGTCTTTGAAAAAGATTGAATTTTTCTTGGTGTGTGAATTTGAAAATTGTTGATGTAGAATAAAGGGAGGGTTGTAAAGTGTACCAATTGATTAAAGCGTTTGAACGGCAGCATTATGAGAAACTATGCGTAGACTATGGCAAATGTAAATACGGAATTGAACATTAGCTTTCTGAGAGAGATGAGAGAGAGATGAGGTTTCCGCGTTTTGGGTAGAGAGAAAAGGCAAGTAGGTGAGGCTGTAAAATATGAAGATTCTCTGTTTTATCTCTCTCGAATCTTGATTTCCTATACATAAATGAACACGTGGTTGCTAGCAAATGTTTTTTCTTTCTTTCCCTAAAAATCTGAATTTTTATAATTTTATCAATCACATTTGTTATTAGTAAAGTATTCAATAAAATTTGTTCATGTTATAAATTTATATCATTACGTTTATAATTAATATCATAATATTAAATACTATGAGAATTGATTTATAAAAATAGTAATACTAATTTATATGTATGACAATATTAATTTTATAATATAAATAAATTTTATTGGAGAGTTTGCATTATATCATATATTTTGATAGAGTAGAAAAAGAAATATTCTCATTTTGATAGAAAAGAAAAATTCTAACCTTTTTCCCATAAAAGGAAAATTTTTGTACTCATTTTTGTATTGAGAATACATAAATATTTTTATGAGAAAAAAAAAAGTTTTCTATCAACATGGCCCACATCTCTGTAGCGATCCCAACACTACCAACACTATAATCCATATTTTTTGTATAATTTTCTGGAAATAAGAAGGTAAATTGCATATAGAGGAAGAGAGTAAGAGATCGAGAGATGAAGATTTGAAGAAATTGGGAGATAGTGAATTAGATAGGAAGAGAGATAGTTAGAGGAGAGAGAATAGTGTAATTTTTTCTGATATCTCATTCATCGGCCGCAGGCCATATTTGTAACAAACAGTGGGGTCCACACACATATGGATATTCCTTAGGTAATTTAAATGCAGAATTAAAATAGATAATGATTGTGCCTAAGCCCCCTAAATGTTTGGGTCCATCTGTGAGAAGCCCAAGCATTTCCTCATTCAGATAACTCCTCTCAGGAGGATTTGGCTCAGACGCATTCTTCTCGCTCAGATAAATCCACTCAGGAAGATTTGACTCAGGTGCATTCTTCTCGCTCAGATAAATCCACTCAGGCGGTTTGGACTCAGGCGAATTCTGCTCGTTCAGATAAATCCACTCAGGTGGATTTGGTTCAGGTGGATTTGGCTCAGTCAGATAAATCCACTAAGGTGGATTTGGCTCAGGTGGATTCTGCTCGTTCAGATATATCCACTCAGGTAGATTTGGCTCAGGGGAATTCTGCTCATTCAGATACATCCACTCAGGTGGATTTGGCTCAGGGGAATTCTGCTCATTCAGATAAATCCACTCAGGCGCATTCTTCTCGCTCAGATGAATCCACTCAGGCGGGTTTGATTCAGGCGCATTCTCCTCGCTCAGATAAACCTGAGCGCCCGACTCTTCAGCATCCTTAACCTGAGCGAGCCCTCCTCATTCAGACTAACCTGAGCGCCCGACTCTTCAGCTTCCTCTAACCTGAGCGAGCCCTCCTCATTCAGACTAATGTACTCGAAACCCCTCTTCTCCACTGACACCGACAACCCCAATTCTATCTCTCCTTTCGTTCTCAACTCATGATCATGACAATCTCTTACCTACCCCGTCTTGATCATGGCCATCCACCTCCTCAGCCACTTGGAACGACCAACTGTTCGGACAAAGATTTGGTTGATCAACCTAAAAAAATTAGAACGATTATGTTATTTTGTTGTTCAACCTCAAAATAATTGGACCGACCAGTCGTTTCACCCTAAAATATTGGAATGACTACATCGTTCCGCCTCAAAAAATTTGGAATGATCAGTCATTCCACCTTACAATATTAAAACGACAAATGATAGTTTTTGTTCATAATGTTAAACTCATTTATAAAAAATTATTGTTATGTATAAAAAATATCATTGTTTAAAAAATAAAATATTTTTTAATTTGTGATACTTTTTGTGCATAACAGTGATAGTTTTTGTTCATAATAGTGATATAGTCCATGTACAGAAGTATCACTCGTTTTGTTTGATTCCTATATTTTGATCGGAATTTAGTTTTAATAATAGCAAATAATTTGAGACCTCTTATAGTCGATTTTCAACTCATTTTCAAACAGTGAGAATCACTTATTTTTTAAGTTAGTAACACATAACTTTTTCAAAAAATAAGTGATTCTAGTGTTCAAATATAGTTTGAAAACACTACCTTAATTTGGGTTACTTAATTACACGTTTGAACTTTTTTTGTATAGTGGTGAAATAGGAAATGTGATCTCATATTAAACACCATAAGAAGTGGGTCTTATGTACATTCAGGTGTACCGTGCACTCATAGTGCATTTTAGATCAATTTTTTACACTGAAAGATACAACTTGTTTACACTGAACCGTGCAACTATTTATTCATATTAATAGTTGCACAGTGCAGTGTAAACAAGTTGTATATTTCGATATACAAATTACATAATTTTAAAATATATTATAAATGCACGGTGCACTTGAATGCATACAAGATTTAGCTTTTCCCAACATACCTCATGCAAGCTAGAACGTACTCGTATTTTGATTTAGTTGTTCAAAACTATTACTCTATTGTCCATCATCATCAACCTCAAATATGAAAATGTTTGTTTCTCTATTAACTAACACAAAAATTTATATGAACTCAAGTTAATGGAAACTCTCTTCTTCAAAATATTATTATCGTGTAATATACGAAGTATCATTATTTAACATATAGTCTATTATTGTTTAATGAGATAGCAAAATAACACATAAAATATTTAAGTATTTTAAAAATTGTGATATTTTATATACTAAACAATGGCATTACATATGGTATAAAACAAAACTTTTTTAGTATTTTAGCATATGGCAATCCACATGTGCGATATGTGAGAAGCTAGATTTAATTAATATTAGTTTATTATTTACGTTAACTTAATATATCCTAAGCAATAATCTTATTATGTTCATTGAAAACAACAACATTATATTTTTGAAAGCCACAATTTAAGAATTTAAACTTATTCATTGAAAGCAACAAACTTATATTCTTTGAAAGCCACAATTTAAGAATTCAAACGTAATTGATTTGAGTTGAGAATGAAAAGTTGCAAACTATATTTTGTTAGAATTTGTAATTGATTTTGATGTAGAATTCTTTCAAAATACATACAAAAGAAATATTAATAGAATAAATAGTTCGACAGGAATACGACGTGGAATGCTCACACGTAGGATTCCTCCAATGGTATTTTTCCATAGTGGCATAGCGGCTTGCCACGTAGTGAAGTTGCTCTAATAGTTGTTTTTGTGATGATTTTTTCCAACATCATTTATTTTAATGTACTCAAGATGATATATAATTTCATAAAAGGAAAATATTAATTTATAATTAATTGTTCAAAATATATATATAAAGTTTTGTAATCACATAAAATGTATTCAACCTATTCTCATAAGACCATGAGGCAAAAAAAAACAGCGGAATATGTTAGTGAATTGTTCAAAATATATATATAAAGTTTTGTAGTGTATTGAAATTAATGGCGCAACAAAGGCGTTAGACTCAATAACTGGGTTGATAGTTGTGTGATTTTATTTATTTTTATATATTATATTTATTATTTTAATATGTTATAAAATTAGTCATCACAAATTAATGGCACAAGAAAGACATCAGTTCAAGAGTGATTTTATTTATTTTAGTATATTATAAAGTAATTTATAATAAATTAAATTAGTCATGACCATGTGCACTTAATAGGTAGGATAAATTAAAAAAACTAAAAGAATTAATTTTTTAAATAACTAATTTTTTATGCTACAATTCAAAGATAGTGAATTAAATTCATAATATTTTTGAAAAATTAATATTTATTTATAATTTATGAAGTTTGACAATTCGTGGATCTCTCCACAAACACTACTTTTCCTATTTATAATAACTCACCTCCTCCATGAACCATGCAGATTTTTTCGATACAACTATGAGAACACTTTAGATAGTGCAATATATATATTCCAAATTTGTGAAACGATTACAAAATTAATTGTTTAAATTACACATTAAAATATTGAAAAATAATAATACATAATTTTGTACTCAATAAAAAAAGTTCGTCCAAATTGCATTCTATCCAATGACAAAATCACTATCACGTGAGAATCCTAAAAGGAATTGGTCATAATACTAAAGTTTTGAAGAGTTAGGATTTCTTTTACCATCAAGGTAGCCTTATTTCATTTCATATTAGATAAAGTATATGGTCTTTTTATTATATAAGTATATTACTCATAATAGTAATACTGAATGAATTATGAAGGTGTGTCTTATATTACAACAGAGACATTAATAGTGATAAATGAAAGGTATGAATCGTATGACTTATATTACAAAAGAGTATTAATCCTGATAACTGAAAAATCATGTATGTAAATATGAAATCAGTTTTACGATAGGCGATAAACAAATTTGACATGAGACATACTCTTCATATTATAATACTATGACTGTCACATGTAGACGAAATAGATTAAATATTAAAAACCAACAATTATATAATACTATATTGACTTTATATTTTAATATTGGATTTGATTTTGACTAGAATTTTCTTCTTCCCCCGGCGTCGGTGTTCCACATATAATACCTACCACGCTTCACTTTTCTTAAAGGAACTAATAACAATAATAATATAATTGAATTTCTTTTATGATTTGTACAAAACTTTTTTCATTACAACCTCAAAAATGATAATTAAAGGAACTAAAAAGAATAATTTGATCAAAACTCAAATAATAATATAATAAAATAATTAAAAACGTTAAAATGACGAGTAATTAAAAATGGAGGAGTACTTCATTGGAGTATTAATAATCGCAAATTTAGTGGTTGTGAATAATTAATGGATAGATCAGTTAAGTTTTTTAGTTAGTACACTTCACAATTACTGCACATAAAATTAGATGGCGCTTTTAATGAGTCGTCAAATGGTCCTGTTGTTTAAATTTTGAAAACACGATTCATGTGAATAAGAAGCTCTCTAAAGTTTAAACATTGAAACACCATGCGACGATTCCTGTAATCTACTATGGGTTGTATGCAAAAAAATCTACCAACTTTTAATCATTTTTTTTTACTTTTTAGAATCAATTTGAAATGTTTAATAGTATCTCTTTTATTAGATTAACTAAGCTATTGAAAATTATAATCTAAAAGTTAGATAAATAGGGGGTGTTTTTTACAGTTTGTGATCTTTATTTAAATACTATCATTTTTTTTTTCAAATACTATCAACTTTATTATTAATTAATTTTTTTATAATTATTAATTTTAATCACTTCTTGAAAAATATTTTTTTTGCAATCACCTTTGTATATAAATAATTACTCGAATTTATGATCTCACTGCATAGATTGTTACGCTCTATCCACTTGAATTATTTCACTTCATCAGTCCGAACAAATTGACTACCAATCTCTTACTGTGCACTTTAATGGTAACTGAAAATTGTGACGTGACATGTGTTTCCTAATTTTACCAATGTATTATTATTATTAAACTCATTTATTGACAAATAGCAATCGGTGCATTAAATAAAATGAATGTACATTCTAATTAAACTTTGAAGTTTATTTGTTGTGGTTCTATTTTATAACAATTTCATTTTGACCGTCGTGTGTACAATAATATACTAGCATAATATGAAGTAATACTTTGCAATTTAATAATCATCTCATAATAACATTGCGCTCCAATTTTAAATCTACCAATTAAATAATCCTCAACACCATGGTCAATCAGTTGCCCAAAAAAATATAAGCAAAAAGTTCAATTAAATTGGGATTGGAGTGAAAACGTTATTGGGGTCAAATGTGACGTCTTAGATCTCTTTCACATTCGTTCCATTGATTGGGGCCCAAAGCCCAAAATTATTGAACCAGTCTCCAAGTCCAATGAAAGCATAGTATGTTAAAAAAAAAAAGTAATTGGAAAATGACTTTAAAAATTCATATATGAAATATGATATAGTAAACTCCATATATAGCTTATTTCGATCATTTCACTGAACAAATTTCATGCTATAGAACTTGTTTTTAATTCATAAGCATGTAAATTTATTTAGGTATGATACGAGTTAAGTTTAGTGGATTAATAAAATATGTTGAAATGAATGAAATAAAATGAGTCAAATAATCCAAATTTATAATATGAAGCTTGTTCATGGGAGACCAACTATATTTGACAAAAACTTGTGTAAATTCGAGTTTACGGTGAATTCTTTTTTTTTTAATTTACTTTCATGTACAAAAATTATTTTATGCTAATTGATCATCATCATGGAAAAATCTCATTATAGTGCAATACACTTGTTTTAATATCCCTAACTCCGGTCCTTATGTTTATATTTGTCCCGCCAAAATAAAACACCATTAAGACATACATGTTGTCTATTTTATTACATGTTCATAAATATAAAATTTTATTTGGCAAGTCCGTTTTGACAATATGAGAAATTTAATAATGAACAAAGAGAGTATAGTATTAATAATTTATTAGGCAATTGATGTATATAAAATTTTGCCATGATTTTAATTTTTGTGCATGTATATATTCAGAAAAGTGATAAGAAATCATTGATTTGTTACTCTTTTACAGTATTTTAAAGGCCTTTTGTCAGGCGCCGCGGCGATTTATTGTCTGTCTCTTTTTTAGTTCAATCTATGTATTTTTATTAATCTATTGTTGAAGGTATTATTTCACCTTATTGTTCACAATTTTTATTTATTTCTATTTGTTTATTGTGACTTTTGTTCGCGTTTGTGAAATCTAGGATAGGTAGCAATTAGATTGTATATGTTTGTATGTATATCTCTCCTAAATTGAGAGCTCTGAGAGTTTTTTTTTTTGGTTTGAATAAAAATAGGATCATAAATTTGGTCTCAAATAGATTTAATTTCATAATTTTTTTTATGGTTGATTAGTCTCAATAACTTTGACAATGTCCAATTTTAGTCCCAAATCAATCGAAATATTGTCGTTTTATCGTTTTTATTTGGAGTTTTCCAGCGGATGCTATGACTGGACAGACTGCCACATGTTTTTTTTTTTAACAATTGAAATTTCAGACATATATAATTAAAATTTTAAACTTAAAATTAAAACAGAATTGACGGCAAAAATTAATCAAACACACTTAAAAATACACGTGACAGTCAAGTCACAATATCCGCCGAAAACCCCAAATAAAAAGGGCAAAACGACATTGTATTGGCCGATTTGGGACGACATTATCAAAATTATGAAACTAAATCTATTTGAGATCAAAGTTATGAGATCATTTGTGATTCAAACTCTTTTTTTCTGCTCTCCTGCTTCTAGAGCTTTTGTTTTTCTTAAATTTGTCTTGTGAGGTCAACATAATGAGGGAGATGGGTCAGCAAGTGCGACAGTCCCTGTAGTTTCATAGTTGAGATTCCAGTGAAATTTTTCTTTCAAGTACTCTTACTCTTACTACAACTCTCAAAATAAGAGAATCAGAGTTTTTCTCGTCTGCAATAATACAAGTTATGTTGCAACAACATAGTAATTTCAAGATTTATATGAATTAAAAAATTATTAGAATTAAAAAAAATTAGATGACATTTCAAAGTTAAATAAAATAATTATATAAGTGGATGTGTGACTGCTACGGCAAATTAAATAATTAAATTTAATTTTTTTTATAATTTACATGACTAAAATTTAAAAAGTTAAAACAATCAAGATTAATTTCAAAACAAAAAAAATTATTAAACTAAAAAAACAAAAAAAATTACTAAACTAAAAAAAACTTAATCCCTAAAATAAAATAATATTGCAATCAATACTGCAACAGGTAACAAACACCCCCCCGCCTTCAACAAAAGCCGAAAACGTCGAACCGTTCGTACGGCCCTCTCATCATTTTTTGATCTTTGATCTTTCACTTAAATCGTTTTGCTTAGAATCCAGACAAGCCGATTGGCAGATGAATCTTCGACCTAGAAACACCCAACCCTTTTCCGGGTTCACCAAAGCCGAGGTCTCTTTCCAACTTTCTTTCTTCCTCATATTAAACCCCCATCATTTTTGCTTTTTCATCTTGTAAACTATTAATGTGGGTTTTATGGGCTGTTTCACCTTTTATTTTTAGTGGGTTTCTGATGCATTGCATTTTGGATGTGTTTGCAAGGGCTGGTTTTATTATATGCAGTGAAGAAATAAAGAGCTTTCCCCCCTTTTCTTTTCTTTTTAGTTACTTGAAAAGGGACTCAATTGAACTGTTCTGTTTTTTTCTTAATGTTTATGTAGGGTTTAAGGGAAAACGGAGGAGGAGTTCTTGCATTTGTGATATGATAAACCTTTTCTCCATAATGGGTTGCCAATTATGTATTTGGTGTTTTAAAACTACATCAATGCAACTGATTAGAAAAAAAAAAAAAAAAAGAAGCCCTATTCTTGATTTCGGCACCTAAACAGTTTATAGTGGATTACATTTAGCTATTGCATTGTCTATGCTCTGTTTTTAAATGCAATGTTGTTGGGGATAAATCTCTTGTAGTTACAAATCAAAATCAATCAAGAAGTAGTAGCTGTAGTTGGTGAGAATAGTAATAGTTATAACTTTATAAGACTTTAAGTTATTTAGTTTATTTATGGATAATGTGATCCTTAAATTGCTTCAGATGCCGTCTTTGGATGATATTGAATATATAATCTTCAAAGAAATCATATATGAAATTATCTATTGCAGAAGATCATAGGCAGTTATATGAGAAACTTATCTTATGCTGTCGATTGAGCAGGTTATGAAAATGAAGCTTTTACTTGATGAATCCGAAGAGCAATCTCTGGAAATCCTTTTCTTTAAGAATCTGGCAAATGATTTCAAGTGAGCTTTTTCATGAAGTGCTTTCTTAAGGTTGTTTAATGTACTAGGAGTAACTTTGTGCTTTTCATTGCAGCCGTTCCATTAATCGAGCAGGAAAACCTTGTGTGAAGTGGACTGAGGTTTTATCTTCCGATACATACACTACCTTCATAAGTTGGGATTTTTGGTTTGGCTTAATCCTTGTAATACACGTATAAAATATAATTCTCTTGTAATTCAGATCCAAAGCTGGTTTGAGAAGAATCGGCAGAACTGCCTCTTCAAAGACACTTCATTTGATGCAGCCAAGAAATCACCTTTAGTTCCAGAATCTCTAATTCAGGATATAGCAACCGATAATCCAAAAATGCCTGAAGGTGCATTTCATTATCAGCTTATTCATCTCATGTATTTATGCCTATAATAGTTTATTGTATCCCCAATTGATAAAATTATCTCGATATTTACTAGCATGGTCTGATGGCAGGGGTGAAGTGTCGAGATGTATCAGCGATGGAGCTTGAAGCTCGGTCAACGGATGGGGCATGGTAATTCAATTTTATAAAAAACTCATGGGAAAACATGTAATATTAGTGTTCTCCGAATTCGGGAAAGGATGTGGGAAACGTGTAAATGGAAAATGCTGTAAACAGCCAATCAAAAATTCTTGCAGTCATGAAGTTTCTATATACTTTTATGTATAAAATAATTTCATATTTTCTGGTGTTTTTTACAGGTATGATGTTGATAAAATTATCTCCCACAGGGTCCCTAGTCCTGGAGAAATTGTGAGTAGTTAATGCGCAACTAATACTTTTCAATAGACTAACTAATACTGGGGGTGCCCAATTGGGCACGGAGCAATTAATGTGCAACTAATACTTTCCAATATACTAACAAATACTGTTTAGTATAACAACTAATACTAAAGGATTCGGTTGTAGTAGTTGCATTATATGTAGATCGATTATTATGTAACGTATGATAAGAAGAATACCAATTTTTTTAGCCCCAAAGGAAAGCAGAGAATTTTTCCGTTCATTAACGGGTTTAGCTTGCTGCAGGAAGTTTGCGTAAGATATGTTGGGTTTGGAGCAGAGTATGATGAATGGGTGAATATAAAAAATAACTTGAGGGAACGGTCTGTTACTTTTGACGATTCAGAATGCCAGAAAGTGAAGGCTGGAGATCTAGTAGTGTGCTTCCAGGTACTGTTTTGTCTGTCTTTCTATGTTGGGGTGCAATTGAGTCGAGCTTGGCTAGTGAGCTACTCGGGATCGACTCAAACAAAACTTAAACTCGACTCGAAGTTAACCGAGCATGAGCTCGAACTCGAGTCTCTAACAATACCCTACTCAATAGGCTTGTGAGCATTGTCAAGCCTGAGGTATTTTACATTTTTTCTCTTAATATATTTAATTTTTTCCACGTAAATTTATATATATAAGTAATTGAGTCGAGCCTAATCAAGATTTTTTTATTGAACAACTATTAGGACACATATATACATACTGTTTTTGATATAGAGCCCACCATCTGCATAAACTACTTGTACCATGCTAAGTGTGCAAGTGTTTTATGCAGGTGTTAGGCTTTATACACCATCGGGCTTCATATCATTACTCTTTCTAAGTATAATATAAAAATAGAGTCGAGCTCTAGTTTTTTGAGATTGTAATCGAGTTGAATACGAACTCAGTAAAATTAAGCTTGGTAAAGTTTGAGTAAAACCCGAGCTTCGAGTTTCTCAGTAGATTCGAGCCTGCCAGTGCATTGACTCGTCTCGGCTCTGCCCAGTTGCACCCCTATTACTGTGTAGTGCTTTAGTAATTACGAAAATACCCAGAAATAGCAGCAAATTCGGACCGCATTTTATTATTGCGTATGTGTTCCTTTTCGATTATTTTTCTTAATGAATGTTTTACATTAGGAGAGTAAACATCAAGCAAGATATTACGACGCCCATGTGATGGACATCCAAAGAAAAGTGCACGATGTAAGAGGTTGCAGATGCCTTTTCTTGATTAGATACGACCATGATAATACACAGGTTATCTCTTTCGATCTCTTTCTCCGTGTGTTGATTTGAATGGTCTCAAATATGGGGGGCCGTTATCCGCTGTTTTTGTTGATTGTAACAGGAGAGAGTGCGGTTGCAGAGATTATGTGGCCGGCCCAAACGCTAGGGTGGATCGAGACTCATTGGCTCGTTGAATATATATGCTGTGTATGATGATTCGGCCGCTGTCTTTTTTGAGAAGCTAATGTATGCCTTTTGTTTGATGTGATCAATTGCTGCTCTATTTTGACAGATGAACTGATTTATGAGGACTCTTAATTATTCTGCTTCTTAACCTCTGAAATTAGTATCTCCATGTGTGTATGTATAGCACAAGATGGACCTTATTGCACCTAGTGTAGGATCTACTATATTTAGGGGTGTTTGCAAACTTTACTTACAATTTAAAAGCATTTATCAAAAAATGAAGTTGTGAGAGAGTAACTTAAAAAATAAATATTTATGTCCCCTCTACTAGAGTTTGTAAACAAACCCTTAAGCAGGGACGGACCCAAAAATTTCATGAAAGGGGGCCCAATTTATAACATAATGCAATTAAATGTCCTTTCGAATTTTCTTATATATTTTTTAAAATTATTTAGACTAAATAAAGATAAAAACTCATATGAAATGTTTTCATACATAAAATAGGATACAACCTAACACAAATAATACCTACCCTCCCATTATGTTAAAACGTCATTACATAAATTATGTCTCATCCCACTGTGAAACAGTTTTACGTACATATGTCTTAATTATAAAAATATAAAATAGTATATATATACAAAGTTCAAGTGGGCCCAATACAGGTCTGTCCCTGCCCTTAGGCTTGTTCATCCAATTTGGTTACGGTTTATCGGTCTTCCGAATTGGCCTATAATTGAACTGGGAGGTCCGATTTGAAAATGCATGGAACTGAAATCGAATTGTCATATTTTGAAATTAGATTTCGATTTTCTTAGGGTATGTTTGTTTCAG
>JBBCBC010000001.1:50294750-50455295 GCA_037126765.1 Stenogyne calaminthoides
TCTTGTGAAATAGAAAATTGAATTAATTTACATTTACCAGCTAAAAATTCATAGTAACTAAATTTAGGAATATATGAAAGTAGAATTTAATCTAAGATCATTATTTGAAGAGTTTTCAATCATATCAAAATATCATATAGACTATATATCTTAATTTCAAGTCGATTGGATTTTATCTGACCAAACTATTCAGCAAAAAGTAACCCTTTTAGGAATAAATTTGAATGCACAAATACTTTTATACAAATTAGTACTTATTTAAAATTTACACTAAAAACTTACTCATTTGAATATTATATTATCACATCATATATAATTCAACCATCATATATACGTGTCTCCAAATTAGAGGAGAATTAGATAAACCAATAGTCACCACCCCAAAAAATAGTCATTATTTCATGAAGAATCACGATATTGATTTAGTGGAATAATTATAAAGCTTTTATTTACACTTTGGCATATCTATCTTCGACGCTACTCCATCACTAAAAGGGAAAAGTCAATTGAATTTGATTTGTACACGGCCTAATAAATAAAATATCATGAACTCTCGTTTGAGACTTTGTTCAGAGTACGAAATTAATATCATTACACTTATAAGTTAATATCAATAACATTCATACTATAATCTTAATTTATATATAAGTGTAATGATATCAGTTGATACGTATAGTATTATTAATTTATAAATGTATTGATAAAATATATATAATTACACGACCAAAGTGAAGATATATTTATTTATAGTTAGAGATAATGGGGTTCCATGCTTGTAGGGATATTTGCATGTTCATTGTATTGCCCTCCATTTTACTGCTTCTTCTTTATGAAGCATCCAAATCTTCTCGAGAATGGAACACCATTTCACAAATATGGATTTGGGTGCTCCTTTAAAATTCAATTTTTTTTTATTAATTTAGTAAAGAAAAATAAATTATATGGATTTTTTTTAATAAATATGCGTTTGTCTCTCCATTTATATTTTATAGGTATGATATCATAATATGAAAATTTGTACTAACTATATTGGAGTAAAGTTCAATTTTTGTCCATAAGCAAGTACAAATGTAATTGAACCGAATAACGCTGCATTTTAGAGTATTTGAGCTTGACTCGTTTATTTTTTAGCCGAGTTTATCAAATTATTAATTATAAATCATACGACTTAGCTCACGAGTTTACTGACGAGACTGTTCATGTGCTAACAAACGTAATATCATTGAATTTGTGTTTGTTCCTTTAGGTAAACTAGACTTACTAAACGAGCACATACTATTATTTTTTGCGTCGAGATTAAATAATGATTGGTTTAATTTGATTACATCCCTATATACAAACATGATCTACCATTAGTTATGTAATAATTATCTTGATATATATAAGAATATTAATTCAAGATTGTTAATTACCACTTACTAGTAGCTAGGAGTTCAAGCCAATTAGTCATTTTATATGACTTGCTGCTTTCGATTCAATTCTCTGCAGATTGCTAAGGTTATAGATGCATACTCAGTGTACGTATGTAAAAAAATCAAGAAACGAAACGGTGGTCTTATTCATAAAGTTTGGTCAAAGACAACTTTATAAATTAATGTTATTTTTTTCATCTTTGTTATAAATAAAGTCCAAGACATTTAGGCAAAAATAATTCACTGGTTCTTAAACCTAATTTTCCCATATAAAATGCAATGCCATACTGAAAAAAAAAAAAAGGAAAACTTAGGAAATATTATTTTCATATTAATAAAGAGATGTCACATTGTGTGTAAGATAGGAGACATTTAATTAATATTTCCATCATCTCACATGATCACATCCCCTCATTGAGGTATGCTTGTTACATGATTATAGTGGGAGGAGCTTAGGTTTTAAAATTCTTAATAGACTTAAAAATCTTGATAAAAGTGATATAATATTGGTTTAGAAATTCTGATACTTGTTTTATATCAAATTAAATATGAAAAAACGATTAATATTAAAATAATACTTGAACAATTTATATAAATTGCAAAATTAATCCCGTACTTATTAGGTGTTGATGATTTTAGTCTCTTACGAATTAATTTTCTTAAATAATTCTCACAGCTTTAGAAATGACGCAACTTCTGCAAGATTTTACCTTGGCCACTAATGAGTTGTCAAAGTTCCACATAGCAATATATTAATTTTAATTAAAAAAACACAAATTAATTAACATTCTAAACAAAAATTACCCAACATAGGAGTACTAAAATTGCATCATTCTAAAATAACGAGACTTAATTGAGAAAGTCGATTAGCATGGAACTAAAATCACCAACCCCATTAGATAAGAGACCAATTTCACAATTTACTTCTTACAATGGAATGGACTGCCTACAAAGGGCATAAATGAAACAAAAATATAAGTGAAAGGATTCAATAGATGATAATAAAAGGAGCCGAGGCTGAATCGAACAAAACATGAAAGTTCACACAGCTAAAAAAAACATTTAGCCCCCAAGAGGCACTTCACTTATACTAACACTTGAAACAACGAAAAAACATCAATGTGGGGTGCTGCAATACACCGGAACAGTGATTATTGAACGTACAACAGAAGAGATGTTGTCCACAGCCAAAGCAAAGAATAATACTACAAAATTGTAGAGTATTTAACTGTATAGCAGAATGTTAAAAGCATATTGCTTAATAATAAGGCGATGAACCATCAAATCGACTAACTTCTTCAACCTTTATAGCATTTCATCACTCATCGCGGCACACAGAGACCTAGTTCTGAAACAACAAGGCAACCGTGCATAAGGATATACATGTTAATGTGTACAAGAGTTACCGATAATCGATAGGAAAGACATACATATACCATCATAAGAAACCACTATAGAAATTAGAAATTAGGAAATCTTATCCCTATTACACTTCTCCACAATAGCAAGATAAGATCGTGAAACTACAATGGAAATGGCATCAATATCACTTATAGAATGTGAGAGTGTTAAAAATACAAAGAAACAGTACACGTATTATTATAACAACTATGAATGAAACAATATTATCTAATTCAGTAATCATACAAGAATACAATGGACTCATATTCCGTTATGGAAGGAGAAAAAACATAAAACTCTTACTTAATACTTGAGCGCCGCAAATGTGGACAAATGAAGTCTAACTAATCAGGTGGTAGGCTAGTTGCAGCAAATTCCTTCTCCAATTGTAACAAAAGAATGAGAAAAAGACAAACAGAGCCACAACCCAATATGTACAACAAGAACACTCTTGAAAACAAAATGAACAGATCATCACCAGATTAGTTAGACACTGATGGGGAGTCCCAGCATATTTATTTAAATTATCTAAAATTAAGGTCATTTTTTTTACAAAAGAGATAATTAAAAATGTTTTATGGTATTAAGCAACTGCAACCCCATTGGCAACACACATGTCTAGACTGGGGTTACCCGACTTTCACTTGACTTCTAAGTAAGGTGAGACAAGGAACAAGTATTACTTGCTCACAAGTTTACAAGAGCTAATATCATGCAGAAAGGTAAAATAAGGGGGCGTTTGGTTCAAAATTCTTCAATAAGAGTGGTAATGAAAATGAATATAAGGCGATTGCAGTGGTTAATGAGCATAAAAGATGATCAATTCACCTTCATCTTACTTCATGAGACTTAAAACAAGTTAACAATTACCCCATTTTGATTAACTACCTCCCCTTCTATAATCATTTCTCCTCAACCAAAAATCATTTTTTTTTGTCCCCCACTCATTCCAAGATTAGAGCAAAACACTAACATGTAATCATCACTCGTATTGTAATCCACTATTCAATGATTCTCATTACCATTTCCATTTAAGAATTTGAACCAAGCGCCCCCTAAGTGTAGAAGGTTGTACAGAGCAAAACCCTTGTATAGCCCGTACACCAAGCAAGGTGTATATCTAGACTTGGAATTTTACATATTAGCCTGTAATTAGCTGATACAGTTTTTGTGTCTTCTCTTCTACAGGTATTGCATAAATGGGGATTAACATAATTCACCTTTATCAGTCCATTAGGAAGTAAAAACTAAGACTACAGCAAACTACGACATTTAGGTTGAAATAAGGGAAATAACAATATAGACGCCTCTGCTTCAAAACATCGATCCAAAAAGATTTAACGAACACTCCCAACAAAAGCACATTAAAACAACTAATGATGCACAAAAGAAGCAAGAGAAATACCAACGAGTTACTACTAAAGGATAGAACAAAATTACAGAATCACCTATATGATGTTAAAGAACAATAAAGAGGTATCCTTACAGAAAGAATACAAAATCTATCAAACTCCAGGGTTGGCACTGCAAAGCATACCCTGAGACAAAGATCTGCAGCCTGTTGAGTCTATGCCTAGACATGACGTAAGCCTGGCCGACGAGATAGCCGTATGGAGAGGCAACAGAGATTGGATCGCCCCCATTTGAGGCATTGGCCTATACTCAAACAAATATCACAAATTACCATTTTGAAAAGACCTTGAATTGATCATGGTTTCACAAACTAACCATAAAATCAATTCTATCCAATTATTTCAGAGATTGGATCGCCCCCATTTGAGGCATTGGCCTATACTCAAACAAATAACACAAATTACCATTTTGAAAAGACCTTGAATTGATTATGGTTCCACAAACTAACAATAAAATAAAATTCTATCCAATTATTTCAAAAGGTGAAATGAAATGGTGACATACACATCTCAGATAAGATAACAATGCTATTAACAGATATCGAAATACCAAAAAACCCAAACCTTGAACCAATTCGCGGAATAAAATTAAAAAAAACATTATAAAAACATAACTCTGATTCCAGAAGCAAAGAGGATCTAAAAAAGGGGCGAATATTGGGTTTGAGGGTTTTACCTTGAGAAAAGTGACGGAGAGGTGCGCGTTGGTTGAGCGGAAAAGGCGGGTTTTGCTGAGGGCTTCACGAAGGTGGATTTGAGAAGGTTAATTGCTGGTCGCGAGATTGTTCTGCAGCGAGAAGCCATTGTTGCCGAAAATTTGGAGAATTTGTCTCTGAATTTTATGTGTACATTGAGGAAGGAAGCACACCAGTTATGAGTCGAGGGTTTTGGGGAAGTGTAAGTTTGTTAGTACGTTGTGCATCAAATGTTGGACATCAATATTAGGGTTTTTGTCTTGTCTAAATAGTGCAAAGTTGAATTAATTAATTCAAGACAATTATAACCTATAATGCATGAATTGTTCTAAAAATATCACAATATGCAATATCAAATTCGCACCCGCCTCCTAAATGGGGTGGGATTCTTGAATCCACACATCCGAATGGCACTCGGCCAATCGGTAAATAATACAAATAAAATAAATTAACGGACTCGCGAATTCAATACGTGAATCCAACTAGATAATCAGATTTTGTCATGTTATCACTAAATATATTATTTAACTAAATTTTATTATGTAATGTAACTTAAATTGACAATATGACACTCATTTTGGATTGAATTCACAATTATGACTTATATATTGTGTTGGTAGTATTTGAATTGTTATTTTTGTTACTTTATTAGATTACATTATTGAATATTGTTAAGTTTTGAGTGAGAGAAAAATGTGAATTATACATTTTATTTTATAAATTTTTAAAAAAAAATATTTTTTAGATGTTATAGTAAAATATAAATAAATAGATGTAACTTTATCGAATCACACCCTAGTTTTTTTTAAAACACACATCCCCAAGTATCGTATCGCTCCAGCAATTGCGCCCCCGAATCCATGCAAAACAGAAATAAATAACCATGGTTTAGAAAACTGTATGGGATCACGAGGTTTTTTCTGTGAGGGTGGGTGTGGTGGGTAGTGTGGCCGCAGCGGCGGCGGGGGTTCTGGGCGGGAGAAGGGCGAGCTTGGCTGAGGGGAGTGTGGGTGGGGTTTCTTGTTTTTTTTTTTTGAACACGATGAAAAAAATGGGGGGGAGGGGGAGGGGTGATTTTGAAGAGAGAGAAGTTAGAGAAAAGTGCGGCTGAAATGAAAAAAATTAAGGTGTGGGGTTATTATTGGACTTTCATCCTTACTTTTGGACCTAAGAGTTATTTTAAAAAGGTATTGGACCTATGAGTACTTGGACTCTATACTTTGGACTTAAGAGTCATTAATTATTCTTATTATCTCCATGAGGATACAAAATATGTTTATCATACATTTCGTATGTTAAATCAAAAAAGAAAAACGAAAACTTAAGGGAGCAATAGTTGCTACATATAAAAAAAAACCCTGCATTTTGTGATAACACTAACGAGTATTTGTGATTTTTTTATGGGTAAAAATTTTATTGATCTAAAGAAATGCACACAGTGTAAATGCTACAAACAATTCTATCACATTATAATGTATTTCACCAACTGATAAATGAAAATCCGAAACATACATATGTAGCATATGAAAGAAGAACAAAATTGGTAGTTAAGAAGAATATAAATAGTTTTCAAGTCTTATTCTTATATGTTCCTCCCTGCTACATTTAAAACTAGTAAAGAGGAAAAAAGCATCTACGGCCATGCTGGTAATATTACAATAACCCTAAAAACTTGTCATCTCAATTACTACACACAAGAATTATGGCCAATGACAATCAGCAGCTACAAAGAACAGAGCCAGCAGCAATGTCAAAGCAACCGCTGCTTCCCCGTTACAGAATCCACAGTCGATTTACTTCCTGTTTGACGATGAAATTTGTTAAACATACAGATTGCATACAACTTAGGAGCTGTTTTGGATCTCTAGGAAACAGTGCAGAAGTGCTTTTTCCAGAAGTGGGTGTGACCCAACTTCTGAAAAAATAAAAGTGCTTCTGGGGTCAACTTGAGATCTAAAGCAGGCCCTTAAAATAATTTCAAATACTAGGTAATCTAAGCTTGTGATATTCGTTTTGGAAAGAACATCAAAGAAGGTGATATGATGGCTACAACATTTGGCTATACATTCTGTTTTAGGTAAAGTTTTCTTCGTTCTAATAACTGACTTTCAGCTAAGAATTGCAGATGTGGGGAAGGGTCGGGACAGCACGTAAAACGTTAATCATATTTTGCTCCTATAGTTAAATAAACCTAAACAGACAGGCCTAATAGCCATAAGATAAGAAAAGTGGTAAAAAATTCAATACTTTTGCAACATTTGTGTTATTTTGATTATAAACTGACAGACATAATTTAGCAGGTTTGTAAGAATAATCAAAATTAATCGACCCTTTACTAGCATAGAAGACAAATAGATTTGATTCTAAGAATCCAAATCACACATCATCTAAAAGTAACTCGGTTTATATCTGTTGTGGGCATATAGCGCGAGGTCAGGCCCGACCTAGAAAGAAGTAGAGGAGAACCGGACCAAGCTTTGCACAAGTGTGACACCTCGCCGAAAAGATGGAAATAAAGGCACGCCAAGCACGAGTATGCGACCTGGATGCACCTCGCAGGTAGCACACTGACACAAGTACGGAGCATTAATTGAGATGAGACCCGTGGCAGGCGAGCAGCACCAGGAACCTTACCTAAGAATGACCTTAATCAGAGATGTGTCAGTAAATGACGATAATGATGAATAGCTAGGAGTAGTTAGACGGCTAAATCCCTGCAAATTCGGATTTGTCTCGGGCGACATCCCAGCGAGATGCGCGAGCTCGTGATCCCTCGAGCGACCTCCCAGCGACCTCCGACCTGGGTCACATCAATCATGTAGCATTTAATGTTTGACAGAGCTATTTTCGGCTACTTGTCCTTGTAATTCAGGAGAGTGAGCTCCACTCTCCCAAACCTTATAAATATGAGTCATTTATGACCAAGAAAAGGAAGGGAAATTAATATCATATCAAACCTCTTGCAAATTTATTACTCAAACACTTATTCTCTCAAACAATCATATAACATAAATACAATCCACTTTACACATCTATTGTTTTGTGCCACTAAGATCATTAAGCCACATCTTAATCCATAATCCTCATATTTTAGTGCACAACAATATCCAATTTGAACCTAGTAAAATGCACAGGGCGCCATACATACCATATATGTGCATATATACACATGAGAATGTGAGCGTGTTTTTACGGATAGCAAATACTATAGTGGGTGTATGGCTCCTAATGTAGTATCGTTAAAACCCCCAATACCTTTAAAATCGTATCTATATATTATGAACAAGGTGAAGAACTAAACAAGCACAAATAAAATTTCAATATCAGAAGAGGAACGGACCAGGCCCAATAGCAAGAACGGTCTTTGAACCAGCAGAAACCTGAATAACAAAGCCCCAATTCATAAAAATATCTCCATTAAACGTAAAATAATGTGGGAAGAGGATTTGTGGGTTCAATGATTTGACAAGCTAGGAATGGGATATACTACCTGGGTACGTCCCGCATCAGCTACCGTGAAAGTTGGAAGCCCGATGCTCTCAGCAGCATCTTTCAGCTTATTCCTAATATAATAATAACCACAAAAGCATATAGTAGCAGAATCAGGTATAAAGTATGTACATTTCCAACAAGTGGTGACTAATAAAAAATCGAGAAAGGTCACCTGCTTACATTTCTTGCTGGTTTTTGCACGTAACAACTATTTTGGCTTGCCCACAAAGCTCCCATTGCCTCAGAAGTGAAAGATGGCTGCATTAAGGAATAGGTTTATTGAAGTGATATTATCATAAACAATATGTATAAGAGGAGTTATGAATTCATAGTTATCTATTAGATGTTCAAAACAAAAAATCATAGTTATTAAGGGCCCGAAAATTTCTATTCATTTCGTAAGTAGAGGCACATCTTCATCCTTCAAAGGCAATATAGTTAAATGATTATATGAATGACATGATTAACTGCAGTAAGCAAAAAATTGTATCAAATATGATATACTGGTAGAAAGCAGAAGAAAGGGGTGGGGGTGATGGTGGGACAATGTATAATAAAATTGTATAAATTACGAAAAATCATTTGAATGGGAAAATAGCATCTCCCTACAAGCATATTTCCACAAAGCTCACTGGACAACATTTACACGAAAAACAAAAGATACTAGGATGAAGAAAAGCATCGGATAAAATTGCAAAATATACGACGATCTAACAAAGGCATCACAAAGTAATCAAGTAAAAAAATAGACCTTTGAATAAGTTCTGCGTACATGCCAGTGGCAGCATCTGCACAGTGATGATCAGATCGACAAACATCATAAAGTCTGTCAAATAAAATACTCCTAAATATATAGGAGAGATACAAACACAAATGGAATACTGAAAGAAGCTTACGAGCACATTGTGAAGCAATTTTTCCAGATCCCATCTTCAGGTCTTGTCTAACTACTAAGACCTATTTGAAAAGTTCAACAGCCGAGTTAGCAAATTTGTCGATATTAACATATCTTCCTTCAAGTGGAATCCTCTTTATCACTAGTTATGCATAAAATATGTTCACACTTTCAGTAAGAACTTCAAAAGGAACGAAGAACTATCGAAAATACTATTATAATACTTAATGTCTTAAATCCAAAAATTAATCCAAGTAGCAGCACTACAGTTCATTAGTTCCCATTCAAAAGATGGAAACTTGAGCGTATAATCGAGCATTCAGTTAAACTGTACAAAATCAAAAACGCAATTCTAGTAACTCCCTACTCCTTCAGAATCCAAACTACACAAAACTGAAAAGTATCAATACCAAAAACACATGCAACACCTACATAATTTTTTATTTACTGTCTCAATTCCCCGATTATCGGTCTCTATTACACTTGAGGAAATTCTCAACATCACCAATGATCAAATTCTTAAATTCATACATAAAAAAGTAATCTTTTCACCAATCATCAGGCTTTCAACAATATCCAATGCAAAAAACAGTGCAGCAACCTAATTATAAACCGCAAATACAATATCAAAAAACTGTTCAATAAGGTCCAATCGCATAAACACAATCCACATAGTAAACAGGAGACAAAAAAGAAAAAGAAAACCACAATTAATTAAAAAAATCATGAACCATTTTGAGCTCTTCACCGGTATTGGTTGAGAGAAGTCTGGATTGCTGTTGTTCTTTTCCAACTGATGAGGAGCTACCAATTTTCCTGCCACCCGGGCTTTTTGATGGCTTAGCCAAGTCGAAAAATAACCCAAATATGAACCCAATAATGAGGCCCGGAAGGAAGTTTTCGGGCTTGAAACTCACTCCTAACCATTCTTTATCCTGTTTCTGCAAAAAAAAAAAAAAAAACGTTACAACAAGCAACACAATATAATCGATTAAGGTCAAGAATCTGCATAACAATTTTGTAAAGAAAGAACCTTTTTGATTACCTTTTTGGAGGCTGAAGAAGGGTTCTTGAAAGAACCCATAACATAATATTACTGATTTTACTGCTTTGAAGCTATGAAGATGAAGGCAGCAAAAAACTGACATGGCGTAGTTGCAGCACAGGATAAAACGGGCCGAAGAAGGTTGATACGCCGCCGTTTTGATGATGCTTTGAGTTGTTAAAATGTAATTTGAATGGGCCGTGGTAATATGGGCCGTTAGTTTCTAATAATCGATATATTTTGTTTTCAAATTTAAAATAATTTTTTTAAATTTAATTTACAATGTTTTTTATTATATCCGTTTCTGTTTAAAAGTGGAAGATCTACATTTCTTATGTCCCTTTTCTTTTTGCAAATTTAATAAAATTTTACACCAAAGTGAATGGGAAGATCAATGTTCAATTGTTCACATATCTGACGATGAATTTTGGATCGTGTATATAACTAGTACATAATTATTTTTGTCGGGATATATTACCTGAATATTTTTCCTTCTTTTATATCTCATCTAAGGTTTTAAAATTTAAAGATTTTGAAAAAAAAATGCCAGAATTTACTTACTTCTTAATTGAGACACATTTGTATGAAACGATCGACGGATGTTTTAACATTTTAGAAGAGATGAGTGTTAAACTATGCTAATTTATACTCTATCTCATACTTTCTTTGTCTCAATCTTAACTGCAATTTTTCCATTTTGAACGACTCAATCTTAATTGTACGTTTTCTTAGATGGAAATATCAACTTTATCACATAAAATACTAACAAACAACTCTTTCCACCTCAAACATTTTATCACATTAAATACTAATAAACAACATTTTCTTTTTTTAAACTCCGAGCACACAATAACCCATCAGTTAAGATTGAGACGGAAAGAAAATATGATAATGAAACAATTTATACGAGTTTTTGTATTTAAAAGGTATGGTAAATTTCTCACTTTTATGAAATTAAAATCATAGTAAGTAATTCCAAACACATACTTTGATTCCCATTCTCACACACCCTAAACCTTCAAAGTTCCAACAAAGCATCCCTTTCGCATTTATATATTATGACCTAAAACAGTAATACTCTTTATTTTGTTTGTTGTGGTCCTATGAATCCGTTGAAATAAGTTTAAATTGAATCAAAATTACATAATTTTCACCAACCAAATGTGTTGAAATTAATCTCTAGAAAAGCATAGATATTCTTTTCAAACTCCAAACTATTCGAATTCCAACTAACTTGAAGCACACCCGTCACCTGGTGTTAGTTTGAACATAAACTGATAGCAGTGAACAAAACTTGAAAACAAGGTGAACAACAATCCAAAATGTCCCAGCTAAAAAATTCATGAAAAAACACCAGCAAAACTAAACTTAAACAGGGGCGAAATTATCACATTAGTAATAATCAAACTAGGATTGCATTCACCACATACAAAGGTTGAAAACTTCACTTGGTAAGAAACAAATAAACAATAATAACAGAAAAAAAGAGATGCGAGGCCATAAAAGGATAAAGGGTATCGCAAAATGTCTGTTCTCATATCCATATAACTGTACTGCAGTTCAAATTCATCAGAAGAGAGTGAAGAGACTTGGCTACGGGCAAAAAAATATAAACTGTATTCATAGTTACGTACTTAGTACCTCACAACAGAATCCTAGTTACCAGGAAGATAAAGAAGCTGAATAACTGATCGAAAATTTAATAACTACACAAAACAAGAAAGTTCAAGGTATGCCCGAAGTTCACCGATAGCTTCTCCTGAGATAATCTTCGTAATTGTAGTCAAACCCAAGAAATTCCTGCAACAATATGAGTTCACACTTTTAGACGTACGCGAAATAGAGAGACCAATTTCAACCCCAACTGCTTGATTAAATCAAACCAGTACTACAGGAAATACTGGACATACTACACCATGACATGATTGAAATTATACTAATCTAGATGTCAGGAACACAAAATCCCTAAACAATACTAACCATTCAGTCTAATCTAGTGATTTGGAAACTGACATACTGAGGCTGGTTAAATGTAATGTTTTATAGCAGTGGTCTAGTTGGAATGTTGGATATGCGTCCAATATAGATCCACTGCCAATTGGAACCACTAAAAGAAAAACAACAAACCAATAGAAAACTCAATCAACTTAAAATCTGAAACAAATTCAAAACAGCATATTTACCTAATCAGTACATCATAGACACAAGGTTGTTTTGCAAATCTGAGGTGAAAATGCAATGAATTCTATCATATTAGTTTCACATTTGAATCCATTAAGACATCAAAAACTGCTTCTAATCCATTGTATACAATGAAACTCAAAATCCTCTATAACTACAATTGCAAAAAGCAAGGACAAATATACATAAGAACTAAAGAAACCTAATAGCCACTTAGAGCACCATATATGTAAAAATACATTCATTTTACAATAGGCTAAGACTATGCAGATTATATGTAATCTAAGTATAAAACTTTCAAAAAAAAAAAACACACTAGATATATATATATATGTCCATCATAAGATAAGGAAATTAGCAGTCAAAAATTGCATTTTCGTGCTAAGATTAACATAACACAACATTGAAAACGTAACGACTTACCTAAAGAAAGCACCATTACTATCACTGCTGATTCTGTGGAGCATTGGGTGGAGGAGGCATTCCCGGTCTAGGTGGCCCGAACATTTGCACTTGCCCACCAGGTGGTGGCGGAGGGGGCATTCCTGGTCTCGGAGGCTGCTGCCCAGGTGGTGGCGGTCCAGGCATTCCGGGCCTAGGCGGCCCACCAGCTGGTGGTGGACCCCTCATCATCTGAGGGGGCGGCATCATCTGAGGCCTCTGTCCATACTGAGGAGGAGGGGCAAATCCAGCAGGCGGTGGTCCCCCGGGCCTGAACTGCGGCGGCATAGGCATTCCAGGCCTTGGCGGATAAACTCCTCCAGGCGGCGGCGCCACCGAGGGTGGCCTAACCACCTGCGGCTGCGGAGGGTAAGAAACCGGCGGACCTGATATCTGAGGAGGCCGCGAAATCTGGGGCAGCATCATACCCGGCGCCGGTCCACCAACACCGCGAACCGGACCGGCCAAACCGGGCTGGGCCTGCGAGAGCGGTCCAGTAACAACGCCCCTGCCCGCAGCGCGGCCGATTCCGGGACCTGCGACGGCGTTAGCCGCCGTGGTCCTGAGACGGGAGTCGTCTGGCGGTGGCGGGCCTTCGACGGTGAGTGAAATGACTTCCTCGCCCCTGAGGAGGACGAGGCCGAGAGTGCGGCGGTCCTCGCGCTCCTCCTTCGAGCCCTTCGTCGGAGGTAATTTGCGAAACTCTTCACAGTCGCCGAGAACGAGATTCATGTGGCGATCGAACGCCATGAATTTTCCGATGAGTTGACGGCCGTCCTGGATCGTCACGCGCATCCGGTAGTTGATGTATTGGAGCATCTTCGAACTCTTCGACATCGACATTTTCGCGAGCCAAAAAATTTGCAGCCTCTCTCTCTAGGGTTTTGAGTGTGAGAAGACAGGGGTTTTTTTAAGAGCGAGAAAGCGCGGAGATAGGGTTTTATGAAAAAAAAAAAAAAAAAAAAGACGCCCCATTATTTTATAGGAAAAAATTATAGCAACCGCGACTTCGGTTATGTTACTCAAAAGCGCTACTTTCAAAGTGCAACTTTAAAATATGGAGTTATTTTTAATATTCGCATTTCTGCGAATTTTTTCTCTCCAATTTCCAAAATTTACTTCCCTCCTCTCTCAAAGCCCTTTCAAAACCCTGGAAATATTCCGGCGGGATGCCGGGGGTGACGTCAGATTCCGGTGACTTCAACTCTCTATCGATAGTTCCGCACTCTTTAGAACCACAAAATCCAAGAGTTTACCCCCTACGGACGCGCCGCGCCGCTGCGCCATTCCACCGCCTCTCTATCTCGTGGGCGCGTGGCAACACTCTCCGCGTATCACTCCTGCAACTTGGTTCGGAGCAGGATACGGGTGGAGAAGTGGTGGAAGTGAAACTCAGCAATGCGGAAGGAGCAGAAATCGCCGATGCTCAGTGGCGGAGAATTGTGTACGGTTCGGTCACACCCTTCGCGCTTCTTCAAAGCCGGAAGCATTCGATTGACGCTTTTCACGGTGACAAAGATTGGTAATTCGTTCAAGTTTTGTTATCTATAATTTCTTCGAGTTTAGGTAATGTTGATTTATAATTGATGCGTTTGGGAGTAGTGGAGTTTTGTTTTAATTGAGCTAGAGCATTTCAGTTTTCTTGCCTGGTTTTATATATGTAAGCTTGGAATAATATGCCAAAATCTCTTCTACTTTAGTTGGTATTCCCAATGAAACTTTGGCAACATGAAAAGCAGATTAAGTTGATTAATAGTGTTTGATATCTATAACTTTGAATAAGTATACTTGGAAATATTCTTCGACGGATCTAGCCCAGAAGGGCTGAGAAGTTATTCCTCTACTATAAGTGAAGAGAGCAGGTTGCATAAGAAACTAGAAACAAGTGCTCTCTGGTGATCCCATTATCGTAATGTAAAGACATCTGTTCAACTTCCTTATATGGAGGTTGCCCGGGATCTCCGACTCCCTCTAAAGTGAGTAACCATAAAATTTGTTGAAAAAAATGTGCAACATCATTGGTATTATTTTCATGCAAAGCAACAATTTCCAATATGTTATTGAGATTCATGCTGCCAAATCGTAATCACACTTAAAAAACCCCAAATGATCAATGTATTTTCATGCAAATAGAAGAAAATCCTAGTAAATCAGGTGACTAACATGTTATATAGAGCTTATCAGGTATTAGCTTGTTTGAGTTGACTGAATTTGTTGCGTATGTATTAGATTTATATTGCTCTTAGTTGAGTTGTTGATCATGTATAAATATCTTGCTGTACGGTCAATACACAGATCAACAATAATGAAATCCCTTTTGAGTTTAAATTTAAGGGGTACTCAATTAATACCAGTTAATTATTGGTGCCTGTGCCTTTACTTACCTTTTCATTGATCATTTTACTGTTTTATCTGGACTTTTTCAGGAAGCAATAAACTTGTTGTGATTATAAGCCTAATCGTATATATAACAGGTGGGAACATGTAATGGAGTATAGCAAGGAAATAAATTCCCTTCTCGGTGATTCTAAGTCATCAGTTACTCCATTGATCGAAGACCCAAAGACAGTCTTGAATGTAACTCTTGATATTTTATTAGATTTTCTCCACTTTTTCTGCATATTTTAGTACTCCTTGATCAACCTGACTATTGCATATACTATCAGATAGTTGAGGAGCCAACCTCATTGAGAGCTGCATGGGAGCTGATGGAGCTGTTTTATGCAGACAAGCAATCTTGGACTTGGACCCCCGAACGTCTTCTTGATTGGTTAGCTGTATGAAACATTTCATATTGGCCTTTATCTCTTCACCTAGCATTCTTCATTTGTCAATGGGAAATAGTAATGCTTCTTTTGTTCTACAGGATTTTGATTGTTTGTTTTCTTCAACCCAGTCAACTGTCCACACGAGACTTGTGGCTTTCCAGAAAGAACTAGTAACTATACAGGTCTTTGCTTTGGTGTCCTTTCGACATTTCATGAAACCATTCATTCCCTGATCGTATAGTTTGCTTAGACATTTTACATCTGACCCACCGTCCACTGTTGATAACATAGCAAGCTCTAGAAGACATTCTGAGTCATAGACATTATTATGTAGCACTTTGAAATGTAGCGTGACCCTTTTATATATTTTTTTCTTTGCAAATTATTTCTTAATTTTGTATGTTGGAAGTAATTTTAGGTTCATAATTTACGAGTCAAAATATCTTTAAAGGGTTATTGTTGTCAGATGTAACTAGGAATTGGTGTTTTGTATTGTAAAATGTCCTTTGTAACTTCTATAGGCATCTCTCATCCCTAACTTTTGCAATTAAAGTTTATGTTTCTTATCAAAAGAATAATCTACGATTTACATTTCCTTGACGCTCAAATTTAAATCAACTTATTTCTGATTGTTTTTAGTACATTCTTGGAATAAGTTTAAAGTTAAATTTCTGTTGAGTATGTTAACCTCGAGTATGTGATTCAACCATTATTTTTCATTTACTTTTTCTCACCAGACAGTTGAGAATGATCCAGAGTATTGGGAAGTTATATCCTCAGCCTTAGCAGTTGGATGGCTTGATGTTGTTGTGAGTTTATATTCAAAGAATCACTTGCCTTTTAATCTATAGTAACTCTTCTATACATGTCTTCTGCTTTTACTAACTTAATACTTGCAGGTGAAACTGTTGCGGTTGCATGGATCTTATCAGTTGGACCAGCTTGGATATCGTGAGGTTAGTGAGACTATAATATGATCTAAACTGTATATTAAAAATGTGTCATTGAAGTCTCTAAAGCATTTTTTGTTGCAATTTATAGATTTAGCTATTGTGTATCTCTTAACTAAGAATAAGATCTATATCTTTTGGATGAAACAGCTGGAAAATGGACTTGTCGAAGCAGTTGCTGTTCTTATATCGAAGATGCCACGCCTGAGGCCTGATCTTCCAGAAGAAAAATTAGGAGAATGCTACAATACCAAGCCTGAGTTTATGAAGGTAACGTATCCTTTGGAAAATGTATCTGAAGACTAAATTATACTAATTTTGATGCATTTGATATTTGTCAGGCATGGGAAAAGTGGCGAGCTCAAATTACTAAATTAGACTGCAGTTCTTACTGGCTTCGATGTGATCACCAGCAGACTAGAGTTGGACTGAAAAATATGCTTCAGATAATGTTGGGAAATGCTAGTATTCTCTCCAATGTAACATGTCACTGGATAGAGCTTTACATTTCCCACTTTTTGTACATCAGGCCTTTCACTACGGTCAGTTTGACTTGCTTTCTTAAAGTTTGGTTTTTGGTTTTCTTACCTAACCTAGGCTGTCTAGCCAGATTATTCGAAGGATGCGGGAGAGTAAAGAGTGTATGTTTAGATTTCTTTAGTTTGCAATTTTGCATGCAGTTGAAATAGTTGTTCTGTTGCAGGGTCTAGAAAGCATGTTTACCCTAGCTCAGAAGTGCATGCATTTAAAACCAATTTCCGAACGCCATAAGCTGATGGGACTCCTAATTGGGATTCTAGAAGAAAATACAGAGGTAAGGAAAATGAATTTAGGCCTTAGCTTTATCTGGCCTCTCATTCAGCCAGAATTGACTAATATTTTCATGATTCAGGTTGTTCTTGCTGAATGCTCCAGATCATTTGGCCCCTGGTGAGTGGGCTCCACATTTCTGTGTGTTCTACTGTTTTTATGCGACTGATTTGTGAAATGTTATGAACATTATTAATTACTTATATGTCCGGGTGGTGTTTGATAACTGATCATACTTGACATATAGCTATTTTTATTTATTTTTAATGGACATGTGCATATTGTGTTGTTGCCTGATATCTGATGAGTGAATCAATAAAATCATTAAAAAATAGGTCTCAAAATGATGTGAAATGCAATTAAACCTTTATCTTTGAATAGGATGATAACCCATGCCATAGAGTTACTGACAGCTGGCAGCACTCAAGCAGAACTACTTTTGCATGAGGAGCAATCTAAACTTGGAGGAATCTGCATTGAAGAGCTTCACCGATTGATTTATGCCCAAATTCTATCTTCTCATGCCCTGACTTGGAATGTAAGTAGTCTTGAAATTGTTATCATGGGAACTGATGGTTATGCCTTTTAGCCTTTTATCTTTTGGGACTACCAAGTATTTAAAACATGCACACTTGTGTAAATCTTTTGCAGTGTAATTTGCACTTCTTCTTAGTTAAGTTACTTATTTAACTGTTGCATATTTGTTCACTAATTTGATGGTGTGAAATTTATCTCAAAGTTTGACTGATGAAAGTTAATAAAGTGTTCTCTTGGTCCGAGCATGAATGACTAGGTAGTTGTAAAAGCATCGGTGTGCATGCTAGGTTACTGTCACTTTTGGGTTCTTTTAAGTTTCAAATATAAAATGTATGCAAGCCTACTTTTACTGCTGACTTGATAAATCTAGAAAGTCTGCTCAGAGCTTGTATGAAAATCTAATCAAGATTTATTTGTTTCAATCTATTCTCTCCTTATGGTCTATATTCCATAATTGAATTTTGTTCTCTTTCCACACATAAAATAAGAGCTAGTTGTGGAATTGTTAAAATTATGCCTGTCTCCTGTTCTCTCGATATTTTTTTCCCATGTCAGCTGTTGCTCAACTCTATCTTTCGGATATATAATCCATTTCTGATGAATTTGGTCCTTCAGATTGCTCCTATATATTTGACATCATGTATCAAACAAGGTCTTGGCCTGTTGGAGAATTTGTTATACAAGCAGCCTGTACAACATCATCAAGTGTTACTGAAGGTAATGTACCCCCTTCTCCTATCAGTATCTTGGTTATCTCTATTTGCTATAAAAAAAACCATCTGTTCACATTCATTGCTGAAAATATGGTATCTGCTTTAAAGGGACTCTTGGTCAATAATTATTTTTTCTTTTAAGCAGAGCATAGAGATCTGTCGCCTCAATGGACTTGATTATGTTGGTCATGATATTATGAAGGTATGCTTTCAAGCAAGTTATTACATGTCTTCTGTCGTTGTAGTCAATGCGCTTCATGTTCAATAATTATATCTTATCCATTATTGATTCAATTATGCTTTTGATCAAATGATTTGCCATCAATCTTGAAGTCAACAATCTATGCTTGTTGAATTCACTTGTTCCAATATGCAAACAGATTGCTGGAGTTCATTACTGGAAACATGGGAAGAAAGGTTCAGCTGTGTTCTGGCTTCAGCAAGCTCAAGATGAAGTTCGCTTGAACCGAATTGCAAAGCATTTATTTGATTTTGTTGGAAAATCAGTTTCTGATGATAGTTTGAAGGTAATTGTTGCACAGAATTGTATTTTATTGCATCTAACTTGGTATTTTATTGTAAAGTAATTGAAGTCCATACTGTGATTTGATTTGCCATGGTTTTCTTAGGAAGAAAAATGTCCGTGTGTAAACATTCTGCACTTCTTTAATTCTTTTGAGGATTGGTCTCTGAGATTTTAAGTAGATAGCCAACTTCTGTTTTTACTGCTAAAATAGTACTATATATGATTTTTACAGTGACATCCAAGAACAGCATATATTGCCCATTTTCATATTATGAATTTACACCAAATATTAATAAATTGTTGCTCAATAAATGAATAAAGCAACTTATAATATTTCTGCATCCAACTCACACTCACTTCATGTAACTTTTTCCCTTCTTCCTGCAGCAATGGGAAGGAATGATTGAATTGCTGGGGACTGAATCGAAAACTGCTGGAGGTCTTGAGTTCTTGAAAAAGTAGGTTATCTCCCAATCTTCCTGTCTTCTGTAATTACAAAATTTTATGAAGGTCCATCGTATACTTTTTGCACTATTTTCAGCTACTCTTTTTGAAAATCGTGAGGGTTCAAGTCCCATTATCCCCAAAAAAGCCCATTTGACTCCTAAAATAGTTAAGTTATCCCATCCCCCTGATTGATGAACCTACAAAATCCTTCAAATTGCAGGTATAGGGATTTCAGGCGATCCCTTCAGCAAGTTCAGGAGGGAATCACCACTGATGAAGCTCGAAAAGCTGCAGAAGCACTTGTATCAGTAGGTTTCATGCATATTATATATATTGTGATATTAACTAAAAGCTGAAACCCTATTTTAGTATAATAATGTGTCTATGTATAGTCTCGAGAGCTGCTACTCATTATTCAGACAAGGATTTTCGACCACCTTTTTACTTAATGGAGAATTAAGCTTGTTTATTTATTAAAATGTGTGCTTTTTTTATTTTTACAGCTGATGAGAAACCCTTCCACTCCACAACAGTTTTGGCTACATATTTTATACAACTCGGTAAGTGACTTCATAAGTCGTATTATACGAGTTTTGATTATCAACTGAATACATCCACCCTAAACCACTCTTCGGTGAAAACTCTAGAATCTTTATGCTTCTCTTGCAAATCATTACCTGGATGCATTTAGAGAGAAATTTACATGATTCTTGGACTCTTTTTATCCTGTGCAGTTGAAATTGCTGAAATGGCAAGAGCGCCCCTTGCTTAACGCTGCTCAGACCAACCTTCTGTTGAATAAATTGCAAGAATTATCATTGGCTCGACTATTGCCAGGCTCCGTTGATGCTGATTTGCCGCCTGAGGCCTTGAAATATGTTAGATTGGCTCTCGCTACTAATCTCGGGCACTCCATCCTCGACGAATGATTTCCTCAGCTTATATATGTACCAATCTATGTAAAATGTGCATAAGGTAATCAATTCTGTTTATCTAGGGTTCATCCAATGTCTAATTAACATATCATGTATGTGTGCGTGACATGAGTGTTGATCTTTTGGATGTTGGTACTTTTTTACGAGGCACACTTGAGTGAGACCGTTTTATACGAGTTTTTGTCCTTATTTATATATATTTTTCAATAGGGAAAACTTTATTCTCCAGTGGTTCTGGTAAATTCTGGAAGTTTAGCAGGTAGCTGAATTGGGAGGATAAATTTTAAATGTATTATTATTATTGAATATGGTTCGATGAGTTCATGCTATAATGCCAACGTTCATAATTCTCCTAATATACTACTGGAATTATTTTAGTGGATTTGAATTTTTTATCTAATCCATTATCCTGTTGAATATTATATGTTGAGTTCATACGTATCAGTACACTTAATGAGTTTTTTTTTGAAGAAACAACAATCAAAGAGTTTTAGAATACGTTTAAAACGGCCACCACAAAAATACAACTGAATTTACATGGTTGTATTTTATTTTATTTTTGAAAAACGACTAGTGAATCTTTTTAGAATATCAATAATATTCTATTAGGTGTTTTTTAATGCAAACGAGTGTTCATTTTCTTTCAGATGTATTTACCTAAAAAAATTGGTTGGCGAAATAAGTAAATTGGTGGATTTAGATAGTATTGTCCTAATAATGATTTAAGCTCAAATTCATGTACTATAATTGCATTATATGTACTTTCTCCGTCCACCAAAAATAGAATTTAGAAAGTATTGTCCTAATAATAATTTAAGCTCAAATTCATGTACTATAAATGAACCATATGTACTCCCTTTTGTCAACCAAAAACATGCCCAGAGAGTTAAACAGTTTTTACGAAAAGGTATATTAAATACGTCTATGGACATATTTTTTTTATCTTTATAGTCTAATAATCACTATATTTTACTCACATTCATTATGTTATTAATAAATGGACTTAATTAACCTTTCCGTAAAACATGTTTTAACCCTTTGAACATATTTTTGTGGTTCGGAGGAAGTATTTAGTAATATAACTTCTCTCATATAAATTGCACATAGACCTATTTTCAAACCCAGTGTTAAACAGTCACTTTTGTCAATTATAAGGCAAGTTGTAGAAAACATTTGTCAATTATAACTTTTTCTCTCGAAACTTGAAGACTATGTACACTATGAGCCAACAACCATCAACCATGCGCAAGTTTGGAAACAATATCTTATTAGTCTACACCAAAATTACTAAGAGATGATTCTTGGACCAAAGTATGAAGTATCCCATGAAAAATAAATTGATATCAACAAACAGCAAAGGCAACCACTTTTGTCGTTTGGAACTATCGCTTCTTCTTTCCACCCTTTCCAGATTTGGAAGCTCCGGTTGTCGATGATGAGGCGGGCTCTTGTTTCTTGGTTCGACCAGGATGTCGAGGAACCAACTCTGCCACGTGAAGCATTAGCTGCTTCCCTGCAATATATCAAATGGGAATTTAGAGACGATCACAGCACACAAGACTTCTTTGATAGCAACGGACGTATTATGAAGTAAAAGGGGAGCAGGAGCAATATACAGAGTCAACGGAAGTAGACAGGGTAAAACAAGCTAGTAATTGAAAAAAAAAAACTCAGCTCATACCTCGAACGTAGGTACCCTAAAATGGCAACAAAAGAAATATCCCATCAAATCTTAGGGGGCGCTTGGTTCGTAATTCTTATGGTGATGGTAATTCTCTATTTTGATGATTCCTATTACCATTCCATTGAAGAATTTGAACCCAACGCCCACTTAATTCATGATTTAGAGCTTGTATATGAGAACTCTTCAATTTTAATAAGAAATGGAACAATTCCTTAGATAGGAAACTGCTCCAACTTATTATAAAGGAAGTGTCTATGTAAGTGGGCAATCACATTTTTTCTCGAAGCACAATTCATTCTTTGAGCTTATAAATGAAAGAATTTTTTAACATATGCCATGAAAAGCCCAAGTCCTTTAATCAATCTACAAACAAACGCTTTCAGCAAGCCTTGCTAGAGTGAATCATTTCGACTGATGTACGTCAAGCTACACGTCCCTGTAAATGTGAGTAAGGTAGGGATGATTGAAGATTCGACTCCTAAGCTTAAACAAAATATCATTCACGGGTTGATGAATCAATGAGCATAACCACAAACCACTATCATACTAGCGCTCGTTATTGCCACATGAACCTAAGATCACAGAAAGCTACTATCCTCACTTATTGTCACAAAAAGTAAAAAATACTACAGACATAATCGAATTATAACTACTCACTTGAAGAAATTGCCGGATTGTATGAGCTCCCATCCTCCCTTTTCAACAGAACTCTTACTCTACCTCTTTGCATAAAATCCCGTGCATACGCCTTCTCGCTCTAATTTTAATTTAAAATACAATAAGAGCCCATTCAAAATCAGTCCAGTTCTTGCATCCCAAATGAGAAAGAACTGATTCGGAGATTAAATGGAATATGCATATGTAGGCACAAACAATACCTCGATAGCACAGGGTAGTTTCAAATGGGCACAGCAATTGTAAATTTTCAGTGCATGTTGGATTTTCACAAGCTTTGCTGGCATTGATTCTCCGGCCATCAGCTAAGGTTTTCTTTGAATTTATGTAAATCGGGTAAAAAACAACCCATTTTTTAATATTATGCACATCCACATCCATGAGTTTTCCCTAAATAGAATAAAAGTAAACTAAAATCATCCAATTTAAACGATGATTTCTCCTCACAATTTAATCCGATGAACAAACTAAGTCGATTATGATCTCTGATTCAGCCACAATTCTGTCTAAAAAGTATCAATCCACAGTCCAATTTTTCAAAATTGAATCTAGAAATAAGACTTTCTTTTGTTCCCTAAATGTTGAACTACTCCTCCTCCAACTATCTACTTTCTAAATTATTTCAGAGGCGCATTTGTCAGCCAAAAATCTCATCTATAATCATCTTTTAGGAAGAACCAAAGACAAGTTATGGAAAAATAAGACTGATAAGAATAATCGGGCTCCAGTACCTTCGAAATGAACAGCCGGCGGCGGAGGTGGGGCGGCACCGCGGTGGGGATGACCGTCAATCGTGAGGCGGCGTGGGGGAGCTATGGCTCAGAAATCTCAAAACTCACTCTCAAGCTCTAATTAGGCTTGTTTTGGGAAAAAAATGACAAAAATTGGAGATATAGTTTTGCTCGAATCCACAAATGGTCCTGTAATCGTCACCACTTTCATTTGAACGGTCTTTCATCAATGAAGAAAAACCCTTAATCAATTTCATTTTTTTTATTACACCTCCCCGTAAATTACAACTTCAAAACCATGAATTTCATTCATTATCGTGGCTAATTTCGAGTGATTTACGTTGAGGTGAGGGTCGAAACTTATACTATTGTCTTCCTCTCATTGAACCCGTCATTTTAATATTTTTTTCCATTATTTTATATGTTACATCATATTTCCAATCCATTTTTTCAATTTTTCGGCGAAAAGAACTAGAATTTAAACCAAAATGACAAAAATTAATAAAATAAAAACTTACATGACCATTTGTGAATTCTGACAAAGTTGCAGGATCATTTGTTATTTTTTTCCTTGTTTCTGGGTGGGACATTTTCTGTTACACAATGATGTCATGTAATATATTGTGCGATTCAAATGCATTTTTTAACATGCAATTTATTTTACTAAAACGTTCAACATGTTCAATGTAAAACAAATTAAATGTTCTAGTATAACCAAATTGAACATTTCGATGGAACATGTTCAATGTAAGACAAATTGAATGTTCTAGTATAATCAAATTGAACAATTCGATGAAACAAGTTACATATTTAAAAATACACTTAAATTGCACATTGAACTTGTTGCATAGGAGACATATCTATAGTAACACATAATTGTCCTTCTAGTAACATATATTTATCCTTATAGTAATAGTGGAGTACAGACCAAGGAATAATTGGACAAAAATTGTGTGAATCTGAATCTCGTGGTAAGACTTGTGATGATGTGCCGAGAAGTCCCCGATAATGCAGGTTCGAACCTCATATGAGATAAAATTTTCATTGAAATATTATGGGGGTTTGTCATGAAGATTGAATCATGTTGGATATCTCCCACAAGTGTCTGCTACTTAGACATATCTTTCGATTTACAACGCATCCGGGTGAGTGGTTCTCTCCCACAAGTGTTTGCTACTTAAATACATCCTTCAATTTAAACCCCCGCCTAGCCGAGAGGTCAACGACACGGATGGGGAGTTCTTCGTCTCTAAAAAAAAAAAAAAAAATGTCACTATGGTGACAAAGATGTTGAAGTGCACGAACTTGGATTGCCATTTGTGAATCTGACCATTAATAGCATTATATAAGTGCTAAATTAAAAGTGACATAACACAATAGCTCAAAAGTCTATGAAATAAGTAAAAGATAAAATATATAATACTAAATTAAGAGTGATATTGTAATCAATAACTCAATCATGAAAACTTATTAGACTATGAAAACTCATCCATTTAACATATCAATTATTGATATCACAAAACAAATTAAACCTACATTCTGCCATTTTAATGAAATGGAATATTCTTGTTGTCATCAATGAGGACACAAATCATATTTTTATCAAATAATATTTTATTACATATTTATTTGTGCTTATAATAATAATAATAATAATAATAATAATAATAATAATAATAATATGCTAACAAGAAAATATGCAAATTAGAGAAACTGGTGAAATAAATAATATGTTATGCAACTAATTATGTCAATTACCACTAAAAAAAAAAAAATCTACGAAATTTTTTAAATGACTACGGAATTTTTCTACAAAAATAATTTGATCTTTAAAAAGTGAGGATTGTCTTTCTAAAATAATTTATAAAAAAAAATTCTAGGCAAACAAATTATCTACGAGCAAATTGTCTACACATTTATAATTTTCGTAGGCAAACAAATTACCTACACAAATAATTTTCTAGGCAATTTACATTTTCATATGAAATTATATTTGTAGTTAAAAAATGACCTACAGACAAGTTTACATATAAATTACATTTCCGCAAAATTACATATGAATGAAAAAATGTTTATATGATTGAAAGATTTTGTAGGCAAGTCGTAAGCAATAAGACTATTTAAGGACAAAATTACAACGAAATTTTGTAGGTATATTGAAAAAAATTTTAGTCAAATCACTATTTTCTTGTAGTGTACACTCTATTTCATTATCTCATTTAAAGGTGTTTAAAAAAAACTAAAATCAATATGTATATCGAAACCCTTAGGCCAGATGATTTTTAAGATGAGTTAATGATTCATCTATCTGAGTTTTTTTCCGTCCTCCCCCGTGGGGCCTCCGTTAATGGACAATGGGTTTTTCGATTCCACACTATAAATACGATTTTTTTTTTCGAAATACCGAATTATAAAAAAATGTATAAATATTTAATTATAGTACTCTTTTTAAAGATCTTCCTTTTATTTTTAAGTTCTTAAATACATAAAAAAGTGAGTAAATTGTAATTTGTATAAGAATGTAAAAATACAATCAAAGAGTTTTAGAGACAACTCTGCAGTTTATTCAATGCAAAAGAAAACATGTGATTGATTAATGTCTGCTTTGATATGGATGGTTTTGAAAACTGTAACTTGTGGTCCTCTGAATTTCCATGCCACTAGTTTCATTTGTTTCATCAAAATATTTCTCAAGAGATTTTAATTTTATCAATTTATCATTACTTCAAAGATAAATTAAATTATAAATCTTGAAGAAAGAAATTAAACTTGGAAATATAGGCTCTGATTAAGTTCTTCATTAAACAAAAACTTCTAAACACCCGTTGCTGTAATTGGTACAAATTTTACCAAATCTTAATTCATTTGGTGGGTCTTAGGGAAAAACTTCTAAACACCCGTACTATTACAATTTGATCAATTTAAAATTGTACAAATAATAGAATTTTTGAGAAAATTGTATCGGATATGTTCAAGAAAGAACTTGATTGTGGGTCATGGCGAAAAATCTGAATTTTAGAGATATAGCTTATATGTTAGGGTGTAAAGAGTTAAAAATTAATTAGATTTTTAGCACGGAAAAACTTCTTTTTATAATTATCTTGGAGTCTTGATTTTATAATCCTTTTATAAGGGTTGAAGTACCCCATTTTTTACATCAATGAATTTGTTTGGTTGATCAAAAAAAGGAAAAAAATAAAAAGACTAACTAAATGAAAAAAAAAAAAATAGGATGGGGGATGATTACAATACAACAATTACTCTCACCACATGGGCCTGATTTTGTGTCCCAATATTTTTAACCCTATCCGACAATAGGCTCACAGGCCTAATGCATCAGCTGAGGAATTGCTGACATTATTCATGTCATCTCAATTTCAATCCAGGCAAAGTACAGATGGAATAAGTTTTACGGTGAAACTGGTTAAAGAGTGTGATTTACATTATTAAAGAGTGTGATTTTTTACTATAAATTGTGTATCTTTTTACTATAAAGATTATTACTTTTAAAGGTGTATAAAAAGAAAAAATGTGTGACTTATATTATAAAGAAGATTTTACTCCGTTAGTGATAATCGGAAGGATGTGACTTATATTACTAAAAGAAAATATTTAATTATAGTACTCTTTTAATGCTGTAAAAAAAAAAATTAATTTTACGGTGAACAAAAACATGTGATTGATTAATGTCTTTCACAAAGATACCAACTCTTCAATCATTTATTATTGCAACGAGTCTCGAATCGAAATGGATGACACGTAGAGTAATATAAAATATCCAACAAATATTCATATTCTATGTTCGAACTTGTTAAGAGATAAGTTAAGAATTGATAAAATAAAATTTCATTTAGATACGAAAAAAAAAAAAAAAAATAAAAAGAAACTAAACGAAGGATGAATCAAACCGTCTTAATCGTGTCACGAAATACAAACACCGTGACAATAAAAATGGGATTAAATTCACTTTTGAGGATGTTGCGCGAAAATTTCTTCCTAATTTAAAAAGTAAAATAAAATTTATTTTGAAAAATTGACTTATGAATTCGTCTATTTTTCTCTATTTTTAATATTTTATCTCGTTCAAAAAAAAGAAGGAAGAACTCACATGGAAGGTTTCGTGTAATTTTCAAAATTTAATTTGCGATATTTTTACAAACACAGGAGTGAGCTCCGTGCAATTAACCCCAAAAGTAAATATAAATTTTGATTTTTACCATCTTTTAAATTCCAAATTGATTGATAGTTTACACTTTCAAGACATAAATTTCAATGAATTATATTCAGTGATGGGTCTACCTTGACCTTTACCCCAAAGGGTTGAAGTACCCCATTTTTACATGTTTGGTTGATATTAAATTCTTAATATATAAAAAATTTATAATTAAACAACAATTACTCTCACCACATGGGCCTGATTTTGTGTCCCAATATTTTTAACCCTATCCGACAATAGGCTACAGGCCTAATGCAAAACATAAATTGCTGACATTATTCATGTCATCTCAATATTTTGGAAGAATGAATAAGTATTATTTGTGTTATAAATTATACCCTATATTAAAGAAATGTATAAAACTATTATTCATAAAAGAAAGAGTCCTTATAAACAAAGTATTATGTCGTAATGATAAATCAAGGATGCACCTTATATTACTAATCCTTGTAAAATCAACAAAAAATAAATAAAAATGTTGATTTTTATTTATTATTGGTGAAAAAAGGAGTAATAAAAATATCCAGAAAATTCATATTCAATATGTATAATTCACATTTTCAATATACATATAAAACACCGTATTGGGATTAAATTCACTTTTGAATATAAAAATGTTTAAAAATTCTTAAATATTTTTAATATTTTAAAATATAAAAAAAGAACTCAAAGGTTTCGTGTAATTTTCAAAATTTAATTTGCGATATTTTTACAAACACACGTTATAAATTAACCCCAAAAGTAAATATAAACTTTGATTTTTACCATCTTTTAAATTCCAAATTGATTGATAGTTTACACTTTCAAGACATAAATTTCAATGAATTATATTCATGGAGGTTTTACTCTGAATTCGGTAATACTTATTGGGTATACTTTTAGTAATTTTTAAGGAGTACTCATGAAATTAAACAAACACATGCTCTCTTATATGATAAAATATACAACAAAAATTCATATGAACGATCTCATGTATGAGATAATGTACAATTTAGTATAAATATCATACTCATATTTCTCAAAATGTTAAAACGTCAATTGTCAATTTATGCCCGTCTCACTATGATATCGTCTCACTAAAAGTATGACACAAAATGTATAACATTATTTTTTAGTTGAAACAATTCTAGCTACTTTCAATCCTATCATACGTACCTGTACCTGAATTGTTGTGGCATTAAATTTTGTCCCCCCATAAATTAATGCATGTCTTGAGTTTCTTGTTTATTTTTGGGGCAATTCTCTTCATTAATGGCAACCAATCATTGTCTCATATAACATTGTGTCATTTTAGCTTATGTTAATTATTTTTCGCTACTTTTTTTACCATGAAAAAGACAGATGAGTAAGAAAGAAAGTCAATTACAAGACGTTTTGATCTTTTATAGATTTTTTTTTTTTGTTTCCATCTATTTTTCTTATTGATAATGAGTTCTTTGAATTTTATCTGCATTTGCAATGATGTGAAGCACTTCCCACAAGTAATGTAGCGGTAAATATTTATATGATCGGAAAAATATTAAATAATCAGTTTGGTTCTAATAGAAGAGGATTTTATATTATATGTTGTTGATGAGATTAACAAAATATACAATTATACTCGGCTAGGTCTTCGCACTTCATATTGTATTTTTAAAATATACAATTTACTGCACTGTACACTGAAACGTTAATAAATTGCATGTTTTAGCATAAACAAGTTGTATATTTAAAAAATATAAACGACAAAGTTGGTTCGACCGACTTGCCCCTGCCTGGCCAACTTTGCGTGAGTCGCCGTGCCGCGTGGATTGTCGTTGTGCGAGTATTCTATCTCATCTTATTTTCGAAACTTATAAAAAAATGTGTAATTAATTAATTTATGTTATTTTTCATTAACAGCATAGAACGAAAAGAGAGTGAAAAGGACCGATCTCCGTACAGAGAATGCAGCAATGCGCGAATGAGACGTGACGTCATCAACATCACACCAAAATCTCATTGCATGCATATATGATGGGATGATAGATGTGACCTTCCTTTTATTTTGTTTTTATAATAATTATCAGTTGCCACTCTCCTTCAACCTTCTATATGCCGACATTGAAGTGTTGTAAGTATTATTTATAGTGTATTTTAAAATTATATTTTTTCCGTTTTGAAAGATTTTGCGTTAATTTTTTAATGCAGAGATTAGAAAAAGTTGTTTTATGGGGGCAGTAAGTGTGTATTGTAAAGGTAATAAGTGTTCATTTTTTAGTGTGCAAAGTCTTATGAGACATACCAAAAAGTCTGGGACGGAAGGAATATAATTTATTTATATTGAACTGTGTAATTATTAATATGAAAAAATAGTTACACGATTTAATATAAATAAGTTGCATATTTCAGTATAATAAATTGCACAGTCCTAAAATGCACTATGAGTGGTGCACCTGGATGTACATGAGACCTACTTTTGGCTGTTAGATATTACTATGACGTCAAAATGGTAAATGTATGTGTATTCAGTATAAAACAAATTAAACATTTAATATAATACTTGAGTTGTATCGACACATCTAAAGCATAAAAGAAATATGATTTTGTTGATACCAAAAATATGAAAAGATGATTAAGGCATTGATGTGGCTATGATTGGCATCAAATTATTTATGATGTGGAGTTGTTGAGAATTAATGAAGAACAGGGGGAATGTTCTTCATTAATGTAATGATGATATGCTTTAATGCTTATTACTTGGAGTGTTAGAAAACAATAAATTGCAAGAGTGTTTGGGCCAAAGACCTATTTTTTGGCTAATAAAGCTTTGTATTGAATGTGAAGGTTGTAACCCTTAAATGAGCTTTAATTACATGTATTTATACTACAAACCCTTGGGGTATAGCCCCTCTTAGGGGCCTAGGACCTAGACATTTAATGGCCCCGCAGGGTGGTTAAAACTCGGCTCGTCTCAAGTTATTGGCTAAAAATCCGGCACTCTCCTTCCTGTGGATTGCCATTCGGAGGTCGCCGGTAATCGCTTCCCAGGTCACAACTCCAAAATCTAAGGTCTTGTGACCGACTCACCCTTATTGGGTAACTCACAACCGCTTTCAAAGCCGTAAAAACGCTCCGCTTGGGGAAAGTTCTTTACCGGTCCGACTTTCTTCCCGAAAGGCTCAGAGTCGCAGCGCCATTTGGGGACTTGGTGCCTCCCCCAGCCGCAAATCGGGTTTTATCAAACAAGCAATATTCAGTCCCGTGAGGCTGTAGCCACCCCACCTAAACACAGCCTTTGTTCCATCAGGTCGGCCGACTCCATCTTAGGTCACGGAAGGTAGAACTAGGGTCTCCTCGGAGGTGTTATGCAACTCACTCCTAGATGTTAGGTTTCCCGTTCAGAAGTTATTCAGTTACAAACAATTGCCCCCCAGGTCGCTCGCCGAGCTATCGAGCTCGCGGGGGATCTGGTATGCGACACGCGTCTTAATTTCTGCTTAAATTTCGGAGCCTCTGCGGGATTCGGTGTGACGTTTTGCGTCTCGAGGCAACTTTTCAATGACGTTTGTGACTACTTTTGCAGGTGTGATGATGGCACGTGTTCAACACGCGCCGGATTTCAAGGGTCGGTCGTGGCCTTGGTGGCCTCGACCCCGAGAGTTCTCTGCGCCACTGGTCTTCTCTATATAAGGGAGGTTTCCCTCTCATTCCCCACTTTCTCCACTTTGGATTCTCTCCCGCTTGCTCTCAACCTTAGCTCCGCCGCGCCTGATCATTGCCGTCGCCGGAATTTGCAGGTTTTAGGTAAGATATTCCCCGACCTCTCTCTTTATCTTTCTGATGGCTATCTCCCCAACCGGGTTTAACTTCAACTTCTCTGCGGAGAGGGCTCGTCCATTCCGCCGGCGATCTGGACCTTCCCGAGCCCGTCGCCCGTCCAAAGACTGTCCTTTGGTTTTAGACATTTCTTGAGGCTCCGCCACCAGCGGCGAAGTTGGCCCAAGGGACTTTCGGACTTTGTTCACCTCTTTTGGTTTCTTAAGGGAAAACGACAGTGGGCGGTGATGCCGATGACCGGGTGGAGATCTGAAATCTTGCTCAAATTCTGGCTTTTTTTTCCTCAGGGAGGTGGTTCGATTAGGGGCCCGGTTTGGTTTGGGTCGAAAGGCCCTCCAGAGGTTAGCCCATCCCGGGGATTAGGTCGCGGAGACTCCCTCCGTGTTAGTGATTCCCCTTGCCGGTTTGGGGTCTCTCCGCCGAGCTTACCTTTCGAGAATACCGGTCAACTTTCCACTACCCCTCCCAGGCGACTTCTTGAAGGAGGAAAGGCGTGAGGAGGAAGATGCTCGCTTTGTGGCGGGGCACGATTCTTCTTCGGTCGAAACCGAACTTCGATTCTTCCGAGAATGGTATGAGGTCCCGGGATGTTCACTTACGGGTCCCGACCTTGGATGAAAGGGCCGACCAATCTCCCCGGATGTGTTGCTATTAATGGGGGGCCATGGAGGCGGTTTGCGATTCCCCACCGGGATCGGTGAGATCTTAAATCTATGGGATCTCACTCAGGCCAATTACACCCCAATGGGTGGAGCCGCCGATCGGTCTGTTGACCTTGTTATCCTATCGGCCGGTCATCTTCTTCGTGACCGATGAGATCATCATCGGTGACCAACCTCGTGGGGGCCCACGCCCGAGAGAGCGGGCCGGTACTACGTACGAGCTTGCCACGCAATAAAAATCATCGAGGATGTCCCGCCAAGGTGGAAGGGGTGGAAGCCGAGATTCAGTGGGTTCAGGGGATTGGCGAGCCCGACCACGAAGCCGGACCGAGGTGGTCGGATCAACGTCCGTACTGAGTTCGGCGTCGCCCAAAGTAAGTCCGCATGTCATTTTCAATTCCCAAGTTACTGATTTGACTCCTCTTCCTTTTTGCAGCCAAGACTCAAGAGGAGCCCCTCCTTTCACCATTTCTAGCTCTAGCGGTCGTTGTTTGTCGGAGGAGCCCTATAGTCAGATCGTTGAGAACGCTGAACTAGAACGACGCCCGGAGAAATGCGGGCATACTGATCGGGCCTAATCACCTGCGATCTCAGTTTCCACGAGGTAAACATATTTTTTTTTCATAATGATCTTTCTGTGACAGCTGCACCTCGCTTCGCTCTCCCCTTCATCCCCACTTCCGCGGAAACCGAACTGATGGATGCCAACAACCCTGCGCTTTGAGGAATGAGAGGATGAAGATCCTCGCGGATGCCTCGTGCCCAACAAAAATCTTGGGATAAAAAGGCCCGGGAGAAAGCTCCAGGGGTCACGACCAAGGAGGTGCATCTACTGGGAGGCCCGAGGCCATGACGGAGGCCGGGCAGGGGAGTGTTGCCCCCACCTCTGGGGCAGGAGGAGGGAGCTCGCAGAAACGGCGGGATCGCGATCTCACGTCGAGATCCGAGGACCGCTCCAAAAAGAGCCGGCATGACATCCCTGCCGATAAACCATCCAAGCCCAAGAGCTCCCGCCTCGGCCGCATCCCGGAGGGCGAACGCGAGAAGGACGACAAGTCCTACTTGGGTTGGTGTCGGCCGATCGAGTAAGTTATTATTTTCTGCTATTTCTGGTCGCGATCAAGCCGTGGACTAAACCTGTTTGTTCTGTCTCTTTTGCAGGGAGGGGTCCTCCCACGCCATCCTCGTGTCCAATTTCATCTGAAGTTGGTCCCCTGACTCTCTCCGCGAGCTCCCGGATTACCTCCGCCGGGCTTGCTTGCTTCCTGCCAGGTCGTGGACCCTCGGCTTGGACCAACAGGTCGAGGACGCTGGGCCGGTGGGCAACATCCAGCTGGCCATGGTGTACGGTGGTCGGATGATGGCGGCCATGTCCAAGGCCTCGGAGGACTTCACCTCGGCGGACGAGAGAGTCCAGATAGCCGTCGGGGAGAAGAATGCAGCGGAGGAGGCCAGGAGGGAGGCCGTGGACCAGAAGAACATGGCCCTTGGCGTGCTGGAAACGATGAAGACTCAGGTCGGGAACCTCGAGCGGAAGGTCGCGGAGCTGGAGACCTCGGTGGCGGGCCTGGATGTGGAACCGAAGGCTAGTCGTGCGGAGGTCGGCATAGTGCGGGCGGACTTGGACCTCCGGGAGAACCCGTGCCCAAGTATGGGCTGGGCTAAAAAATTAGAGGCCCGAAAAGAGTCGGGCCTATTTGGCCCGACAAATTTTATTAATTTTTCTTTTTTGTAATTCTTTGTACAAATCATAAAGACTAAAGGAATTTATTTCACTGATGATGAATAATGGAAAATCACGAAACAAATAATTACTGCAAATGCAATTGAAAAAAAAAATAAGTAAGATGATTTTATAATTTTTATCAATTAATTTTTTTTAACTTTTTAAATTTTAGGAAGTATTTTGTAATTTGTCAAACTACGAGTTCTTTTGATACAATTAACAATCACAGTCAACAAAATAGTACTCAAGTTAATGTTGTCATGTACATAAGATTGTATTTTCATAATTTATAATTATAATTATTATTTTATTTTTTTAATCAGATAATAAAATAAATTGATAAGGGTAGAAAAATACCCAAAAGAATTATAAAGAAATAATGTAATTTTGTAAGTAAATAAAATAATTTTAAAAACCAGGTGGCTTAGCCCACCTGGCCACTGGACTTCTCATTTGAGTGGAAGAACCAGGTTCGATTCCCTTTGTGAACGAATTTGGAGTTATAGGAGTTATAAGGTGGATTGGTGATTCCGTGGAGTGTTTGGGTGCTTGGTGTACTAACTACTAACAAATAACTTTGCCCGATAAAAAAAAAAAGTTTTAAAAAAATTATGATCCGGGCCGGTCCGCGGGCCCGTGAGCCCATTCTGGGTTGGGCTGAGCTGCATTTCTGTATGCCCAACTAGATGATGGGCCGGCCCGACCCAGCTCATGAACATGACTTGGCCCGATGGGCCGGGATGGGCCGGGCGGCCTAGTTTGCTGGCTCTAGGTGTGAGGCACCCTGCGTCGTGCAGCTGTGCAGAGCACCGGGGTGAGCGCTGCATCATCCGGTGGCAGGAGAACGGTGGCGACGGCAGTGGGCGGCGGCGATGGCAGGAAAACAACGAAGATTTTTTTCTTCTGACCCATCATCTTCAGAGTTCTCCGAGAGAATACGTAGAAATCTCTGATTGTTAGAAGAGATTTTTGAGGGTGAAATCTATTTATATTTTTGGAAGAGAATCAAAGAAAATTCATAGAGTATTAAAATCCATAGACTGTTGAATACCCAAAGATTTTTTTAAGACTTTTTATAATCCGTATTGAATACCTTAGGATTTTTAAAGACTTTTGAAAATACGGATTGAATACCCCACATTTTGAAAATCTAAAAAAATCGTACAGACTCCACAACCAGTACACTCCCTAAACCTTTAACCACCCTACATCCGCTTCTAGAAAGGCCCGATACATAGATTTTTATTTTCTCTTTTAACAAAATGAAAATATATATCACCGTAAGGAAACAAATGACACAAACTTAATACATACTATTTTTGTCGAAGTTTTAAATTTCTCAAATCCCTAAAAAAAAAAAAAATACCGGAGAAACTAGAAAGGAGAAGAAGAGACGTGGGACCCTACCTGTCCCAACATGTTTTTATTAATGAAGTTTCACCTAACTCTCTTTTTTGTGTATCACTTCTATGCATATGAAAGTATTATTGTTGTGTTTTACACAATTTTTAAATAGTGACACTTTTTATGCACGATAATTTAATAATATTTTGTATGCATAACAATGATACCTTGAAACAAAAAATTAACATGAAATTGGGTCCAGATAAGTTTTTGTCATATTTTAAAACTTTAGTTTCAATTGCATTAAATTTATAACTAATTTAAAATAACTATCATAATATAGAAATATCTGTTTATTGTACATTTAATTTTTTTTACATATTATATTTTATTTAAATTATATAAGTATATTTTTGTATTTAAACATTATTTTTATGTTCAATAACTAATAAAAGTAAATGAGAAATTTTATAGATAAATTCAAATTTTACGTACAATAAATAAAATTTTATTGGTTTACATGAAAAGTGAAAGTGGACTATTTTTGTGAGATGAATAGAGTATTATCACTCTTTTTATTAAAAAAATAAAAATAAAATTCATTTACACAATCTACATATCGTCTACTTAAGTCCAATAGAATCGAGAAACATTGAGCAATTAAACTATTGCTGGGTTTGGCCAAGAGGATCCTCCAACTAAGACCTATAGAAAAAAAAATTAAGTGAATTGATTGATGAAGATTGGATATAATATTTTAGTTCTAGCAAATTGGTAGTTCAATATCGTTATATACAAGTGTGATTTTATAATGTGGGTATCCATACCACCGAAATTATTTGGATTACTCTTGATGATACTTTATGTCATTTTAGTTGTTCATATCATCGGTTCAGAGTCAAATTGATTTGATTATTCTATTAAAAAAAAGTATAATGATCTCATAATTTATTAATTAATAATTTAACCAAATGCTCTTTTACATACGATAGTGTATCCTAGATTATCACATTATACGGCAAAAACCCACTATAAAAATACTTTATGTAAGAATAAACTTTATATAGTAATAAAAAATCATGGTCTCAACTTGGGACCAGTTATATTTAGAAATAAACTCCACATTGTAATAAGACATATTTTTTTCGATTTCGCCTTTAAGAATTTATGCCTTCATATAAGAAAAAATTACATTATATATAAAAATTTATATATTATTACAATTCAGATGACCTAAAATATTTATCATGGTTAATTTTGACATCATCTTAATCTTATGTCTTGTCGCTATATCCTTCAACTTGCGTGCACGTAATAACTCGTCCGCATAGACACCTTTTTGTCCAAAATAATGACATCCTTCAATATTGAACAAGCATTTATACACATGTGAGCAATAACTATAATTTAGTTCTTAGGTACATGCATATTAGTTGATACATGTATTTTATATATATGAATTTGTTAATAAATTTACATACATATAGTATAGTATGTATTATATTGAATGTATTATTTTTTTAAATTTTTTTTTTATGTAAAACTCTATTTAAGAATAACTTTCCTATATTAATATTTTTTTCGATCTCGAGAATATGATTGTAAGAAATTTTTACTGTATCTATAATAATGAACGTCATGCATGACCAAATAATTAATGTGCAAGGGCAGTTTTAATTTATTTATTTTGGATAATTAACATAAATAACTTTTCTTTTTTTTTTTTTTAAAAAACAGCATAAATAACTTTAGTAACTAAGGGTGCGTTTGTTTTGGGATTTAAGTATGCGGAACAAGTCAAAGTTTTAGAATCCAGAGATTTAAAATCCTTAATGAATAGTAAATGTGTTTGTTTGTTTTGGGATTTAAGCAGGGTATGATTTAACTTTATGTCAAATCAATATTTAATAGTGATTTATTTTGTATTATTATATTATATTGAGAAGAGTAATAAAATGTATAAAATGTGATGTATTGAGAAGAGTAATAATAGATTTGTAGGTGTGGATTGAATGTGGGATTTGAAAACTAGATTCTAAATCCAAAACTTGTAAGAGACGGAGAGCGCAAAATCCTAAATTCATCCTTGTGAGTTCCAAAACAAACACAACCCAAAAGATTTATATGTGTGTGTTCAAGGCTAGGGAGAGAAAAAAATAGATGAATTGCGGACAAAAAGCTAGAGTATAGTCGGAGAATTTCAAACAAAATAATGAAGACAAAAACTCATATGAGACGGGGTACAACATAATACAAATCACATCCATCCCTCCTAAAGTGTTAAATCGTCAATGTTCAATTTATGTCTCGTCTCATCATGAGACGATCTCATGCAAGTGTCCTCAATAATGAAATATGATACATTTGATATAATTAAAATTATATGCGGGGAACTGTACAAGAGTTGAAAATAGCGTAAAAGACAAATCTAATTAATTAAACGGATGGAGATTGGTGGGGAACAAACTTTTATATATAGCCTACGTATAAGACCTACTATCATACTTATGCATTATAATATTAACTAATACTCCCTCTCTTTTAGTATAACTTTTTTTTTTCATCCGTCCCACAATTAGTTTTTTATTTTTATAAATGGAAAAAATAATTTCACTACCTATAATTTTTATCCTTACTTTTCATACAATATTATAAAGAATGTCCTTCACTACTCCACTCATTATCCACATATATTTTTCCTATCTCCCAATATCCACAATTACCTTTCATTTTTATTATTTTATTATTATTCCTTAAATAAAATAACAAAAGGAAACATGAAACTTATAAGGGACGGAGGGAGTACTAAATTTATTTATAATAAACCACAATTTTATTAATTATTGCTTGAAGCATATCCTTTTTTGTTTTTTGAAAGGTAAAAATAAAATTCCATTAACTGAGTACAAGGGGTACTCGAACCCAGATCAATACAAGTTACAATTTAGTCGGAATACATTCTAGCGGGTGTAGGTCCCAAGTATGAAAAGGGGCGCCAAATGAAAGCGGGTAATGAGACTTAATCCATTTCCAGGAACAAAACTTGATCCCATCAATCAACTCATCTAAAGTGTACGAACTATCCTTAAAAATAAGTCTGTTCCGAATTTTCCAAATCTTCCAAACAGTAGCCTGCTAAATGAGCCCAAAAAAATTTCTCTTGACCATGCCACTCACGGATTCAACAAAGTCATAGAAGTGAGCTCTTGCAGAGGAGGAGTACAATAACAGACTGTTGAGCCATGATGAAATAGCCTGCCAGACGAGGAGAGCCACCAGACACGAGAAGAACAAATGATTTGAGGATTCGATTGGTCCAAGGCATAAAGAGCAAGAGCCCGACCCCACTCCCTCAGCAAGCCCCCGAACCATAAGATTATCTTTCGTAGGGACTCTTTCACGAATAACTCTCCAAGCAAAAGATGAGATTTTAGACGGAATCGCCTTCCACCACAACTTATGCCAAGGGAAAATAAACTTACCATCGTCGTCCACCGCCTCCATCAAGACATCATACATTGCTTTTGTGGACAAAGAACCGATCTTCGAACTCCGCCAAGACAAGGTGTCTGCCACGTTCATCTTAACTTTGTACCTGAAAATCAACATCCATAAATCCACGAACTCAAAATAAACATTAGCTTTAAGCTCTCGCTCCCACTACAACACCCACGACTCTCTCCCATAGTCCCACACTCTCCCAACCACCTCATCCTTTTGAGACGACAACTCAAATAAATTTGGGAATCTAACCGATAACTTACCACACCCCTCCACCCACAGGTCTAGCCAAAACCTAATACTACTCCCATTCCCTAAAGACAACAACAACTCACCCCTGAACAAACACCCCATCTTACTCCACCAAAGTTCATGCATGTCTTTCCACCATAAGGACCATTTTTTTCTGACACAACTGACCTCTGACACCCATCTAAAAGATTCATACCTAGACTCAATGACTCTGACCCAGAGAGATTTCACCCCCGACACCCACCTCCACAACCACTTACATTACAATGCATAATTAAAATCTCTAACATCCCTCACTCCTAACCCCCCTCTAGACTTACTCCGACAAACAAGACACCACCTCACCCAAGCAATCTTATGACTCAACCCTCTCCCCCCATAAGAAATCCCTTTGAATTTTAATAATGACTTTTATAACACACTCAGGGGCTTTAAAAAATGAGAGATAGTAAACTGGCAGAGCTGAGAGGACCGAGTTCAAAAGTACAAGTCGACTGCCAAACGATAGATATTGTTTTTCCCAACCTGACAACTTTCGACGAAATTTCTCCACTAACGGTTTCCAAACATCAATATTCCTGAAGTTAGCTCCAATTGGAAGTCCCAAATAGGTGAATGGGACCTTACCAATTTTACACTGAAGGACTTCGGCCAAATTTTCCACTTGTTGAATACTAAGATGCACACCATGAATGGAACTTTTATGAAAATTGACCTTCAACCCCGAGGCAATTTCAAACAACCTGAGAATCCCTCTCAAGCATTTGGCATTCTTCACTGAAGCTTTCCCCATCCGAACGGTATCGTCAGCAAATTGCAAGTGACTGATCAACACCTTGTTCTTCCCGACCTCCAATCCGTTAAACTCACCCAACTCCACAGATTTTATCATCAAGCAGCTTAAGCCTTCAGCAGCGATCAAGAATAGGAAGGGGAAAGGGGTCCCCTGCCTAATTCCTTTCTGAAGTTGGAACTCACCCGTGGGACTCCCATTAACCAGAACTGCCATCGAGGCAGAAGAAACGCAGCCCCTCATCCACTTTCTCCACTTCCAATGAAAATTCATCCCTCTCATCATATCGCCAAGAAATTCCCACAGAATGGAATCATATGCCTTCTCGAAATCCACCTTAAACATGAAGCTCTGCTTTCTCTCCTTCTTCACGAAATCTAGGGATTCGTTAAGGATCACAATACTATCCAGAATCTGTTTCTTCCCCACAAAAGCGGACTGATTTTCCGAGATCACTGTATCCACCACTTTATCCAACCTATTGGCTAGTATTTTAGCCACAACTTTATACATGCATCCGATTAGTGAAATCGGACGGTACTCAGATAGACGGCTTGCATCGGACTTCTTCGGAATTAATGTAACAAAAGAGGGATTTCCGCCTTTCACAATCCTGTTGGGATAACATATGTCATGATCTATCGGGATGACCTCATAAACACAAATTTAAATTAACAATTATTACTAGCATGAATTTACCTAAGTGATTCAAATAATAATTAACCAACAACAACATGCAAATAATATTTCACGTTAAAAGATCCTAGCATGCAGAATTTCTAGGAGTTTACGTAAACGTACCCGTTGAAGAGATGATCTGAGACAGACAGGATCAAGTATCTGGATACCCACCAAAAGTCCTTCTCAAGTATTCCCAAGTTCTCGTCCAATAACCATGGTGGAAGGTTCTCCGATGAACGATTTATAAAACAAGGAAAATAAAAATATTGTTGCACCACCTTTGTGGATTTCTAATATTTCCAACGCATGGAACTATTCACTCATAATTGAAATTTTTCGAAAATACACAGTATGTCGACGTTTCAAAATATTTGATATTTTATCGACGCTGATATTTTTTCGAAAAATCAATTTTCGTGTTCAATTGGGAATGAAAAAATCATCCCCTATTTATAAGTGAGGGAGGGACGAAATTTGAGACCAATTAGGGCTTAGGAAAGATATTTTCTTGATCTCCAAGAAATCTTGAATATATCCAATATATTCTTCTTTCCATGTGTATTTTTTCACAAAAATCTCACACCCTTATTTGGCCTTAATTTTCGAAAATTACAAGAAGATTTGCAAGATTGGATATTTCTTGAATTTATGAGATATTCTTGTATTCCAAGAGTACATATCTTTCTCCATAAAATCTTTCCAAGAAAATCAAGAAAATCTTTCTTCCATTTCTCTTTATAATATTTTCGAAAATTTCCTCTTAAAGAAGCCAAGTGGGAGTTTTCTTGAATTTATGGGATAATCTTGTATTCCAAGAATACATTATCTCCTTTCCATAAAATCTTTTCAAGAAAATCATTCTCCCTATTTTCTTTAATATTTTCGAAAAAAATAGAAAATATTGCAACAATAAATTTATTTTATTTTAAGCACCTTTTATTTATTGGACTATAATTTGGGCTACTTGAGGGGCCTTTAGGAGAATTAAGATGGACCTTCCAATGGGCTTCTGAATTCCAATATTGAGCCACAATATAATTCAACCCATTAATATTAATTAATACCACTATATAATTAATATTGCACTATCCAACTTAACCCATATTACGGTAATATGACTCCCGGTTATTATTTCCGTGTTTAAGATTATTTAGTCCATTAATTAATTAAGCCACTGAAAAGCTTTATATTAATTAATATATTTATCATTCGAGTAAGGACAGCCCAGCTTTATTATCCATACTGGAAAATTAATTCCACTTGCAAGATTTGGTATGATAAAGGTTCCGGGCCCACCAAAGGGACCAATCAAGCAAGACTTTTGCAAGCACACGATTCTCTGTATTAATTTAGCAACTGTCGTGCAATTAATACTATTGCCCAAGATATAGGGTATCGAAGTCGCAATGATTCTCTTCCCATTTATAAGTCAAAGTAATAACTACTAATTACACACAGTCCTTATTAAGTGACAGAGATTAAGAAATCAACAACCACTGAGGTCTAACTCTTCATCCATTAAGCCGGTCTTGAATGAGTTTATCCTCTCTCAGAGGTCCGCTTCAAAAGATCGAATGCACTAGTGTAATCTCTTGGTCAAGACAAGTCAATCTGAGCCTTACACATCAACTTCTACCAATAGATTGTTCGGATCTATCTAAGTTGTGAAACACGCACTAGTATACAAGGAACTGTTAACGTGATCTTCTGTGATCTGGTGTCACCACGTTAACTACAATGTAACGCTTGCTACGAACGGTTTGCAATAAATATATATAACATTCAATCATATTTAAAGCAACAGTGATAAACAATTTATTTCAGTAAATAAGTGTTTAATACATAGGTTATACAAAGTAAAAACATACTTTCACGTATAACCCCAACAAATCCTTCCATTCTCATAGAATTCTTCCATAAACAACATAATGTCCTTCTTCAGGATCGGCCACATTTTCTTGATTAACTTAAATGTGAAGCCATCGGGGCCCGGGCTTTTATTCCCCCACACCCCCAAACTGCAGACTTGACCTCATCTTCATGAAACGGTGCAACAAGGAAACCATTGTCAATATCAGACATTCTTTTAACCACCAACCCAGACAAAGAAAGTGCGCCACATTGAGTCTTCGTGAAATGACTCTTGAAAAAACTGAAGACCTCCTTCTTTACTAAATCAACATCCTCTACCCATGATCCATCAATGACCAAGCCATCAATTATGTTGGTCCGACCACGCTTGTTTAAGCATTTGTGGAAGAACGATGTATTTGCATATCCTTATAATTACAGCTACTCAACACTTATGTATGTTTAATTTAAATAAATAATATTAATTATTCTCATCAAATATTATAAATTTTGCACTCTAGTTAATACTCTCCATATAAAAAATGACAATGTACGATGAATGTCGTTATCCAACTTCTTGTTTGGTTTGGTCTTTTGTTAGAGAAATTAAATAAACAATAAACGAATTAATTTTGATCTTCTTTGTAAGTTTGAACATTTAAATGATACGTAATTCTATCATGAGATCAGAGCTCTCAGGCCCATGCCCACGTCCTGAGTTCGATTCATGCTGAAAGCAACTCCACACATATTAAATTGTCCACTCGATGAGCTCACACTCACGTTCTGGATTCGATTCCCGCTGAAAATAACTCCATTAATATTAAATTGTACACTCGATGGACCTCCTCCTAATGATGGAGCAAGAGAATTTAGCCCATGAGCGAAAGAAAATGTTAAGAAATTAAATAAACGAATTAGTTCTGCACCTCTTTATAAACTCAGACTTTTAGATGAGACGAAATTCTTCCAATCTTAAACAATTAATAAATTTTAATACGTATGTAATATCAATGCATAAAACATTCTTTTGACGTTTCACGCAATAAACGTATATACCCAAATTTATCATACTTTAATATATTTATCCAGTTAGATTCAAAGCCGAATATCGAACAAAATATACTTGCAATGATTCTGTGCCCTAGTCGTCCACTTGACGGAGTAAGCAAGTCAATTATATTTCAAAGCATATTCTCGACCCTTCATTTTATTCGTCTTATTTTTTTTAATCTCTTGTACCACAAATATCAATGTAGGGCTTTGAATTACTGTTTTTGCATTTAATGATGCTGTTTCTGTACTTACTCAATAATTCATATATATTTGTATGCGCTCCCGACACATTTCAATTATTGGGGCTTATAACGTACCATTATATATTCATATCCCCTTCCCCACCAACATGCACACTTGCTTTTGTACACAAATTAAAAAATAATAATTTTTTAGTGTTTTGTTTACTTTTTAAAGGGGATGAAGGGTGTAGATTGTAAATATGGAGATTGTAGGGTGAAAATTGTGAAATTCTTTGTCATTTTAAGGCTTGCAAGTTGGTAAGAGACGGATGAAAAATAAAAGTGTTCAAGTTGCTAAGGGGTAGTATCAATCAAACAACCTCATTTATGTGATTTTGTCAAAAAAAAAATAAAAACCACATTTATGTGATATATGTATATTACCATATCAAATCATGGTTTGAGTTGTTCAATCTCCATCAATATACAGAATCAAATTATTATATATAAATCAGAACATAACCCTACGTACTACGAGAGATTTTATGATAATGTGCTACCAAGATTGTGAGCATTAATTGGAGTATTATCGGGAAAAAAAAATTATATTTTATGAACAATCATGTGTTACATTATGAACTGAATTGTCTTACATGATATTACAATTAGTTTTCTGAATCATCTTTATTATATTGTTTTTGTTGAAGAGACACACTTGCGTAAGACGGTCTCACGATGAGACGAAATATAATTTGAGCATTGACACTTTAACATATTGAGATGGGTGAGTATTGATTTGTGTTAAATTGTATCTCGTCTCATGTATGAAACCGTCTCATACGAGTTTTTGTCCATTCACTAATATACATTTATTTTCAATTAAACATATTGTTGCTGATTTCTTTTAAAAGTATTTTTGCGCGTGTTCTTGGAAAGTCTACCTAAATAATCCTATATATAACCCATTCATCAATTTGTTGTCCCGCGCGAAAGTTTATGTTTTTTTTTTCATAAATAAGGCATGTTGCGTGTGCAATATTACACATAAAGTACCCTAATATGTTGATTATAAAATAGTACTTTTATTTTTATAAAATTAATTGAATACAAAATATTTTTAGATATGTAACACAAGTTACTCAAGAATCACTACTACACATTTGAGCTTTGAGACAACAAGACTTTGGACATCCATTTTTTCAAACAAATTTTGCGATTTTAATTAAAAAAAAAAAAGAGTAGACAAATGGTTCAAAATCTCTCATTCCAAGTTTAACATTAGAAAGCGGTTGAGAACCATTGTGCAGAAGTGTTTAGACAATGATTTTTGAACGCCGTCCAAAGTTAGAGTTTGGACAATTGTTACAAAACGTCCCAAGTGTTCGGATATTAATATATATACACCCAAATCGCGAATTAATTGAACCAGCTGATATATATTGATCGAAGCCCTAGCCTCCTCCTCCCTCTCCCCCAAATTGAACCATCCGCCGCCCGCCCCCCCCTACCGCATTGCCTTTTTATTCACATTCACCAAAATTTCTAGGTATTTTCTCTATTTATCTCTTATTTGATGTCTTCTTCGTTAGAGTGGAAGCATTTTACCAGGAGGGTTGTGTTTATTTTCGTTAGAGTGGAAGTATTTTTTCTATTTATCTCTTATGGATTTTAGAGTGGAAGCATTTTACCAGGAGGGTTGTGTTCATTTTGCTTCTGATGTCTCTATTCAATTCATCGAGACTCTAGCTCCTGTTTGATAGCTATTTTGGATGGTTAATTTAGTGTGCTTTAGCTTGTTTTCTGTATGGCTCATGAAATTTAAACTAATGCCTTTCAGATTCAGTCACATTTTCATGTACATATGGACGAAAGATCTCTAGCATTTTCCTATTTCACAACACTATATTGGTTGATTAAGACCTTTTATCTAGGGTTGCATTTATTCTTTGTTTCATATGTACTTCAATTCAATTGAGATTACTTTAATTAAAAATCGTGTGCTTAGCAATGCTCAGGATGCGTATGCTTGCCTTGATGCGTATTTGTCGTTTGAGCTTGGAAGGCGATTGAGCGCTTGGTGTTAGATGATTTCTATTCGATTTGTGTTTATTTGATAAATAAATACTAGGGCTGGGACACTCTTTCAATTAGCTGTGTTGTGTAGTTCATTGTTTCTGTGTTGTGTAGTTCAATGAAACAATTTATTCTTGATTGATCATGCTACTACATAAGACATTGTGTTTGAAATTGGTCTTTCTCCTTATAGCATATTAATTTTGTCTGCTCCATATATTTTCTGCATAATAGTTTTATCTCGAAAACGGAGCTCATGTTATGGTTTTTTCACTTTTAAAATACTTTTTATGTACTTGGGTTTAGAGAATATTACAAAAAATTATTAGGATATCAAAATTATTCAGCTATCTCTGTTTTATCTTTCATGTAAAAATTCAAATAATCTACTATACCTTTTGTACTGCCATTTCGTTTTCTGTTCGGCTGCATAAATGATAAATAGTCATAAAGTATAGGTACTAATATCTTAAACACATATCGCAAGTTCTATTTTTAAGTAAAGTAATCTCAATTGAGGTTTTCTACAATTAAAGCAAAAAATTTAGTTGATGTGTTAACGCGGTAATATTCTTTGTTTTATCTATGTATTGGTATATGTTTCTTCTGCTTTACAGGATCATATCTCGTTTGCCATATCCCGGAGATGATGAAGATGATGATGGATATTCTGATGGAGATCATGACGCATATGATCATGGTGCATATGATAGACAGCATCCTGATGACTTGAGAGAGTGTGACACCGATGCTCCCACCACCACTAGCGACTCCGGGGAGAAGCGCACTTTCGGGTATAGTCACCATGTCATCTATTAAGAGAGCTCAGAGTAAGGGGAAAACACTTCAGGTAATTTTATTACAATTGAACAGTTTGAAATCGATAAATATATTGATTGATCGTTGAACCCAATTAAATACTATGTTATTGCAGTTACCGTTCAATGAGTTTGGACAGACAATAGGAAAAGATAGTGAGTCGTTGTCCTTCTACATTGGAGAGCCGCAATCGGCGCGTGATCCCTATCGTCTTTGCCCGACTAAGGATCAAGGAACTTCAAAACCCACTTTTGAAGGAAAGATTATGGGACGAACTTACGGTATGTTAATTATATATTTATTGAAAGTTGTAGTATGACCCTTAAATTTACTAAATTGTTATGTTATATGCGTATAGACTACATTCAGAGGTCTTGACCACACAAAGAAGAAGCAAATATTGTCGCAAGCTGGAGTAATGGCCAAGAATTTTTGGACTTGGTTGAGAAGTAACACACGAGATCCGGAAACTGGACTTTACTCGCTAGTCCACCTCCCACAGACGATCAAAATAGCCCTATGGTGGCTCCATCTTGGGAGGAGTTTGTGAGCGAGCTATGGAGGATGATTTCGGTGTAAAATTGATCAATGTCATTTCCTCGATTTCTAATGCCCTAAGTTTTTCAAAGGTTTATCATATTTCTATTATACTGTAGAATCGAAGTAATAAAAATCGTGATCAAGCCAAGACGATGGAGGTGCGATATCGTGGATCGAACAAAGGTTATGCACGAATAAGAGAAAATATGGTGAGATCAAAATCCTAACTTTTAATTTTTTTTTATATATTCACTTTTAATATATCTAATAAAGGGACACGCTCATCACTATCGTCGTAGAAAGAAAGAAAAAAAGCCGAGAAAGTGAGCCTATTGTTACTGTTTTTTACTTATTTCGGACTAGCGTAAAAAAGGTCGAGACGGGAATATTCACGATCCCAAAGGCACAACGCATCATCGAAGAAGGGTAATCTATCCATTAATTTATCTTTCAATTACAAACTATTATTTATAAACAAATAATTAAATAATAATCTTTTGTTTTTGTGATTCGTGAGTCATAAGCGTCTATCTCGCACCATGACGCCTTTACGACATCTGCATGTTCGCCCCGATGATCTGTTTGGATTCGGCTATGGGTCGCCAGAGCATCCGACCGCCACGGAGTGTCGGATATGGCGTGATTTAAGACATCTTTAGCAATGGCACCGGTCTTCAAGCCATGAATATGGTGGGTATATTAACGAACAAGGTTGCCAAGTTGTCTAAAGATGTGGAACGTTTGAGGTCCGAGAGAAGAACGAGCCACGGAATGTCGTCGAGTGGAGCAAGTTGTGAACATAGTGTCGCTAATGCTATGTTTTCAGCTAACCCTAGGGACGACTTTATTGAGGCACTTCAAAAACGTCTCTCGTGTATCGAGATATGGATGTCTCACATTTGTTTTAATTAAAGACTAGTGTATTAAAATTTTCAAACTAAATATCTTATTCGAACAGCCAACGACCTTTTGCTACCTTTATTTGGAGGATCCCGATTGGTTGGTGGCCACAGGAACGTTGCACAGCTCCCATGGAATGATTCATGGTCATCCCATCACTCCTGGTTTCGTGAGGGTCACACTCGATGTACCAGAATCGGACAAGAGGATTCAATGCCAAAACCAATCGATGAAGCATTCACAAATCGAACAAATGGTCGGCACTTCATTGAATGGCCGAAAGCAACTTGGTCTCTAACACCATGAGGGTAAAATATATGTTATTAAAGTTCATTATCTTATTTGTGGTTCTAAATAATATTGCAAATTAATTGTAGAATCTGCCGACACCACAAATGTCTTGGAAGAAATCACCACAAAAGGCTAAAGAGAAATCGAGGGTGTCGTAGGACAAATGAGGGGGGGAACGAGGACTCCATCAAGGCTCGAGACTTGGTTATCCCATGACGGAGACTTAGATCACGATGATCATGTACTGATCTAGGGTGCACCGGATGGTATCGCCTAATGCTTTCGAGATCGTCACAGCTTCCCATGCTTGCTCACTTTCATCGTAATACTTTCCAAGAATTCATCGATGAGGAACATGTCTTGTAGTCTTGAATGACGAGTGGTTGAGTGCAACCACCATAGCCCTTTACCTCGGTATGTGTTTACTAATTCTCAATATTCACTTTCTCAGATAGTTTAATTTTCTTTTTTAAATATTAATTAGCTTATATATGTTGGTTAAAGATATTTGGGTGAGGTATATCTCTCCAGAGATAACCGAGCAAGTGGAATGTACTCCTTCGTCTCCCCCCAAGTGTCTTGCATAATGGGTGATAGGGTATATACCATGGATGGGTTAGTTAATCATATGCTGAATCTAATTGGGAGCGATCATCTCATTTTTTGGCCAACAAATGTGGGGTGAGTGATAAACATTTCGTTAAAATTTGTATTCATGTTTATAATATTTGCACATATATATGCTAAATTTGCGCTTAATTTTAATGTTCTCAATATAATATAGGAACCATTGGGTCTTTGGTGCGCCATACACATGAATACATTAAGTGTATATTTTATGGATCCAGCTCAGGATGGAGTTTATTCAAATTGCCCTGATCTCGTTTCATATATGGAAGCGTAAGTTCATTTTTAATATTCTATACAATGATTTGTTTTACTTTTAAAATTATGCATATTTAATCTATTTTTATTTTTTAATTATAATAATAATAGTGTGATGACGATGTATCGGAGTCGCCTTCAGAGTCAAGGTTCAAGATCTAAGTTAAATAAAGTGAACTGGATTAACATTAAGGTAAATTTAATTTAGTAAATTATCAAACTAATAGAAAGAAATCATAATTGTAATACGTGATTATAATTGTTAATCAACAGGTTCCGAGGCAACGAGATAATGACCATTGTGGACATTTTGTGTGTTGCTTTATTGAATATATAATCTGCGCTTCTCTAACGAACATTCATCTCAATGTAAGTCAATTTATCGATTTATTTAAATTATTATTGATTGAATAAAAATTCATATTATATTGATTGATTAGTTGTTTGCAGTTTGTCTATGAACGTGAGCTCAAGTCTTACTCTAAGAAAAGACTGGAGAAATGGAAAAATGATTGGACGGGGTATCTTTACAATCGATTCTTATATTCATACGATATTGAGTGAACGTTGTTTGAAATATTGGTAGCATGTAATTAAATTATATATTTGTGATGATATATATATTTCATGTTTTTGGTGTATTGGACGTATGTTTATGTTTGTATGTTTATTTATTTCATGATGTGTATGTTTATTAATTTATTTGATGTTTTGGTATATATATATGTGGTTTATGATTTTATTATAGGATTTTTGATTTATGGTATATGATATTGGACGTATATATAAGTTTTGGTTTATAGTTTTATTATAGGATTTTTAAAATATAAATTAATAATTAAAAAAAATATTGGACAAATAATTAATAACCGTTATGCCTATGTAACTTTATAAAACTAAATTTTAAAAAAAATTAACTTAGACAACGGTTGATAAATCACGTCCAAGGACAATCTTACAAAAGCGGTTGAAAACCGTCCAAGTCTTCTTGTTCTTGGACAACGGTTTTTTATCAGTTGTCCAAGCTTGGACAATTGTTACTTGGAAAGAGCGGTTATAACCGCTCTCCAAGGTCATTTTTCACAGCTGTCCAAGCCCAAATGTGTATTAGTGAATTTTCCTAGGATTTGATAGCCATTCTACAAAGGTAATATTGCTAAAAGAAGAAGAGTTCGCCAACATCCAACTCCAAAGTCTTCCTTAATTTCTTCAATGGTGTTTTCCACTTCGAAACATTTGCCTTCAAAAATTATTTTATTCCTGTTTCTCCATATTGTCCAAACAACACATCCAAAGACCCATTGCTAACAAGTCGCCCATCTTTCCATCGAACATACCCATATTGGAGTCGAAATGAGACGCAATCTGATTTTGCCATACAAATGATATGCCAAGCCAATTATAACACGCGTACCAGATATCAGAAATCTTGCTACATTCGAGAAAAAGATGGGAGGCAGTCTCCAAGGTATCATCACATAAAGGGCAGTTTAGATTGCTAGAGTGCGGTATGATATTTCTGATTGCCAAATTCGACCTAGTGGGTAACCGGTTCAAAATCAGTCTCCATGCCATCGCCGAGGCTTTTGTTGGGATTAGCTTGTTCTAAATTTATGATCCATGATTCGACTCTTGAGTAGATGAACATATTGAGTGGGTTTCACGTGCATCCAGATACACCATGTATTCATAGTGCATTTTAAAATCATGCAATTTTTTATATTGAAAGATACAATTTTTTTACACTTAAATGTGCAAGTATTTTTTTCATATTAATAATTACACGGTTCAGTATAAAAAAATTACATTTTTTAATATGATAAATTGTACTACATTCGTCCCAAGATAACGTGCACGCTAACTTTATTATCGAGTTTTTGCGAGCGAGTTGTTTATTAGTATTTAAAATGATAAAGTAACTTTTAAGGAGGAGTATGATAGATCTATCTCTCTTCTATTATATGCATCTTTTAAAAATGATTTATCATTTTAATTACTAATAAAAAAATCGTTCGCTAAAGCATGTAAAAACAATAAACATACACGTTATCCGGGGACGGAGGGAGTATGATTTTTAAATGCATTATGAATAAACAGTGCACCTGAATACGTATAAGAAATAGCCGAACATTATATTTAAAATCAAATTTGGGTGAAGGACAGTTGAACACGAATGAAGTTGACAACTAGGCAAACTTTTTAAATGCAACCATATATATTCGCCAATAATAATCTTTCATTTTCGGCATTAAAAACTATTCACCCTAATGCATCGTACGGATACGTTTCATGTCGCAATTAATCCTTTAATAAAATGAGAAATAAATTGTCCTCGAAATGAAATGTCCCCTAAAGTTTAGTATAAATACCTTTTCAAAAATAAAAAATAAAAATACTTTTGAGTTTTGACATGTTTTCTTTTTTCTTTTCCTTTTTTCTCACACGTTCTCTTTATTCTTGCCAAAAAGAAATGGTGGAAATCGAAAAGGACACTGTTTGTCTTACGGTAGATTTTGTCGTTTTCTTAGATTTCATGCCAGTCAAAATTTATTTCAACAGTCATTTTTCTGTTTTTACTATTTTCGTAGTGTACAAAATACAAATGGTATTGAAGTTAATAGAGTTGTATTAAAAAAATGCCAGGAAACAGTATTTTTCATGTGTGTTTCGTTTGTGTGCACTCGTTTTGTTTTCTAAATCTTAATTCCACAGAAGAACATTGACTTCATTTTGGTTTTATTAGCACACGATAATGTCCACTAATTAAAAAATTAAAATGCATATAGACTTTGTTCATATTATGAATTTTATTTTTAATTTATGGACATTTGTATTTATCTAAGTATGATATACGAGTTAAGTTTAGTGGACTAAAAAAATATGTTGAAAATAGTGAAATGAATAAAATAATCCAATTTCTTAGTATAAACCTGATTCATAGAAAAATAACTATAATTAAAATTGATATTTACTTGATATATTGATAGGAAGCTGAAAAGATTAATGTGAAAATAAGGTAAAGAGAAGAATAATTTGAAAACGAGTCGATCTTATGAAAACTAGTTTTACCGTGCACCAATTTTACAACTATATATACAACAATTAAAACCGTTTCTTGTAATCAACTAATTAAAATTGTTACTTACTCATTACATTCTTTAATTGGGAGGTGGGAAGATTAATTTGAAAATGACGAAGTGGTATAGTTTAAGTGATTAGAGTGTCACTGCCTATACCGTGTGATCATGAGTTCGAATCACCGTGTCGTTCGATCAAAAAAAAAAGAGAAAGAAGATTAATTTGAAAATGAGTTGGTGCAACGAACAATTTACGACCAATACTTTACAGGGAAAAACTAATACCTTTTCATGAGAGAGAGAGAGATCTGACTCTGTACAACTATTCATTGAGGAAGAGAGTCCAGAAAACAACATTAATGAGTTGGGGGGATGAAACGATCAAGAAAATAGCCCTTTAATAAAAAAAATAAAAAGGGCTAAAATTTCTTGAAAAATGGCACAATCGATAATTACGTAAAAATACACAATTAGATAACATCAATAATTCCACGACAAAGTCTCGAAACAGCTCGACATTCCGACGTCATCGCCATCGTCCCACGGCGGCGGCGGCGGCGGCGGCCCGAACCACCCTTCCATCACATCGTTATCGACGTACACAAAGTCATTCCTCAGCTCCACCGAGTCAAAACACGACCCCAAACTCGGTAGCTCAACGATCTCACTCAGCTCCTCCTCCGCCGCCGCCGCCGTGCCGGAGCTCGACGACGGCGACGAGAAGGCGTCGAATTTCTCCATAGCCGCCGCCTTAGCGGCGGCCGCCTGCACGTCGCGGGGGCTGAGCGAAGCCGGGCGCGGCAGCGCCCCCGCGAGCTCGGGGAAATTGAGCATCGCGGAGGAGCCCTTGATGCTCAGCGCCGCGACGTCGTGGGCACGTGCCGCCATTTCCGGGGTGGCGAATGTGCCGAGCCAAATCCGGGATTTTTTCCGGGGCTCCCGGATTTCGGAGACCCATTTGCCCCAATTCCGCATCCGGACGCCCCGAAAAACCCGGTGTTTGGTGGCGGAACCGGGGCCGGCGGCGTCTCGACTTCTCTTGCCTTTCTTGCCGGTTTCGGGCGTCGGCTCCTCTGCAGCCGCTGCGGCAGAGGAGCCGGGCCGCGTCAGAGATTGTGAAAATGATGACGATGAGGACGAGGATGAGGATGAAGAGCTTAGTGGATCATTGTTACTATGATGAGCATTCATGATTCTTGAAATTGAATCTAGAATAATAATTTAATTTAGTTACTAGAATTAGAAGAAAGGGTCAATTTGTGTAAGTTTGGATGTTGGATTTTGACATTTCTAAAGTGGGAAATATGTGCACTTATGGCAAGTAGTTGTAGTAGAGAGAGATGTGGGTGGAAGTATTGAAAACAAAGGAGAGAAATGAAAGAAATATATACTTGAAGAAGATGGGGGTTCCATTAATTGTTCATATATACCACGCAACTCTCATTTTTACTTTTCATTTTCATTTATTTTCTTACGTCGTAGTAATAATTCCGCGCCATGGATTAATGCCTTATCCATATTTGTCCCATATCAGGAAAACAAACAAACAAACTGAAAAATCTAAAACGAGAAAATTTAAGTATATCTATTAATTATTATAGAAAGTAATCATTGAGAGTTGGTGGTTATTATGTTACTTAAATATAACTAGTATTGTACCCGTGCTAACACACGGTCATTATTATCACAAAACATTTTAGATGTAAAAATATTATTTTGGGCCAATATAAAATTTAAATTATATTGACATCTTGTTATATTATTTATATTCACTACTACACATTTGAGATTGGAGAGCTCCACTTGGACAACCTTTTTTTCGAATAGCTCTCCAAGTGGTCCCTTGGAGAGCGGTTCTATTAAAAAAAAAAAAAAACAGCGGTTAAAAATCGTTGTCCAAGATCAAAAAAAGACAATGTTCATCATAACCATTTGTCAGAAAAGTTTTGAAAAAAAACCGGCTGTCAAGGTAAAAAAGCTTGGAGAGCGGTTCATCTAACCGCTCCAAGTGAATTAATTTTTTTTTTTTGTAAAGCTTGTATTTTTTGTTTTATTTTTTTGTTTTTGTAAATTCTTTTTATGTACAATTCAAATATTTTATTCTTTAAATTCTCGTGTTATTTATTTTTAATATTCGTCTTATATAATGAGATTAACACAAACCCTTATGTAAAACTTGTTCATAATATTAAATTCATATTATTACACTTACGAACTTGTATCACTATAAATTCTTATAAATTAATACCTATAATATTTAAAATTCTTATAAATTAATTCAATTTTGTCTAAGTATTACTTATTTAGATAGAAACGTACTATTACTTGTTCAAATATAAAAGTATTACTTGTTTAAATAGAAAAGTATTACTTGTTTAGATAGAAAGATATAACTTGTTTAAAGAAAAATATTACTTGTTTAGATGAAAAAGTATTACTTGTTTAAAGAAAAATATTACTTATTTAGATAGAAAAGTATTGCTTGTTTAAATAGAAAAGTATTATTTATTTAGATAGAAAAGTATTACTTGTTTAAATATAAAAGTATTACTTGTTTAGATAGAAAGGTTTAACTTGTTTAAAGAAAAGTATTACTTTGTTTAGATGAAAAAGTATTACTTGTTTAAAGAAAAATATTATTTATTTTGATAGAAAAAGTATTAATTATTTAGAAGGAAAAGTATTACAAGTTTAAAAGAAAGGTAGTTAAAAAAAAATCCAAGTAAAAAAAATAATTTTAATTTAATTTAATTTAAATTTATATAAAAAAATTATTATCTCCAAGTGAATATCTTGCACAACGGTTTTTAACAGCTCTCCAAGTGAAACTTTTGCTTGGACAGCTGTTACTTGGAGAGCTGTTATAACCGCTCTCCAAGATCATTTTTAACAGCTCTCCAAGCCCAAATCTGTATTAGTGATTCATAATAATGTGAGTTTTAAACTAAGATTTTGATATTGGGAGCCACTAAACTCACCACAAATCATTGTAATTCTACCATTTTCTCCCAAAATAAAATTGCTCTTATTTTCCTCCTCCTCAATGCACCATCACTTTCCCATTTCACCCAGGCCAAAAAGAACTTTCTTGCACTTTGATTTCTTATCGAAACAAAAATTTGCTAAAATTTTAAATGTCTTCCACCTTTGTTCGGCTACAAAATAAAGCATAATGATATGCTCGGTCAGAGCTTCATGCATGGCTTAATGGTTGTTTGGCCAGAGCTTCATTAACAGCTTAGTGGTCGTTCGACCAAAGCGTCATGCATGATTTCAGGTTCGTTCAACCCTTAATTACGAATAAAATTTGTATGATTATGTTTAAAAATTTTGCCTGGTGGTTAAGGCTACAATGACTCACCTCCGTTCAGGCGCAATTGTGGCCAAATAGTGGCATGATTGGGCCCAAAAAATTAAAGTTTATGCTAAAAAAAATGATCGAAAGGTAAATAAAATACATTGGATACACTTACATTGATGATCTTCATTGAATTTTCATATTTTATGACAATGATGATTGCAATAAAATATTGGATGAAAAGGTTACAAGGGTTTATGGCCGTGAATTTCAATAAATAAATATTCTTAGGGTTTATGATTAATTTATAGATCAACGATGTACATAAAATCTAACTTATTACCTTTTTATATGAGGGTATTAGGGTTATCTTGTGTATGTCTATTTTGTCTTAAAAATTATGGGGTTTGTTTAGTGGCTCCCTTAAATTTATTCATAACAACATGATTTGTTAAAGAATTTTTTTGCAGAGAAGAATTAATATTAAATTAATATAAAAACTCATTGGTAGGCGAAAGGAAGAGCCTTTGGCGAAGAGAGAAACCAAAAAGTTCGAAAATAATTTTTTATAAGTCATAGCCTAAAACAAAGGTAGAGAGGAAACATTTTAAGGGAAAACTAAATGGTAAAATGAATGTTGATAATTTTTAAGTCATGCTTCATAATCAAGCATTTTTTAGAATTATAAAAAAATACAATTGAGCAGATTTAAGTGGATATCACCTTTTAGGATAAATGTAACAATGATGGATATAAATGCACAACAAAGTTTATATTAAGAGGAAAAAAGTTATCCATTTAATATACTGAATAAACCTACAAAATAAAATAAAAGATACACGATTCAATAATAGTAAAGAAGATAATTGAAATCATTTACAAAGAAGAACATGAAAAAAAATGTGAAAATGAAGTTTATAATGGATCTGCAATTGAAAAGAGCTGATGGATAATCCAAATTCTTAATTTAATCATAAATTATTCATTCTATCTTTTCTCATAATTTAATGCTTATCGAGTTAATTATAAATAAAATCTTTATCATTTCTCTCTTCTTTTAATGAAAAAAATAAAATAAATGAACCCCCCAACACCCCACAAAAATGTAGGAAAGTTACCAATGACAATATTTTATTTGGAAAAGCAAGAATCTCTGAACTAATTCTTACGTCAGTAATAAGGACAACTTATCTCTCCTTTTCATGGCACAACCTACCAATTATCACTTGAATATTTTCTTAGTGTCAAAAGAACAAAAATCCCCCAATCCATGCTGCAAATAAACCACAAAATCGGAAAAAATGAAAACATCATTTTATGTGCTGAAATTGGAAACACAAATCTAAACATACATGATCAAAAAAACCAAAAAGGAACGTACAAAGATGAAATTAAGTGTATTCATTCTCAAATTTGATAAAATTCAAATAATTTCATCGTCCAGTAAGAACCTCAAGCTGTGACGTTGTCTTTAAAAAAGAGTTTTTAAATAGATTCATCGAAACTTCCTAGATATTTGGTTGTTCAACAATAAGAGTTAAAATCAAGTGTTATGAATTTGCAAGAATGTAGAAGTCTCATGTTTATCTTAGAAGCAATTTTTTTTTAAAAAAAAACTATATGAATTTTATTGTGTTGCTCATTTCTACCACCTTAATTGATCCGAAGACTTTTCAATTTTAATTTTTTGGATATCTTTCTGTGAAACTCAATAAGGTGAACAATATGAACATTTTTTATGATAGAACCAAAGCAATTAGTCTTGAGTGCCTAAAATCAGATTGAGACATCTTATCACAAAGAACTTGCTTTTGATTAAACTTTTGTGCATAAATGGTTTTCTTTAGGAAATCGGAAAACAAAAGGGCAAAAAAAGAAAGAGAATTTTCGGTTATTATAATCATGACTATTAATCTAAATATATAGAAAAATGCAATTATTGTCATAACATATTGAATCCAGCAAAACAAATAAAAATATAAGTGAAAATGGAAAGGGAAAAAAATTAATCAGCAGGGATGGAAATTAAGGACCAAATTCAATTTATTTTGCCCTTTTGGCCAGTTAATATTAAAGACGAAAATATTAAATTTGGTAAACCTATTTTAGCTAGTTCAAGGATAAAATGATTGAATTTGGTAAACTTAAGGGTATGTTCGTTTCACGACTATTACGGCCGAACTTTGGACTTTACAATCTCAAATCCCCATTTATTTTAAGACTTAAAGTAAGGATTTTAAAATCCTATTAATCTTACTCTACTTTATCACCTACTATTACTCTACTTTTTATTCCCTCAATACACTTTCATCATCTACTTTTTTATTCTCCCAATACACTCAAAATAATATAATAGTACCACATCAATCAACTTTTCCACCATCATACCCTATAAAATCCCATAACAAACATACATCTTAACTATTCATTAAGATTTTGAAATCCTAGGACTTCAAAGTTCAAAATTTCCCACGCCCTCAATAATCCCGAAAAGAACATACCCAAGAGACTATTTCTAAAGTTAAAAAAAGTTAGCGGATCAAAATCAGAATTACCGAAAGTTAAAGAAAAAAAATGCATTTTTATACCATTTATTAATATTGTATATGTACAATATATTTACATTTCTTATTCTAATTTATAAATTAAATGTATTTTTAAAAATAATGTATATGCAATTTATATCATGTTGGTTCAACATTTATTGCATTCACATTATTAAAATATCATGTTAATACATATTTAATAATATTGTATAAGTTAAAATTATATTTTTAAATACTCTTCCATTATCATCATTATATTTTAATTTAAATTATAATACAAACTAATAAAAAATACAAAAAAAAAAGGAAATCAATAAATATCTAAAATGCGCTTTAGTTGTATTTCACATGACATCTTAAGTTTTAAACCTCTAGAGGAAAATAATAACAAAATCACAGCAACTCCGAAACTCAACGAAATATATATTTTTTAAAAATCATAAAGGTTGGTGTAGCTTTTGTTTGATTAAATAATTTATCAAAAACTTGGTGAGCAACTATTAATTTTGGGTCAGTGCCCATTTCAGACTAGTCAGCTCGTTGAACATATCATCCTGTATTTTTTGAATTTTTTACGATCACATTTCCTTCAGCAAGATTTTGTATGGAACCTTCCCCAATTTTTGGTTAGTAAGACATCATCTACATGTGTTGTCTTCTTGTCCACCCTTTAATTTCATCATTTTTTTCCTGTTTTTGTTTGCTTTAACACCAAAAAATATTTTTTTATGCAAATTCTCCAAGATGCAGAATACCATTCAATGGTCTTTGTACACTTTGCTTACAATTTTGGTCCTTTTGGACAAAAAAAAAAAAGTAAACATGGACTGAAATTGAAAATCATAAAAGAATAAAAATGACACCAAAATATGCTTCAAACTTTTTTTTTCGAAACAAACAACAATTACATGCACGAGGTGCACCAGTCGAGAAGGCCATCCACAAACAACGGAGGCTCGTCCCAACTATAAGAGCTCCCGTAATCACGAGCAGCCCGAGCAAAAGCATGCGCCAAAGCATTGGCGTTTCGACAAACCCATCTCACAGTATAACCCCTGTTTTCTACAAGCATCATTTTCCCAGCACGTATGTAATCACCAAATATAGATTCAGCTACCTCCTCCGATCGATAAGCTTCGCATACCACCTGTGCATCCGTCTCAATTTCAATGTTATCGTATCCAAAATCCGCAGCACACCTAATAGCCTCCATTATCCCCCACGCCTCGCCATCCTCTACGCGCAACAGTCCTTCCCGCAAATGTGTTCTAGCCATTATAAAAGCCCCGTGAGAGCTTCAGAATACATACCCAAATCCCGTCTGTAGTGCGTCGGCATAGAAGCTGGCATCAACACTTAACTTTATATGATCTGCTTGAGGGCGATGCCACCTACGACATCGATTTTCCGGCCTGTTACTAAACAGGGGCATTCCCATATCTTTCCATTCCTTTAAATTCCATGGTCCCAAAAACAACACCTCTGAAACAGACATAGCCTTTTCGTGCCATACTATTGAGTTACGACATCTCCACAAAGCCCAAGTTATGGCCACGAGCTTTTCCCCATCCTCTGTTGAAAATTGAGTAACAACCCTCCTAAATAGTCCAGGCGCTCCGTCAACCTGTAAACACATCTCCTCCATGGCACTCCATAGCCCTGCCTTGATCCAGCAAATTCTTGCAAACGAGCAATCAATAAAGAGATGCCATATAGTCTCTGTCATACCTGCTTCCTTACAAGTTGGACACGAGGATCCCATTCCCGGATACCATCTGTTCAGCTTATCTTTCACCGCCATAAATCCCCGAAAAAGTCTCCAGAAAATACCTTAATCCGGGGTGGGACTTTGAATCTCCACAATAAATTCCATTCCCTTTCCTCCTGCCTCTCGTTATCGTGCACCAAGTTATATGCTAATTTGTATGCCGATTTCACCGTATACTTCCCACTTCTCTCATAATGCCACACCAGTTAATCTATTGAACCTTCAGGACCAGGCGTCGTTCATAAAATTCTCTCGCACTCCCTCTCCGAAAAAAATTGTCGTAGAAGAACCACATCCCACTCTCTGGTTTCAGGGATTAAAAAATCATTAACCACCATGTCTTCAAATGAGGCTACCGGTGGCATTTGAATAGTGAAAGAGGCATCATCATCTAACCACGGATCTCCCCAGAACAAAACCCTATTTTCGTTCCCTACCTTACACCTTATCCCTTTCCTAACCAGACCCTGGGCTGAGTGAATTCCGCGCCACGTGTAGCTAGGATTATGACCAATATTGGCGTGTAGGTAATCAGACAGTGGATAATACTTTGCCTTCAGAATTAGCCCAATTAATGAATCTGGATATTGGATTAGTCTCCACCCTTGTTTCCCCAACATGGCTGCGTTAAAGAGATGAAGGTTCCGAAACCCCATCCCTCCTTCAGCCTTTGGACGACATAATTTCTCCCACGATTCCCATTTAACTCTTTTTTTTGGATCATTTTCATGGCCCCACCAGAAAGCATTCATCATTTTGTGTAAATCGTCTAGTAGAGTAGATGGCAACTCGAACGTGCTCATACAAAAAGCTGGTATGCTCTGTGCCGCCGCTTTTAACAATACCTCTTTACCCCCTTTTGATAATTTTTTGTTTCTCCAGAAATGAAGCTTTGCCCACAGCTTATCTCTAATGAATTGGAATATCTCCTTTTTTCCTTTGCCTATCAACGTCAGCAAGCCCAGGTACCTACTCTTGTTGAGATTATTTGACACCCCCAAAATATCCTTCACATGTTGCCTCGTGTCCGGGTTTACATTAGAACTAGAGAAAACCCCTGATTTGCTGAAATTAATCGCTTGTCCCGAAGCCCTTTCATATATGTTTAAAATACCCTTAAGAGCCCCACATTCTTGGTTAGACGAACGACAGAAAAGAATTCTATCATCAGCAAACAAAAGATGACTTACAGAAGGTGCCCTATGACACACCCGACCTCCATGGAGATCACCCCGTCTATTTGCCCGATTAAGTAAACTTGACATCCCTTCCGCGCAGAGGATAAACAGATAAGGCGACAAAGGGTCCCCTTGGCGAAGGCCACGTCCCGGGATAACAGGGCCCACAATCGAGTCATTCACCAAGAATGAATAGGACACGGTACACACACACACATCTGAATCCAATGCACCCATTTATCACCAAACCCCATTTTCCTCAAAATGTCCAATAAGTACTTCCAATCAACCCTGTTGTAGGCTTTTGAGATATCAATTTTTAATGCAACACTTCCTTCCTTCCCTTTGTGCTTATTTTTCATAGAATGAAGAAGTTCGAACGCAATGAGGACGTTATCCTGAATCATACGCCCCGAGATAAACGCTGACTGGGACTCATCAACTAGTGAAGGGAGAACTCTCTTGAGGCGATTACACAACACTTTAGAAAGGATTTTATACACAACGTTACATAAAGAGATGGGTCTAAGGCCTTTCACAGACTTTGGATTATCACACTTAGGCAAGAGTACCACATTGGTATATTTTAGATTGTTCGAGAAGTCACCATTTTCCAACCACTGCTTACACGTCGTTATTACATCCGGACCCAAAATGCTCCAAAACTTCTTATAGAATGCCAGATTAAAGCCATCGGGACCAGGTGCTTTATCATTATGCATTTGGCTTATCGCCAGCTTGAACTCATCATCATCAAACTCAGCCTCCAACACTTGATATTCCTCTTCCGTGATACACGTTTGCACCGTTTCCACAACGGTCGCTATGTCATTTTCATTATCCGAGGCTGTAAACAAATTAGTGAAATATGACTTCACCACATTCTCCATATCCAACTAGCTATCCACCCACACATTTTGGTCGTTAAACAGACCCACTAATTTCCTCCTCTTCTTCTTAGCCGAAGCAATTTGATGGAAAAACTGCGTATTAAGGTCCCCTCCCTTCAGCCAAAGAACCTTAGCACGTTGTTTCCAATGTTGTTCCTCTTTGATGAGCAAATTTGCAAGATCAATTTTGGCCTGATGAAGCCTCTCAATCGAAGCCTGGTTTCTTGCGGACTGTAAGTTTGCAATTTCCGCCTCCAAATCACGTTTATTCCGCAACCAAACCGTAGCCAAGTGACGACCCCATTCTCCCAAGACCTCAGTTGTTGCCTTGAGACGATGAAGGATCTCAAAGTCTCTAAAACCTTGCCAGCAGTTCGATATCACTCTCCCAACATCCGGCTCATCTAGCCATTTATTTTTTAAACGAAACTGTCTACAACGCGGTATTTCAACGACCGACTGCACCTTCAACACTATGGGAGTATGATCTGAAATTGGGGCTATCAGATTACGGAGCACTCCATTTGGAAATTTCCTAAGCCAACTGGAATTTGCCATCGCTCTATCTAATTTTTCCTCCACCCGATTCCTCCCCATCCGCCCACTATTCCACGTGAAAGGATAACCTGTTAGAGGGACGTCGGTTAAGTTGCAATCCGATACCACCTCCCTAAAACCCTGAAAAAGCCAATTTGGGTAGAAAGCACCACCTTTCTTTTCCTCAACCAAAAGTAGGTTATTAAAATCTCCCATTATTACCCAAGGCAAAGAATTTGCCGCAGACAGGGTCCTGAGCAAATCCCATGAGAGACGCCTTCGTGCACGTTCAGGGTGACCATAAAAACCCGTAAAACTCCACTCCCCATTCCCATCAGAAATAATTGTATCCACATGGTGGTTCGAGTAACTAGAGATAGAACACATCGAAACATTATTCCACAACAAACATAACCCACCACTATGACCACGACAATCAACAGTAAACGCGCAATCATAACCCAAAGCAACACGGACATCATCATTTTTATTAGACAAAGACATAGTCTCAGAAAGGAGAAGTACATTAGGACGGTGAACTCTAACAAGTTCACGTAGAGCAGGAATTGCAGCAGGATTACCCAATCCTCTGCAATTCCAACTTAAGCAGATCATTGATCCCGGCAGGCCCCAGTGCCTGGGCGTGCTGATAAAAAATGGTTGTTTTCTGTGACTACATCATCCATATCTTCAATGTCATCATCTGCTATCTCCCCTTGTTCTATCTCACGTATTTGGAGCTTATTCTTACCAGTTAGGACACGTTGGCGCTTCTTTTTGTCATTAAGGGCTTTTGCGTCATTTTCTCCCAAGTCAATAGTGGTGTTGACTCGTGCATAGCATGGGTTTGTATATACTCCATCTTTGGTAACTCCCATTTCCAAATTAAATGGCGGGTTCCATGCAGCATAATTTCCATCTCCATAATTTGCGCCAGATTTCTTCCCTTCATTCCCAGAATGGGTTGCTTGATTTCCGGCCATCACTATCTTTCCATGATTAACGCCCATCGGATTCCCACGGTTCTTGCCGGAATTTTCCCCGCCTTTGCTATCCGTCTCATCACCCCATATGTCATCTCCCGCTTGCCTCAACCAACGGCTATTCGTCCCGACCTGGGCTTTCAGAGGCGCCGCCTTTAGAGAGGTATCCCAACCCCATTTCACTTCCACGCCCCCTGCCTTGAAAACCTCGTCACAGTAACTCTCCTAGTGGCCAAGTCTACCGCACACGAAGCAAAAGATTTGAAGACGCTCGTATGCAAATTCCAACATCACAGATGTGTGCCCTGTAATGAGGCGTTTCTGTCTTTTCAAAGGTGCCATCACGTCAATCTCCACTCGAATCCGCATAACCGAAAGCCACGGTGCCGATCTGCTGTTATCATCTTATTCCATAAATTTCCCTATGAAATTGCCCACAGAGATTCCCAATTTCTCTTTAAAGTACCCCACTGGAACTTTGCGGATTTGAACCCAGAAAGGAAGTTTGGTCAAGGGAATTTGGTGTGGAATTTCGCCGACTTTCAGGTGGTGCAGAAGCACCGGATGTGACCCGAATGACCAAGGCCCCGTCGCCAAAACCCTCTGCAGATCCAGCAAATGAAAAAATTGGAACATAAACCTTCCGCTGCCTATGTCGCGAATCTGAACACCCTTCTTCGGCTTCCATAGATCAGCCATCCGGCCCTTCATGATATTAGGGTTGATAGGCTGATCCGTTAGAAATCTTCCTACCAAGCATAAGTCTGCGCCCTCCATAATCTCATCCGATTCCTCATTTTCCATAACCAAACCATCATCTTCATCAGCTGAGATGGTCAAATTTTCAAGGAGGGTCTCCATGGAAATACAAGCTCTCAACAAAGGAGAAAATCACACTCTCACAAGAGAGAAATACAAAACAGGTCCTCGAACCACTAATAAATAGACTGGGAGAAGAATCTCGTCATCAAAACGATATCCGTATGGATCCTCAAATTCGATATTCGAATTAAGAGTAGGATAGGCGCCCAAAATATCTCTTTTTGATCATGTATTTGGTTAGCGTTAATGTTCCTATCGTATTCTTAAATTGATATAATCGCAGGCGCCCAAAGCATCACTTTTCGATCATCTGCTCGGAAAGCGTCGATGTTCCCGCCGGATTTTAGAGAGAGGATTTTTTTCATATATTTTCCATATATTTCCATTGTTTTTTGCTTCAAACTTTTTTGAAAATTCATGAGTTCAAACATTTTATAAGAATATTAAACATTAAAATGAATGTTGCTAGTTTTTTAAGTCATAACATCATAATCAAGCATTTTTTTAAAATTAGAAAAAAGACCAAATTGAGCAGATTTGTGCAGAAATGTCACCTTTTAGGATGAATGCAAAAATTGTGGATAGGATTGCACTACAAAGATGATATTAGGCGGAAAAAAATTGTCCATTTATTATACTGATCTAACCTACAGAAAAAAAAAACCAATAGATACACAATCCATAAAAGATAAGAAGACAATTGAAATCATTCACAATGAAGAACATGAAAAAACATAAAATTGACATCTATAATGGATCTGCAATTAAAAGAGCAGATGGATAATCCAAATTCTTAATTTGGTCGTACCCACAAATTCTTCATTCCATCTTTCTCATAATTTAATGCTTATCAGGTTGTATGTAAAATCATTTTCATATCTCTATTATTTTTATGAGAAAATGAAATAAATGAACCCCTCAACACTGTACAAGAAAATCAGAAAAGTTACCAATTGTGACATTTTATTTGAAAAAGTAAGGATCCTTGAACTATTTCTTGTGTTAGTAATAAGGAAACTTCACCAACAATGCAGTCATTTTTTTGGAAAATGCTCACAGGTTCATTCTTCAAGCTCACTTTAAGGAATTTTGATTCTAGATTTTTCTAATTATTTGAGGAAATTGAAGCCACAACCAAACTGGACACCATTGAAAGGTATAATTATTCTAAATAAATAATTCAAATTATTTTCCGTAAAAATTAATCAAATATAATTTTACAACATACATCTTAAATTTGAAGATGTTCGAGGTCTTGATTCGCTTGTGTAATTATTTCCTTTGTAGAGACAAAGATTAAATCAATCTTGATACTATCAAACAATACCAATTTAAGAAAGACATAATTAATTTTGAACATTAAAAAATTATTTATCGACTAACTCCCACTTTAATTAGAGATTTTAGAAAATACTGAGCATAAATTGTTACTAAAAGAGTACATCACTTCAGTGAGTTTGCGAGATAAAAGTGTTGTAAATCATAACCATTTAGTATATTACTATATCACTTTAACTTATTTTTTGCGTCAACAATGATTTATGAACATTGAAATTTGTTCATAAGACACATTCCTCCAGTTTAATAGTTATTGAAATAATTGGAACAGTTTACTGCAAAACTTGCTAATAACCAAGTTATGAATGTGAGAAACTATACAGAAAAAAAAATTGCATATGCTGATAAGCTTAATTGTATAAAAAAAACAACGCCTGTTCTTAATGATCAAAATTATACATCATCATACTTTCAAAATAAAATTAGTAAAAAAAGTTAGCTTCTCTTGCGAACCCACCAACACCAACCAACATCCATTTTGGAGATCAAACCATGCACTTGCCTCTTCTTTTCAAGGGCACAACCAACCAAGTGACACATGCATATTTTCTTAGTGTCTAAAGAACCAAAATCTCCACATTCATGAGGCAAATAAACCATAATTTTTTTTAAAAGAAAATCAATTTTTGTGTTAAAATTGGAAACACAAATTTACGTATAAATGGTTACAAAAATCAGAAATAATTGCACAAAGATGAAATTAAGTGTATCGATTCTCAAATTTGTCATATCTGCTAGACGAAATATATTAAATCATAATTAAGAGCTCCTTGAACATCTGCTACATAATTTTATAATAATTAATAATAAAAGAAAACTTAAATGTTATACAAATAAAGTATCTTAATTAAATAGGATACACTATTAAACATATCTAATCTATAAGATATTAATTGAGAGGTCAACTCGCTTATTTAGCTTGAAAAATTACAATCCACTTAGTAACTTATTGCCTCCAAATTGGAAGAAAAAAATATGAGATACAATAATCAAGTTGCTATTACAATAGTAAAAGAAAAAAATATCTCAAAACGTGTAAACAATTTCTTTCCCTTGCGCGTCTGTCTAACAAAAAAAAATCATATATACGTATTCCAAAATAACGCATTATACTCCAAGATATTCTACGATAAAAAAGATACGACAAATTACTCAATATCATATTACTAAATTATTATATAATTTTTCAATTACATTTAACATCTATTACAAATCTCAAATTTAATTTTAAACCCAAAAGAAGTGGGCTGAAAAAACTAAGGTCCATTAAAATATGGCCTTATGAAATAGCGGCTCAAGCAAACTTGACCCAAATCAACAGAAGCCACGCCAATGCATCCGAAAGATTTGGTAGCTATTGACGAAAACTGTAAAAAGACCTTAAAACACACTTAAACAAATTCGATGGAAACAATAATCAATATGAACCAATAAATTGAAAATATCACAATTATCAAATAAATAAATAAATAAAAATTATATGGAAAGACGTTTTAAAATCATCAACAAAATTATAAAGAGGAGAGGAGACAATTGACGAACCTGAGCCCGAGCGGTCGGCGAGCTAAGAAAAGTAGAGAATGAACTATAAAGAGACGACTTAATTAACAAATGTATCCTTGAATTAAACCACTAATCTGGTGTGCGGATTATATCAATAATCATTGAAGGTCATGTTAAAAGAAATGTATTAATATTAAATATAAAAGTCAAAACATAGTTATATACATATAAAATATTAATTGTTTTGTTATGTTGGATAATTGAAAATTGAACAATTTTATATAGATGTGTCTAAAATTGGTATAAAGAAAGTATTAAGTCAAATTTATTGCACAAAATTTTGTATCCATGACCATCATTTAGGAGTAATTCTAAAAATTGAGAAAAAATAAACCTTTTCTCTAATGTTTAATTTGTACAATTAAAGTTTATATGGTTTATGGCATGTTACATGGTGTTTATGTGCCTCATTAATTTTGATACTTCATGTTAAAAAGTAAGAACAAATAATGAGATGTTCATATATATATATATATAATCGATAAATATTTTAATTATCAATTCATAAAATTAATTAATATTCAAGAACTATTTAATTGAAATCCAAACATTATTTGTTCAAATCTATAGTGAAACAGAAAAGTTAAAGCAACCTAAACATATGGACATATTTTTTTAATTAATACATCAAACCTTATATAATCAACAATATTGAAAATATTATAGATAAGAGCTTGTATAGTATATTATTTTTAAATATATATATATATATATATATAAACATAAATATACATATATAACAATAATCGACTTTGAATTTTATTATGATAGTATTTAGATAATCTTTCCTTTATTTATAATATTTAATGCATATTAATTTGCATGTTAATTATATCTTGATATATGATTTCTGTCAAATTTAAAAACTAAAATAATAAATTAATTTATAATCACCAAAATATTTATACATACTTGATAAATTTATATTAAGATGCATTCATTATTTGATGAACAACCATGTAATTATTTTAGAACTTCTTCATTTAATTTTATTGATTTTATGCCCATTATATATTGGAAATTTTAAAGTATGGTGTTTGATTTATATTATAGCATACTGAATGAATTTAAATTTTGTAAAGTTGATATAAATATAAAGGACAATTAGTAAAATTAAACAATATTGATATTTAGATATAAGAATAAAAAAGATAATAATATACCATGACATTAATACATTAATTAGTATATATGTAAATGGATTTTTCAAGGGAAATAACAATATTATTGGTTAGCTAAATCGATCTCAATAGTAGCAACAAATCACTACAAAGATGCTAATTGACAACATATATTATTCATTTTCTATAAATATTAAATATCACTCATAGATATGATCATAATAATGATAAAAATATAGATAAAAAATACAAAATAATGTGTCAACATAATCAAAAGTCGATGATAGGAAGTATAGATGGATGGTCATCTCTCTTCCTTATTTCCTTATAGTATTCCACGTTCTTCTCTTCAGTATTAATGTCATATCACACAAAAATTTGAATAAAACCCTCAAAATCTACAAAATCCAGTAATATGATGAATAAAATTTATAAGATCAGTATAATCAACGAATGAAAAGAAGATGATACAAAAAAGAACATGGTGAAGAAAAGAAGAATAAAAAAGAAAAAAGAAAGAAAGACTCACCTCAAAATGATGGAATAGAAGATGATTAACAAAAGGTCTTTATATAGGTGTGTGGTTTGTAACGTATGAACTAATCATGCATAATTAGGCGGTTTTTATGGTGATATTAGAATTAGAGGTGTGAGTAATTAATTTAATAGTCAAACTTACCATGTATTATAAAACATAATAAATAAACGGTCAAGATCATTTCAATTTTAGATCAAGGGCCAAGAAAAAAAGGCGGGAAACCAAAAAAGTAAAAATGTAGGTGTATTATATAGTTATAGATATGATATAATTTATTTGCTGAGAGCATCCTCTTATACATTGTTTTTTCAGAAAAAAAATATTACTCTAGCCCATCAAGATAAAAAGATTCTAGCTTCATATATAGCTTCTAACTATTATTGATAAACCAAATTCAGCATAGTGACACCACGTTAATTTACGCAAATCTCAATTAAATCAGATTATTTTATTTTAAAATTGTGCACTCTCATTAAAAATTATTTAAATTAAATTTTAATCTATCTAATTAAATTATATACTTTTATTTTTATTATATTTATTTATAAAAGATATGATATAATTTTATTTTTATCATATTTATTTATAAAAATATGATATAATTTTATTTACGCCCTATATATTTTTTTTTTCTTTTCTTTTTTGCGAAAGGCACGCTCCATATTTTCAATTGCATATTCGTGGCATGGACCCTGGATAAAATACTATATGATTCTTTTTTTTTTTGTTGGACTCCAAATATTATATGATTCTTATATTAACTCCCCATATGTCATTCTTTCAACGGGTCCTTATATTCACGCCCCCACCCATGTGATTTTTCTAATTTGAAAGTAACTTGAATATTTTAAATTGATTATGAATATTTATTGTTATTATGTAATTATTTTATATGTTACAGGAAGTTTTATTATATTATAAAGAGTATTGAAGTAAGTAATTTGAGTTTTGAATTATAATTTGAGTTTTTTTTTAATATTGTAAGGAATATTAAGTTAAATAATTTGAGTGTTGAATTCGTTATGAGAAATTAACTTGAATTTTTAAATTGGTTATGAATGTTTATTGTAATTGTGTAATTATTTTATATATTGCAGAGAGTATTGAGGTAAGAAATTTGAGTGTTGAATTATATTTTGAATTTTTTTTTATATTGTAGGAAATATTAAGATAAGTAATTTGAGTGTTGAATCCGTATTGATAGTTTATTGTAATTGTATAATTATTTTATATATTGCAGAGATTTTTTTATTTTTTATTTGAGTGTTGAATTAGTCGTGGAAAATTTCTTCGTCTTTTATGTTCTTAGTAATCATTTTAACTTGATAAATTTGTTAATCTAATTTTGTTTTTTATATTTAATCTAATGCGATTCTTCTAATGTATTAATGGATTTGTAAATTAAATTTTGTGTTGTTTTGGAGGGAGTAGCTTTTTTTTTTTTTACTATGGCCCCTGTTAACAAGAAATTAATAAACTCAACATAATCTTACTAATAATTTTTAAAGATAGATTCTCATTTTAAATTACTAAAATCTTTAAGATATAAAATTCTAACATAATCTTTCTAATATTTTTTAAAAATATTAAATTGTTAAAGTTATATTTACCAAAACAATAAATTTGGAACTAAATTAGCGTTATACACGAATATTGGTATCTAAAATTTAAAAAAAAAAAAAGACATATCTTTTGCTATGATCTAATCTAATTATATCATCTACATGGATAATCTAATCTAATATAATTATATCATCTATAATATTTTTTTTCTTTCCATCGCCCTATTTTTCCTCAACAAACCATATGATATGAGATAATCCAATAATTTCATCGTTTTCTACTTACGTGCATAAATAAATAAATAAATAAATTGAAATATACCATCTCTGAATCCTATGACCTTAAATGTATAATTCTATGTTTGGTTTTTTTATTAATCGAAAATATTATTTTGTTTTATATGGAGTATTAATTATTCAACAAATTACTATGAAACAGTTAATTGATTTAATAAATATCAATATTAATCTTAATATTATATATTGGTAAACCCGATTCAACTTATGTGGCGAAACCACGTCAGTCTGCGCAAAACCCAATTCAACTAGATTATTTCATTTTAAAATCGTGTACTCTCATTAAAAGTTATTTAAATTAAAATTTTAATCTATCTAATTAAATTATATATTTTCGTTTTTATCATATTTATTTATTAAGATATGATACGCTAATTTATAAATATATATTTATATTCTTCATGTATCTTTTTAGATCTTATATGTAGCCGACATGATTAAAATACCACGTCTAAATTAATACTAAAATATAACGAAAACATATCTTAAGAAAAATCATAATATAAGACGACAATCATGAAATAAATAAATACATTTGATAAATATATATTGTATATATTGCAAGGAATATTGAGGTAAATAATTTGAGTTATGAATTTGTTATGAATGTATATTATAATTGTGTAATTATTTTGTATATTGCATGGAGTTCTATTATATTGCACAAAGTATTAAAGTAATTCGAGTGTTGAATTAATTGTGGATGAGTTTCTTCTAATTTGTTCATAGCTTCTAATATTCACGTTTTGTATATATTGCAGAGAGTATTGAGGTCAGTAATTTGAATTATGAATTCGTTTTTAATTTTATGAATTTTTTAATTTGATTTTATATTGTATATTTAATGTAATTTTATTATTTTATATTGCAGGGAGCATTGAGGTAACTAATTTGAGTTATGAATTGGTTATAAATATTTATTGCAGTTTTATATTTATTTTGTATATTGTAAGGAGTTTTTTTATATTGTACAGAGTATTGAAAAAATGTATTTTGAGTGTTGAATTAGTTCTAGAGGAGTTTCTTCTAATCTATTATATTTAATTTTATTTTATTATTTTATATTGTAGGAGTATTGAGGTAAGTAATTTGAATTATGAATTGGTTATGAATGTTTTTTGCAATTGTGTGATTATTTTGTATATTGCAGGATTTTTTTTTATTGTACGGAATATTGAGATAATTAATTTGAGTGTTGAATTAATTGTGCAATAGTTTCTTTTAATATGTTCATAGCGATTAATATTCACGTTTTGTATATATTGCAGAGGGCTAGATCTTGTATGCACCCGGGTGTACCGTGCACTCATAATGCATTTTAGAAGCGTGCAACTTGTTATGCTGAAAAATGCGACTTATTTACACAGAAAAGTGCAACTATTAATATGGGAACATAGTTGCATCTTCTGTTTGGAATAGTTGCATGTTTCTATTTTGTATAGTTGCACGCTTCTAAAATACACTATGAGTGTATGGTGCATCCGGGTGCACATGAGACCTACTCATTGCAGAGAATATTGAGGTATATAATTGGAGTTATGAATTTGTTATGAATGTTTATATCATTTGTGTAATTATTTTGTATATTGTTGGGAGTTTTTTTTTTTTTGTATTGCACGAAGTCCTGAGGTAAGTAATTTGAGTATTGAATTTGTGGTTGAGTTTCCTCTAATATGTCCATAGCTATTAATATTCACATTTTGTATTTATTGCAAGGAGTATTGTGATAAATAATTTGAGTTATGAATTCGTTTGCAGAGAGTTTTTTATATTTCATGAAATATTGAGGTAAATAATTTGAGTGTTGAATTAGTTTTAGAGAAGTTTATTTTAATATGTTCATAGCAATTAATATTCACGTATTGTATATATTGCAGGGTGTAATTGAGGTAAATAATTTGAGTTATGAATGTGTTATGAATGTTCATTCTAGATTTGCTCTGAGTGAAGTGGCAGACACTTGCCTTCATATGAATAATTTTTGTAATGGTGATAGCGTAGAAGTCTTGCAGGCAACTGCAAACCTCTCGCCACTTTAATGACTGTATTAGAATTTTATCTTTTTTTTATTATTAAACTCATTGATATAGCAATAATATCAACTACAAATATTTGTTGTGTTTTGGTCACGATATTTTATTTATTTATGGGAAGATATTTTTTTCCACCCCACAACTTTATCACTTTTGATATTGGTCCTTTTGATTTATTTTATTTAAATTTTCCTCCTGTAACTTACAGACTTTTTGTCCAAATCATCAGGCGAAATATCATAATATTCTCAAGTTGCTGAAAATCACATCTTCTTCCACATGTTAAGCGGAAAAAAAAAGATAACTTTGTAACTATTTTTATTTTGATTATATATATATATATATATATATATATATATATATATTCATTTATGCAAAGTTAAATATGTCATATTAACTTATCTTTTGTTTATCATAATATGTCAAATCGCGCGTAGATATGATTAGCTATAACTTTTTAAAATACTTCAAACAACAAGATTTTTCAAAAAATTTAAATAATAAATATTTTTCATTCACAATATAAAAAATTTAATTCATCTTTTTGAATTGTGAAATTTTTCATAATAAATAAATAAAACGTTAGAATTTCTTTTATAACATCAAAATTATTTCAACCCCACGTAATACGCAGGTATACGAACTAGTACTATATATTGGTAAACCTGATTCAGCCTATGTGGCGAAACCACATTAATTTTATAAAAGCACAATTCAACCAGAATATTTCGTTTCAAAATCGTGCATTCTCATTAAAAGTTATATAAGTTAAATTTTTAATCTATTTAATTAATTAAATATTTAATTATTATCATATTTATTTATAAAGATCCACTCCTATTATCATATTTATTTATAAAGATCCACTCCTAAAAATCCATGCTTAATTTAAAATTAGAATATAAATCTATATCTTCTCTTAGATTATAACACGGTATTAAATTATATTCCACATTCTTAAAAAAATAAATCAAGAACATATGGGCTCAGTTGGTGTACAAAATTTAGCATCTCATCAACAAGATAGCATTGTTCGCTCAGTGGCCAACTTTTCTCATGATTTTTGTTCATATATATTTTTTATAGCAATTCTTCTAATTTAATAAATTTGTTAATTTAATTTAATTTTATATATTGTAGGAAATATTAATGAGATTAGTAATTTGAATTTGCAATTAAATATGAATGATTATGACAATTCTTTTTATGATAATCAATATTAGTTTGTATTGTATATTGCAAGAAATAATTTTTTTTCATAGGTTTCTTCTTTTCTGTTCATAGCAATTCTTTTAATTTGATGAATTTGTTAATCTAATTTTGTTTTGTACGTTGTAGGGAATATTGAGGTAAATAATTTGAGTGTTGTAGTAGTTGTAGAAGAGTTTCTTCTAACCAGGTGGTTTAGCCTACCTGACCATTGGGCTCCTCATTTGAGTGGGAGACCTAGGTTCGATTCCCTTTGGGAACGAATTGGAGTTATGAGAGTTATAAGGTGGATTGATGTAGGTCCCGAACGGGTTTTGTGATGGTGGAAGTCTAGAGGGGAGGTGTGAATAAACTTCCAAAACTTTTTGTGCGGATCAGGTGTGAACTGCAGATTACCCGATCAGAGTGCTAGTGTGTTGGGAAATTTAGTTTTGATGAAAGTTCCAAAAACACATGTAATAGGACCAATCCACACATTAGACCGATGTTTATATTACCGCTTATAGGAGACCGCTTGATAATGATTGTATAGAACAACCGATGTAATAGATAGGTCACATATTGAGGGGAACTCAATATGTATAGGTCGATCTGAAGATTCGTAAGATAAAATATCCGGGCGGAATCTGCAAAACCGTAATTTGAAGATCGATCGATCCGATCTAGTCGATAACTCAATTAAAACTTAGAATACTCAAGATCGGACTCAGAGGACCTACATCGCCGGAGTCTTTGAAGCTAAGTCAACAGCACCGAAGACTTATCGATAGATGATCGATCCCGATCGATTAAGTGAAAACCGATGTTTCATTCATACGTCGATGATCCGAACAGAAAGAATGTCAACCGTAGTTGGAAGAACAACACCGAAAGTAAGTCTTCCATCCAATAAGGAAGAGACACGTATGAACGGAGTCGATATCATGGATTCGATGATGCTTTTCCAACGGCCATAAATACATATTCACGCTTTTCGGCCATGCCGCCTCAAGACGCCACCACATCAAGCATTACCAAAAATAGCCTGAAATTCAAATTGCTCTCCAACGGCTCTTTTGATTTCAAGGTCTATAAATATGGGATCACACTTCAGAAAGAATACACGGAAATTATACTGGAAAAAGCTTGACAAAACAAAAATACTCAGATTTCCGCATCAAGAACACAAACAAGAAGCTTATTCTATATAGTGTTCATCCCATAAGTTCTTAGCATAGAAATCTTTTCATCTAAATTTATTAATACACAAGAAAAGATTTCATAGTTGGAACTAAAACAATCTTACCCAAACCCCAAGTTAGGATAAGTTGTTTAGCAAGATTTCGATCTTAATCTTGATTTTGGGATCGGTTGAGGAGAACTCTTAAAACATCTGTTGGTGTCTTGTGTTGGACTAACACACAAAACTAAGTCCATCGGTTAAGTTGGTTAAGTTGGTGCCCTTTGTTATAGGGAAAAGTGGACGTAGACCGGGTTTTGTCCAACCACTATAAATCTTGTGTGCCTTTTATTTGATTAATTTCTCTCACATCGCACAACTTTAAAAGCGCATACATATTCTAAGTTAAGATCGGTTAGCACCAAGCTTCGATCCGATTGAATTTTGTCAACCGATTAAAATACCAACTTTGGAATCTGATTTATACAAACCGGTTTTTCACATCGGGTAAAACTTAAGCTTCCGCGACACATTTAAACTTTTATTTTTTAATCGATAAGTTAGTTATCGATTTTTCACTTCGACTGATTTATCTTATTTTTCAAGTCTATTCACCCTCCTCCTAGATTACGCCCTCATACCTACAAGTGGGTATCGAATTGGTTCTCTGCACTATCATATCATCGATTCTTGAGGAAGAATCTTTGTGGTCAACCGAATTCTTGAAAAACCGCTTTTAAACTCATTCATTTTCCAAAATCACTTGGATAACACCTCGTAATCATGATCTCGCCGGTTCTCAACCGATTTAGTATGCAGATTGGGCCATATATATGTCCAACCATCTAGGCTCGTCGGTGGGAGAATGATGGAAGTCATCGAAAGAGGACCCATCATCATTTATCACGACAACCCCGCGATCGGAGGAGATACGACTTTGCCCCTTTGAAGTCTTGTATGAAAAAAAGCCCGGCCTTATGGATGCGAAGAGAGAGGAAATTACTCTAGATACTATCGCAAGGCATATTATCATGAAAAACAATGGATAAGGTCACCAAAGAAAAGATTAAGTATCTCAAATCATGAAAAGCAATGTGGGATACTCGCTGAAATTTGCGAGGAAACGAGCATAAAAGACAAATGCCTACAAGTTTAACCGGTTTCGATCTGCCCAACGAAACCATCAATGAACTCGATGGAAGAATTACAATGTCTATAAACAAGCGAGAACTTGGTAGAGATGTCGATAAAGACATCAACTACAAAATTCTAAGGTCCCTCACCAAGAAATGGGACATGAAGGTCACGGTAATCAAAGATTGCCGGGACATTTCAAAAATGAAACCAAGTAGCTTGTTCTTGAGTCTCAAAGCTCACGAAGTTCGACTTGATTGAAAGAGGTCAAAAGATGAGGTGTCTGTTTGAAGCCTCAACTTCAAAATCGCTTCAACCAAAGTGAATAACGAACCTATTTATAATGAGTCAAAAAATTAGACGCTTCCGCTTAATTCAACTTGGTAAGTATCGAAGATTTTATAAGGACTATCAACATAGCCGGGGACGTGATAAAATAATTTAAGAACATCCGATGATCGGGCGATCATAAAAAATTAGTCGACGGATTTCAGAAGAAGCTCGACTACTATCGAAAAGGGAAATCAATTCATCTTTCACCGGAAGAAAAGGAACGGTGGATCAAAATTTACTATAAATAAGACCGCCTGCATCTAACGCCAAGAGAAAGGGAAGAAAAGAGGAACAAAAAGAGAAAACGTTATAAAGACGGAAGAGCCATGGTTGTCGATCGTCCGAATTTTCTCCCCCTCCGATCTGGATACTCCTCTCGAGAAGACTTCAAAACAAGAAGTCTTTGACTTCTATGAAAATGAAGATCCGATATTCTCTTGACGATGATGAGATCCGCCTGAAAATCTTAAACCTCCAAACCTTTGCTACACCGCTATCATTAGCACACCTTTGGGAGATCGACCTGCAGCTCTACTTTGCTTGAAGATCTCTCAAATGCAAAGAGACACTTATGCTATAGTGGAAGTTCCGAAATAATCACCTGATAAAGAAAATGATCTATGTAAAGCCTCAACTTAGATCACCAAAATGTCTTTTAAAAACCGAGGAATTTAAAATTCTCAAAGTTAAAGCTTTATCGAATTCAAAGATCACCGCAATTAACAAATAGCAAGTTCGATGATTTCAAAATCCTACAAGCTAAATTCGATGAGCTATTCCAAAAGCATGAAAAGTCTAAAATCATCTCGAGGATAATCTGCGTAAGAAAATGGAAGTTTTTTCAAAATCATCTAAAACCGCTCAAGACATGAACGCCTATTTTTAACAACGATTAATAAGAAGGGACTTGGCTATGACAACCCTTCCATTCCTCAAAAGCCCCTACCGATTCATCTAAAAAAATGTATTCAGACGAAGTTTACAAAAGATACATCAAAAGCCAAATATGTATCTAATAAGGAAAAGGACCATTGAAAATCCGTAAGGGGAAACAAAATGAACCCCAACCGGTAAAGCATCAATCAACAGAAGAACCCAGTTCTTTCGAAGAAACATCAACCTAATCAAAATCGAGAATCGGAAAAGACAACCTTAAAAGAAGTACAATCTGAGACCCAATCAAGGTCACCGCCTAATAAGCATCTTCGATAAATCGCAAAAAACCACCTATGCCTAAAAGATATGAATCTTTTAATGGTAGCAATCGTACTACCCTTATAATCGAAATCTAGGGTCACTTACCAACCACAATATAAGAAGAAGACAAACGAAAAGGAAAATCCCAAATCTTCTAATTCATCCATTCACACTAATAATCATACAAAAAAACAGAAAGATATAAAGAGATGTATGATTATGTTGATGTATGGAGACAAATCAGGCCTTCTAATCTAACCGATCACAATAAAGTGCTCGCTTTGTATGGCTTCCCAAAACTAATCCTAACCCCTCGTGACCCAATCCAAATAAAACCCGATTTGCAGGATCGCGTGGGTCCGCCAACAAAGGAGGTGTGCAAGCAACTATCTCACATCGATAAGTGGATGCTCAAGGCACATGACCGAAGCAAACATCTCCTCGCCTCTTAGAAATGTAGGCCCGCGTGTACTTTCTCGGTGATGATAACTTTGGCTATACCAAAGGGTTCTAACCTTAGAGAATAACGATGTACAAATAATTCTCGTATTTCTAAAGCACAACCTATTATCGGTTTCACAATTTTGTTAATTTGTTGAGTTCTCGAATTTTTATCAAGAATCGAGCCACTCAAATGATTTTGCTAATCGGTTCAAGGAAAGGGACGATCTACACAAATTGATTGGAACAGTTGCCCAAGAAATGCATGCTTAATTGTCAAGAGTTCCAAAAGTAGCGAATTAGCTCGCACAAAAAAGAATGAGCCATCCCCGAACTTTAAAACTCTTAACAAAATAAAGAAGGATGTTCTAATTCCGATGAAGTATTTTCAAAGGATCGGACATATGACGAATTCAAAGCTTCATTCAAGGAATTCGGATAATCAATATATGGATCTATTTGTACCCGGTTACACGGTGTCTCAACGGACGCAAATATACTCTAGTAATCGTGGATGATTATTCCAAGTTTACAGGGTTATATTCTTACACAAGAAGAATGAGACGACTACGAAGATACCCGAAATTTTTTAAAAATGAGAAGGGTGTCGATGTAGTAAAAATCGATCGATAAAGGTCTTTTCAAACTCTTTTATTCTTGATTTTTTGCTCTAAGTTTGGTATACTGAGATGAAACATCACCGCGAGGACGCCTCAACAAAATGGAGTAATAATTCTTTTTTAATTTAAATTTAACATGATATACCAAGCCGTTTCGGCGTAAGAATTGCCATACTCGTAATCTTCCGACTATTCACTACAAAACACCCTATGAACCGTGGAAGGACAGAAAAAACCTCGTGTCTCTTACTTCCATGTTTTTGGGTGTAAGTGTTTCATACACAACAATGGGAAGAGTCAGTTGAAGACTTTTGAGGCCAAGTCAGATGAGGGTATATTTCTAGGATATTCCTCATCTAGCAAGGCTTTCAGGGTCTACAACAGACGAACCCTACTTGTGGAAGAAACACCTCATGTAGTCTTTGATGAAGCATCTTCTGATCAAGAGAAATCTGCCGCAGAACAAGATGTACCTGATCAACAAGAACCTGATGTTCAGAAAATGGATCAGCTAACGATCAAGGAAAAAGAATCAGAAACTGTAACAATTTACATTCCAGATCTAATGATTCACCAATCAATCTAAAGGTCGAACAACTGTCGATGAAGAAGTTCGACATACCGAGATAAGATCAACTGAACCATCCGGTTCGGTTAGGAACATCTGAAGTTCCTACGAACGGACATCGATTGATGAGTCCCAACATCAGCTGAGACTTGTTCTTATCAAGTGGATCATAACTCTGCTCCACTCCCAATCGCTAGTAATGAAATTTTATCAGAAACGGACGATGTTCTCCAAAACGCAAATCAGAACAGAAGGACCTGGATAACCAGTCATCCAACTGATCTGATAATCGGAGACCCATCTGATAAAGTTAAAACTAGATTTCAGATTGGTGAAAGTGCCATGTATTCTTTATTATACCTATGAAGAAGAACCAACAACGATAGAGGAAGCTCTACAAGACGCAAATTGGATTCTAGCCATGCAGAAGAGCCGAAACGATTCGTAAATCAAGTTTGGGAACCGGTAGACGCATCGAGCCATCAAGACGTTATTGGCACGAAGTGGGTCTTCAAGAACAAGAGAGATGAGAAAAACGTCATCACCAGAAATAAGGCAAGACTTGTTGCTAAGGGGTATTCACAATCGAAGGAATTGATTATGATGAGACCTTTGCACCCGCGCTCGTCTAGAAAGCCATTCGGTTTTTCTTACGGCGATCTTCCCCACGAGGGTTCATCGTATCGATGGACGTAAAGAGTGCTTTCTTAAACGGGTACTAGCAGAGAGGAAGTTTATGTCGAACAACCTCCGTGCTTTGAAAAGGGCAACCAAGTGTACCGTTTAAGAAAAGCTCTTTATGGCACAAAACAGGCTCTCGAGCTCGGTATGATACACTCTCTCGTTCTTGATCGAAAGTGGGTTCACTAAAAAGGAACAAAGGATGAACCTTATTCGGAATAGAAGATGGAAAAGATATTCGATGGTTCGGATCTCGTGATCGACATCATCTTCGGATCTCCTAACAAGAGTCTATGTGAAAGATTCAAAGAACCGATGCAAGGAAGTTCGAGATGTCCATGATGGGTCGATGAATTACTTTTACGGGTCTTCAAGTAAAGCAAAGTCTTGGAAGGATATTCATCTCGCCAAGCAAAAGTACACTAGGAATTTATTGGCTAAGTTTGGAGTTCAAAATTGTAAGGAAGCCAAAATTCCTATGATGACCGGATTCAAGATGGATCCAGATGGGGTGGTCGTAAACAAATCGAGGCGAATATAGGGCTCTCATTGGATCTCTACTATACCCGACCGCCAAAGAGACGATATCACTTTTGGCAAGAGGTGTATGTGCGGATTTCGAAAAATCCAATGATCACCACCTAGAAGCGAAAAGCGGATTCTTAAGTATCTGAAGGACAAGAAACCTTGGTTTATTTTACCCATCGATGATAATCTAGAGCTTAGTGGGTATTCTCGATTACGATTATGGAGGTTGCAAAATCGATGAAAAATCCACCTCGAAACATGCCAGTTCTTAGGAAGTAAAAAAAGCCGATCTCGTGGTTTTCATAGAAGCGCACATCGATTCTGACATCTACAATTAATATATGGCAGCGAAGTCTTGTTCCCAAACTGCTCTGCTTAGTCGGCCGTGGGATTATAACATTGAAGCTAACAATGTACCTATTTTACGTGATTTCTTTATTGCAATCACTTTCGTAATCCCGTTTCTACACCTGAAGATGCAAGCATGTGGATGTCGACACCATTTTATAAGAGATCATGTTGAAAAAGAAGAATATCGAAATGGAAAAGATTCATTTGACATCGTTGATATTCTAACCAAGCCACTAGCCGAGATCGATTCGAGAGAATTATGCAATGAAATTAGGACTTCGGATCTTGGAGAAAATGCACCTAAAATGTTTGACTTTAATGATCTCGAAACCACCGGTTAAGAGACTAACCAGATTGAAAAAAATCTTGAGTTTGGTATCTCAATCAAATTAAAAATCACCAAGGAACTGATGTGAGAAATCGGAAGATCAGTCAAGGAACTGATGTGAGAAATCGATCAGATCTACAGGATTAAAGGTCTATCAGTTTAAAGGAACCGACGGATTTAAGGTTTATCGACCTAAATGCTCAGTTTAAAGGATTATCCGATTAAATCAATTTGGTTATAAGTATTTCTTTGTGAGTCGATTTAGGCGATATTCAACAAGCAAGATTCGAGATTAACAATTAACAATCGCATAAGAAAGCGTAAATTTACACAACGATGAAATAACAGAACTTTTCATTGATAAAAACCCGAAGGTGAGGTTACATTACAAGTTGCAAGTACAAAAAGACCCGGAGGTCAGTACATAAATGTTAACCAAAAACCCAAACCCTAAACCCTAAACCTTCATCCAAACCCAAACCCGATCTACTGTGGGTGATTAAGAGGAGGAGAGAGAGACTTTAAGATCTTATGCTTCTTTTTCCCCACTTAATGCGCGAGGGGGGCTTGAAAGGTAATCCTACGCCAAGAACCGATGGACTCTCCAAGAGGAGCCTATTGATAGGATTACTAAGCCGGAGCCCTAAAAAGGGAGAGAGAAGAAGGGCTCTCCAAATGTTAAATGGAACACGTGTGCCAAAAAGAGTTGGTCATCGATCTCATGGGCACATGTGTTGCATGTTTTATACTACTAAGTCTCGGTTGATGGTAGTTACGCCATAACGATAGACACACAAGGTGCATACCAAAATGTCTTCTCGCTTGCAACAAAGTTCGCCCCATGGTGGTAGAGAAGCTTTGCAACAATCGTATGTGAAATCTTTTGACGATAACGAAAAAAAAGAATAAGGACGCAGGGTTGATCTCAGAAAAATTTAATTCATTGAAAAAGGGGTAAAAATATTTGCCTAATCTTAACCTGAAATAAGGGTTCACCAAGATACATGATTTCACAAAGAAAATAAGTATGGTGAATGGGTTATGTTGTGTAAAAAATAATTGGTCCAATTTATAGAGGCCAAGCAAGGGTGCAAATGCAAATTCAAGTTTTCAAAACCTTTTAGAGAAATCAGACCAAAAGGACAAATGTAGGAATCACGCCGATAATTGGATAAATTTACTACGGATTGACATATCGAGAGATTCGTGACGATAATTACGATGTCAAATCGCGCCAACTTAGGGAATAGAGACTACTATTCTAGACTAAGTTTTGGCGGTAACACTTATTCCAAGAATTGACTTGATCCGGAAGAATCGATTAGGTCAATCAAAATCGATACATTCGTTTTATCGATAAGAAAGATCACCGAGCTTAAAACCACAAATCGATGCATCGACCTATAGGAAATCGGGGCGTATTCAAGGAAGATCAGTTGAGCTTGAAACCTCAACAAATCGATCAAGTGAAGAAGATCAAAAAAGGATCGGTTGGGAAATTTTAAGGCTTAGGCAGAATACTAAGATCAACAAGTTCAAAATGGACAAGTAGTATTGACCGACACAATATCACCAACCGACACGCTTTTTTTTTTCTTTGTTCTTTACTTATTTATCTGGATCTTATCGGATATTGTTTACCTTCTCAACCCATTATCCGTGTGGACGTATTCTCTCGCAAATCATTTAATGCGACGTTACATGTATTAACCGCTATTGAACGTGCTTTTAAATCCAAAAGTTTTTTCAGACGTGCTTTCCTCGACCCTACGATCAAAACCGCGAATCGAGCGTTTAATCTTTTCAAACGGTTGATCTTCCAAATCTTGTCTTCTTTTTTTTTCCCTCCGCCTTTTATAAGGTTCATCAAAACCTACCGAGTTTTTTCTCGTGGTCACAAACTTGCATTCTATTCTCCTCGAAAACTCCAAATTATCTCTGTCGATTCAAAACGATTTCTTAGGTTTCAAAACTATCTTGAAAATTTGAATCGGTAATTTCTTTTACTTGATGAATCTTTCTTTCCGTTAAAAACCGTTGATCTCAAAAGTTTTTTTTAATGGTATACTGAATTTTGCTTCATCTTCTTGTTTTTTTCCGTTGTATAATATTGATAGTGATTATGCACAAATTTAATGAGTCTATCTTAAATCAGAGATGGCCACTCATGGACTAGGAAAGATTATGTGCAACTATGCGAATCGCAACGAAGATCTTTGAAGACAAGTTCGTTTCGGTTTGGAATCACTTTCCTTAGGTGGAACAAATTTCAAGAAATTTCGAAATATATTGCTCTCACATTTGCAATCCAAAGATGCGAAGATGAAGCACTACGCTTCTACAAAATTTGAGTGTGGATTCGAAAATCCAGAGACGAATCGATATCGTCGGTCGGCGGAAAAGAAATCGGATGACAAATGCAGACATCACTTTCGTTCAAATTTTGCCAAAGGGCGAATCTCACCGCACACTACAGGGAGAATGAGGACGAAGAGATCGAAAAGGAGCTCTTCGTAGAGGCCGACAAACATCGAAAGCCGGATTTATCGCAATGCTCAAAAGAAAGTACCGATCGTTGTTTGACATTCTCCAAGAACAATCATGGGCATTTCATTCACCCCGGATGCTCACATCACCAAAATGTACAAAGATGGTTTAATTGATGGAGCACGTAACATCAATTGGCACGGCTTCGAAAAGCCATCTTACTCCAAGAACACGATAAATTTGAGTCAATGAATCCAGCGCATCTACGAAAAAGAGAATAAGCAATCTCAACAAGGTTGCGCTTATCTTAAAGGACAAATCGCCAAATGCCGAATGGAATCAGGATGATCAAGTCCTACAATGCCTTCTTCATCAACTTCGCTATATATATGGGCCACCAGACGATGACAAGGAGCCCACTCCAACAAAATCAAGAAAGGAAAGAGCAAAAAAAGCGCCTCGCCCACACCGCTAATTAAGGCCTGGAGAAGAGGTCAAGAAGGCAAAGCAAGCTACCATGACTCGTACTAGAAGATGAGATAGAAGCGCGGAAATATATTACACAACAAAGAAACCCAACGAATCGACAGGGCAAGCTTCTCAACCCGAGGGCTCGCCAAACGATCTCGAGGAAGAAGCTCAAGTCGAACGATCTCTCCTCAACCTCGAAGCCGATTCACCGCCGAATTTTGTCTCTCTCTGCTAGTTCACCCGCCACCATAAATCAACCTTCATCAGGACAACTCGAAGCTTACCTTACGATGTGGAACCCGACACAACTCTTGCAGTCGAACCAATCGCATAACTTCCGCCTACTCAAGCCTGACGAGTTTCTCATCCAACGTAATGCATTTCCCGAGTCCAAAACAACAAAGACCATCACCGGAAAAATGGTCGACCGAGAATTGAACGAGAAATTGATTGTATCCACAACCGGTCGCCCATCCCGCTATCGAGAAGAAGTCATGGAGATCCTCACCGAGAGATCTCGATTAAAAAGCTTCTCGATCTTATTTTACTTGTTGAATTTGGGCGGTCTTGATGAGTTTGCAGATTTTGACTTCGATATGAGGAAGTCCGCCAAAGTGGGATCACCAAATTTGAGCTAATATCCGATAAATCTGAAAGCTCGATCCACGGAAGTTGGGATTGCCAGAAGAAGAAGAGCCGAGATCGCTCAAGAAGCTCCGTCATTTGAAGGATCAGTGAGTTTAGTGAACCGGTGTCATTTCACGACCAACCACCGGAGGCACAAACAATCTCGATCAAGTGATGAATCCAATTCCTACATCTCAAATCACCACGATCAACGAGATCGATCTTGTCTCAAAGATCTCCCGAAGAAGAAATTGAGGAGTGCTAATCGATTTTGGTCTCAAACAAATCGAAGCAATCGAGAGATCGCTTCTCCCAATCCATGACCACCATATTGAAATCGATTGACGACAAAAATTTAAACAGGATGGATCAAAAACAATCTTCTTTTTTTTGAGAAAAAAAAAGACTAGAGTTATCGAAGAGAAATTTGACAAAATGATTTGGACACTTTCATAATGGAATTGCCAAGACAGAGCTAATTACAAGCTGTTTCGTAATAGTCAAGCTTGAGTTTATCTCTGAGATCTCAACCCGTATTATCGATCCAACTTTGGTTCTCGACTTCCCCTCAATACTCTTTTTTGATCAAACCAAAAAGGGAAGGATCTGAGAAACCAACCGACACATCGAAGATCTCGACTCATACGGATAAGGCCCATGGACAAAGCTTAATGGCAAGAAAGGCCAATTTGGGACATCAAAATCTGTATTACTCGGACCAGAAAAGTCACTAGACCGCAGCCGCGACCCGATTTTTATAATTGAGCGAATGGTTTGTAAACAAAGTTCAAATCGAGGGCTAAGAAAGGATTGATTTAACCTTTGCCCAAAGAGTCGGCGAGATCATACCAAAAAATTTGACACGCTTAAGAGGTTTGAGGAATGGAATAAGATCGTTGAATGGCTTATGGATGCTTTTGTCCTTGATCTTGTTCCACAAGAAGAATCTCCGGATGATGAGTTCCTCAACCGTTTTAATAAATATCCGCACTTTTCAAGTATCCGGAAAATGAGGCCAAGCTTATAAATGTAAAGATATCTCGCCAAGAGTATGATCTGTTTATGGCTCATTTGATTGGCATTTGAGAGATTCTACTTTGACATCTTGAGCAAAACGCATAATCGATTAAGAGCAAAGCATTGTCAAATGGAAACTCTATCGTTTTCAACGCTCCACAAGATCGAGAGAAATGCCGGAAGGGTACAAGCCCATTGAAGAATCGGGAAGACGTCGAGGATCACCAATTTCAATTCAAACTTTTCCGATGTAACATGTAATCAACATATCTAATGAAAAGTTTATTTTTCTCGATCCCAAGACAAAATCTCTTTGTCTTTCCTCGATTATATGCTTTTTTTAATTTTCTATATTTATCAACTTGTTTGGTTTCTCGTGTTTTGGTTTCATCAAAAGGGGGAAATTGTTGGGAAATTTAGTTTTGATGAAAGTTCCAAAAACACATGTAATAGGACCATCGGACACATTGGATTGATGTTTATATTACCGCTATAGGAGACCCGGTTGATAATGATTGTATAGAACAACCGATGTAATAGATAGGTCACATATTGAGGGGAACTCAATATGTATAGGTCGATTTTTTTATCCGTAAAACCGTAATTATCATGAAGCTCAAACTTAGAATACTCGAAGATCGGACCGGAGAGGACCTACATCGGTAATCCGCGGTTTGAAGTTAAGTCAGCGACGCACCGAAAAGACTTATCGATCGATCATTTTCGACAAAAGTAACTTAAAATCGATTCATACGTTGATGATCCGATAATCAACCGTAGTTGGAAGAACAACACCGCAAAGTAAGTCTTCCATCCAATAAGGAAGAGACACGTATGAACGGAGTCGATACTCGCGGGATTCGATGATGCTCTCTCCAACGGCTACAAATACATATTCACGCTTTTTATGCCATATTCAAGATTTGAGCAAGTTAAAAATAAATTTTTTCAAATTGCTCTCCAACGGCTTTTGATTTCAAGGTCTATAAATATGGGATCACACTTTGAATACACGGAAATTATACGGAAAAGCTTGACAAAACAAAAATACTTTTCGCATACGAAGAACACAAACAAGAAGTTTATTCTATATAGTGTTCATCCCATAAGTTCTTAGCATAGAAATCTTTTCATCTAGTCATTGAGGTCGCTTATACACAAGAAAAGATTTCATAGTTGAACTAAAACAATCTTACCCAAACCCCAAGTTAGGATAAGTTGTTTAGCAAGATTCGATCTAGGGTTTCTAAGATTGATTTATTCGGTTGATTGAGAACTCTTAAAACATCTGTTGGTGTATTGTGTTGGACTAACACACAAAACTAAGTCCAGTGGTTAAGTTGGTTAAGTTGGTGCCCTTGTTATAGGGAAGAGTGGACGTAGGACCGGTTTGTTATAAATCTTGTGTGCCTTTCTTGCTTTGATTAAGCTGTTCTCACATCGCATTTAAAAAGCATACATATTCTAAGTTAAGATCGGTTAATAAACTTCGTCGTTTTGTCAACCGATTAAAATACCAACTTTGGAATCGATTTATACAAACCGGTTTTTCACACGGGTAAAACTTAAGCTTCCGCACACATCGCTTAAACCGATATTACCGAACCGATCGCTTTTGCTGAGCGACATTAAGTTGATTATCGATCTGAATCGATTCATTCGCTTTCTGATCGTTAATCGCTATCACATTTTTTTTTATCTATTCACCCTCCCTCTAGACTTACGCCCTCACAAACCCGTTTATTGCGATGTTCAATCTTCTTGAGTGCCCGAGGGCGTATCTGTCAATTTAACCGAATGGTGCGGAAGCTTGTTTTTACCCGTGAAAAACCGGTTTTATCAATCGATTCTTAAGTCGGCCAACCAGTTGATTAAAGTGTCAATCGATTTATGTATGCCGCTTAAACTTTTAAGAAAAGCAAGTAAATGCACACAAGACTTTTTTATAGTGGTTCGATTTAAAACCCGCCCCACGCCCACTCTTCTCTTAACACGAGGAACCTTAACCTACTTTAACTATATCCTTTTCAGGGATGGCGAGATGTTTACTGATTTACAAACTTAACTCAAGGGACTTATATCCTTTTCAGGATGGCGAGATGTTTACCGAAGTTCCCACTCGAAAGCTTAACCTTAGGATGGCCGAAATTTTTTTATAAGTTCCCACTCTACAAACGTAACCAAGGGACTTATATCCTACAAAGAGGATAAATGAGATGTTTAATGAGTTCTCACTTACGACTTGACCTAACTTTATGTTTGGGTAAAGAATGTTTGAGGGTTCCAACCGAAATCTATCCCGGTGCTTTAGGTAGCCAAAATGCTAGTGGATAGGATTTCTTGCTAAGACCTATGGGATGAACACTCTAAGAAAAATCTTCAAATGTAGTGTTCTTTGAATCGGAGAATTTGTTTGTAGCTTTAAATTTTTTGCTTGTTCTCACTTGATGGTTCTTTCGTTGGTCTCTCGCTTGTTGGACTCTACTTTTCAAAGTAAAGATCGATCCCATTTTATAGACCTCGAAATCAAAGAGCCGTTGGAGAGCAATTTGAATTTCGGCCATATTAGTAAATCATAGGATATGATTGTGGCGATACTATTATCGTTTGGCGTTGATTAAGCGCCATTTTTTCTGCTGTTTTTTATCGATCTTTTTGTGCATTGTTTTCTCCTTGAATTTTTTTTAGGCGATTGATATTCCTTTTTGTAGTCTTGATGCATCTTTTTATTGTCACTTGTGTGGTGAATAATCGATTTTGTTTATTGCATTGTCTTAGCTCAATATCATTAGGTTTGGTCTTTTGATCTTGGTGTCTCGAGCCTCGGTGTATTTGATCGTTAGCTTTTTTCCTCGTATTCATCCGAGTCTTCAATGTCTATCTGAGTCTTGAATCTTGATATTGATGTCTTCAATTTTTTTCGACTTCTTGTCTTCTGATTTGTGCTTAGCCATCTGATCATCTGACCTTATCTGGGTCATCTGATTCTTCAACCTGACCTATACATATTGAGTTCCCCTCAATATGTGACCTATCTTTTACATCCAGTTTCTATACATTTTAGGTTGGTCATCTTAATCTGATTCTAAGTCATCGATTAACAATGTAATTATATTACAACCTGTTTTGGAACTTCCATCAAAACTAAATTGCATATTTCCCAACAATTGACGATTTCGTGGAGTATTTGGGTGTTTGATGTACTAACTACTAACAACTAACATCTAACTTTGCTCGATCAACAAAAAAAAAAAATAGTTTCTTCTAATCTGTTCATAGCGATTAATATACATGTTTTGTATATATTGCAAGGAATATTGAGGTAATTAGTAATTTGAGTTATGAATTCGTTGTGAATGTTTATTTGCAGGGAGTATTGAGGGAAATAATTTTAGTTATGAACTGGTTATATTTATTGCAATTGTGTAATTATTTTGTATATTGCAGGGAGTTTTTTTTTTATATTGCACGGAGTATTAAGGTAAGTAATTTGGATGTTGAATTAGTTGTAGAGGAGTTTCTTCTAATCTGTTCATAGCGATTAATATTCACTTTTTGTATATATTAGCAGGGAATATTAATGTAAGTAATATGAGTTATAAATTCGTTATGAGTGTTTATTTGCAGGAAGTATTGATGTAAATAATTTGAGTTATGAATTGGTTATGTTTTGTGTAATTATTTTGTATATTGCAAAGAGTTTTTTTATATTGCATGGAGTATTGAGGTAAGTAATTTGAGTGTTGAATTAGTTGTAGAGGAGTTTCTTCTAATCTGTTCATAGCGATTAATATTCATGTTTGGTATATATTGCAGGGAATATTGACGTAAGTAATTTGAGTTATGAATTTGTTACGAATGTTTATTGCGATTGTTCAATTATTTTGTATATTGTAGGGAGTTTATATATATATATATATTGCACATAGTATTGGGATAATTAATTTGAGTGTTGAATTAATTATGGATTTGTTTCTTCTAATTTACTTATAGCGATTAATATCCACGTTTTGTATATATTGCAGGGAGTATTGAGGTAAGTAATTTGAGTTATGAATTTGTTTTTTATTTTATGAATTTTTAAATCTGATTTTGTGTTGTATATTTATTATTTAATTAGATTTTATTATTTTATATTGCAGGAGTATTGAGGTAAGTAATTTGAATTATGAATGTTTATTGCAATTATGTGATTATTTTGTATATTGCGGGGAGTTTTTTTATATCACACGGAGAGTATTGAGGTAATAATTTGAGTGTTGAATTAGTTGTGTAGGAGTTTCTTCTACTTAATTTGATTTTATTATTTTGTATTGCAGTGAGTATTGAGTATTGAGATAACTAATTTGAGTTATGAATTGGTTATGAATGTTTATTGTAATTGTGTAATTATTTTGTATATTGCAGAGAGTTTTTTTTATATTGAGTATTGAGGCAAATTATTGAATTAGTTGTGGAGGAGTTTCTTCTAATCTATTCATAGCGATTAATATTCATGTTTTGTATATATTGCATGGAGTATTGAAGTAAGTAATTTGTATTATGTGTTATGAATGTTCCTTCACTTACCTTCAAATGAATAATTTTTGTATTGGTGATAATATTCGTTTTATAAAGTCTTGCAGGTAATTTGAGGTATGCAACTTGACTTTTTACAAAATATTTTTGAGCTTGAGAGCTCCACTTGGAGTTTAACAGCCATTTTTTTAATAGCTCTCCAATTTGTCCCTTGAATGTTCTTCTATTAAAAAAAAAAATAATAGGTTTTGCGGTTAAAAACGATGTCAAGATCAAAGCTTTTTTAATAGCTCAAGTGGTCCCTAATTCTATAAAAAAAAAAAATAAAATAGCGTTAAAAAACCCAAGTCCAAGATCAGCTTTGAACCATTTGTCCTACTTGGAGAGCGATTTTGAACCGTTCTATAGAAAAGCTTGGAGAGTGGTTCATAACCGCTCTCCAAGTGAATTAATTTTTTTTTTTTTTTTTTGTGAAGCTTGTATTTTTTGTTTTTGTAAATTCTTTTTATGTACAATTCAAATATTTTATTCTTTAAATTCTCGTGTTATTTATTTTTAATATTCGTCTTATATAATGAGATTAACACAAACCCTTATGTAAAACTTGTTCATAATATTAAATTCATAATATTACATTTACGAACTTGTATCACTATTAATTCCTATAAATTAATACCTATAATATTTAATATTCTTATAAATTAATTCAATTTTGACTAAGTATTACTTATTTAGATAGAAAAGTACTATTACTTGTTTAAATAGAAAAGTATTACTTGTTTAAATAGAAAAGTTATTACTTGTTTAGATAGAAAGGTATAACTTGTTTAAAGAAAAGTATTACTTGTTTAGATGAAAAAATATTACTTGTTTAAAGAAAAATATTACTTATTTAGATAGAAAAGTATTGCTTGTTTAAATAGAAAAGTATTATTTGCTTAGATAGAAAAGTATTATTTGTTTAAATAGAAAAGTATTACTGCTTGTTTAGATAGAAAGGTATAACTTGTTTAAAGAAAAATATTACTTTGTAAGATGAAAAAGTATTACTTGTTTAAAGAAAAATATTATTTATTTTGATAGAAAAGTATTAATTGTTTAGAAGGAAAAGTATTACAAGTTTAAAAGAAAGGTAGTTAAAAAAAAGTACAAGTAAAAAATATAATTTTAATTTAATTTAATTAATTTTAATTTAAATTTATATAAAAAAATTATTATATAAAAATGTGATTGAATTAATAAATAAGATAATTGAAATAAAGAATTTTAAAAAAAATGTAAGAAAAAATGATTTTTAGAACATATAGAATTAATTTCATTAAGTAAACGCAAGAAAGCAAGTGCCCGAGCGGAATTGATCCCCGCTCAGGCGCCCAAAGTCCCGTGTTCGGTCCCCCATGGGAACAAATAATTGCCTCAATTAATTGATAGACTTGGTGGCTTATATATGAGATGCTTGGTGGGTTCGTGCCTAAAAATCGATTTTTTTAAAAAAAAAGTGTTGGAGAGCGGTTAAAAACCGTTTGTCAAGTCTTGATTTTGGACAACGGTTTTTTATCAGCTGTCCAAGCTTGGACAGTTGTTACTTGAAGAGCGGTTATAACAGCTCTCCAAGGTCATTTTTCACAGCTGTCCAAGCCCAAATGTGTATTAGTGACTGCAAACCTCTTGCCACTTTGATGACTGTATTAGAGTTTTGCCTCTATTTTTTTCATTTTTCTCATCAAACTCATTGATATAGCAATCATATCAGCTATAAATATTTGTTTTGTTGTTTATCTGGTCTCAATATTTTATTTATGTAAGGGAAAATATTTTTTTCTGCCATATAACTTTGTCACTTTTGATTTTGGTCCTATTGATTTTTTAATTTTAATTTTATCATGTAACTTACAGACTTTTTTTCCAAATCGTCAAGCGAAATATTATAATATTCCTAAGTTGCTGAAAACCACATCTTTCTCTACATATTAAGTGAAAATAAAGATAATTTTATTACTTTTTTTTATCCTATATTTATAATTTTAATTTTTGTCCGATAATTTTAAATCTTGAATTTTGCTCTACAACTAACATAATTAAACCAAAAAATGTGAAAATAAAAATAATTTTATATCGATACTTTCTATATTACGACTTCAATATATTGTTTATTTATACAAATTCTTGCAAGGTATATATATATATATATATTCATTTATATAAAGTTAAATATGTCCTATTAACTTATATTTTGTTTATCATAATATTTTATGTTTATAATATTTAAATAATTTTATAATTTTTCCATAATCAGTAAATTATAAATTAAAAATCTCAAGTATATCATTTTTGCATGAGGATATGATTTTAATGTTTATATACCAATTAATTAGTATAACAATTAGATTTTGAAAGATAAAATTATTTATCAAATCTTGCGTCGATATGATTGGTTATAACCTTTTAAAATTGTTCAAAAAATTAAATTCTCTAAAGATTTTGTAAAATATACAAACAATTAGATTTTATTTTCAATTTTTTTTATAATAAATATTTTTCTGAAAAAAATATGTATCAAATCTTGCGCATATATATGATTAACTATAACTCTTTAAAATTCTTCAAACAACTAGATTTTATAAAAAATTTGAATAATAAATATTTGTCATTCACAATGAAAAAAAATTAACTCGTCTTTTTTACATTGCGAAATATTTCAAATAAATAAATGAATTTTTTTTATAACATCAAAATTATTTCAACCCTGCGTAATAAGCGATTATGCGAACTAGTATTATAATATAATTAAATCTATATCGGTTATATATCATTGTTAAAAGTTATATTTATCATATAAAATATATTAAGCATTTATTTGTAATTGCATCAACTTTTCATCAATTTCATATATTTGAAGAAATCATATCTTAAGAAGTTTAATTTATAAAATTAAAAGAATCTTAATTCATGAAGCATTTCAATAGTGAAATTAAAAATATTAAAAAATTAATTTATTCTGCTAATAAATAAAATTATTATATTATAAAATTTTATAAACCCAAACTTGCTTAAATGACAATTGACACAATTTTGAATAAAATTAGGGATAATTATTAAAAAAAATAAAGATATAATTTGTAAAAAAAAGAAATGTAAAGCTTTGTTTGAGACTTCCGAAATGATAAAATGTAAAATTTTACTTTGAATGGAAGAAGTATATTATACACATGCAATATTTAAAAATAAAATTGCGTCTATAATTAAATTTTTTATATTAACTAAATATTAAAAGAATTTAATTTAAAAAAATATTATAAACTTTTTCTTTCAGTCCCGCGAGATTCGCGGGGTTACGTGCTAGTATATTATATTTATATACGCACAAACATTATACACATACACATATATGTGACAAATTTCGTGTGAATTTGTCTCATAAAATTTCTATACAAATGGAGAAAAATAGTAGTAATACTCAAATATAGAGTATACTACTTTAGAGATTGAGAGAATTCCGTCTCATCTATCTATTTATTTAATTTCCCTCAATACTCCCCCTCACTCGTGGGCCGAATCATTGTCTCTGCTCTCTGGAGATGAGGCCCAACAGAGTGGACAATTTTAATGGGTGGAGTGCTTCCACGGGAATCGAACCCACAACCTGGGCTCTGATACCATGAGAGAATTCCGTCTCATCTAAAAGCTCGAGCTTGTAGAGAGAGTCGGGAATAATCTATTTATTTAATTTCCCTCAACAAAGATAAAAAAAAATTGTACTTTCTAAAACAATATCAAGTAATATTTAATAGAAAAATATATATTATTATTTGTTAACGGAGAATACTTATGTACCTTTAAATAGTACTAATTATTTTATTAAAATATATTAATTTATCAGTATTAGTTGTTTCATTTAAATTATTCAATTTTAAATTTTGGCTGATAATTTTCGGCTAGCAATTTATACACGAACACCTTTCTTTGATCATTCACGATTCGAATAAGATTTGTATCTATCATTCTTGATCTTATTGGATTACCGACTACTGTGATGAATATACATGTATATATAGGATTGTCTAATACAAGTCTCGCTCATCTTCAATCATAATACATATTTCTCATTTCCTTAGGTAGGTTCCATATATTTAACTTTAATTATGGAGTGAGTTACCAAAAAATATATATATAACACTACATGATGTATATATGCATGTTATAATTTAATATTGATAAAAATTTGTGTAAATCCGAGTTTACCGTGAACTCGATTTTTAAAGTATCACTGTTATGTATAAAAACTATCACTGTTATGCATAAAAAACTTTAACTGATATGTACAAAAACTATCACTGTTAAAAAATGCGTTATATTTTTAAACAATGAAAATTTTTGTTCATAATAATGATAATTTTTTCACATAATAGTGATAAAATTTATGTGTAGACCTGATTCATAGGAGTGTTTCCCTTTGGGGACAAAAATAGTACCTACAATAATTGTACTGCACTTTTTGTTTTCTTGCAATTGTGAATGTGTTTGATATATATATATATATATATATATATATATATATATATGTACAAGTTGAACGTATTTATCTCACAAAATTTGTGTGTGTATTTATATTTCTTTGACATGATGTTTTGTATTTTTCTCACTGTAGCATATACATTTAAATTGGGCAGAAAGCGGGCATCTTTGAAATCCTTATAATAGCAAAGTTAATTATTCAGGTTATTAATTTGTTATAAATTAAAATGATTTTTAGTTTGGTATATTGTTATGTGTGCCTAGATGATATATATATAAAATGAACAAAGATAATATTAAAATTATATATTCCAAGCTTTGATGATAGAAAATAGCTAGAATGAAATTTGATTTGATGGTAATTATCGAGCAACAACAAACACAACTTTGTTCTATTCATGGAGTCGTTTCAGATTATGTATGTGATCTTTATCAATTATCATGGAGTGTAAATGTAATCGGGTAAATTAATTCTACCAATCGAAATTCTTCGTTTGAGTGGGGAGACCTGGTTCGATTTCCTCCTAAGCTAATTGGAGTTCTGATAGTTATAAGATGGATTGAGGATTTCGTGGAATATTTGGGTGTTTGGTGTAACTTAACTAACAACTAACTTTGCCCAATAAAAAAAATAAATAAATAAATAAAAAATCATGGAGTGTAAATGCATCACGACTTGAATACATCCAAACTTACAATTCCAATTTAATTTTTATTTGGAATTTTTTACTTTAACGAATGTAAATAATTTTTTCGCGGGTCACTTGTTTTTCTTTCGGATAGTAAAGGTCAATATAAGGCAAAACATTTCTGCTTACTCGTACTTGTTCTCGTTGTCGCAGTGGTTTAAGTGTCCAATCTCAAACAATTGGTTGGGGGTTCGATCACCCAAAATTTACTACTTTATTTTTGGATTTTTATTTAATTTTTCTAAATATTATTTTACAACAATATGTGATATCATCATATTTATTTATTTTACTATTTTCTGAATTGTTCTTTTATTTTTTCTAAATTTTATCTTAAAACAATTTATAGAAAATAAAGGTTCAAATCCCTTTTAGGTCATCATTTTATTCTTTTTAACTTTTTTTAATGTAAATAAAACATCAATTCATTCTTTTTTAAAAAAAATTATTTGCAAAAGAATGGGAAAACATTCATAATAAAAAATTTATTTATTTAAGCATCTAAAATAATATGTTTTATAGATAAATGTAACGGTATCACAATTTTTATGAAACAATATTATGTAATTGCGCTAGACAGTATTACACTGAATTGTATGACATTCAAAAGTTATACTTAATCATATATTCCACTATTTTTTTCTGCCTTAATTACCATCAAAATAATCACTGAAATACTCTTGTCCTCTCCTTCTCTAACCACATTATCATCCACTTTATCATCATCATTCTTTGGCTCAATCTCCTAACTCATTTCTTTGTCATTTTTTTTTTGCCAGCCATTAATATCACATTCTCTTCATAATATCACACCTAAAAACACACAAGATTACGTTATAAGGAACACGATATGACTTAAATTCAATGTATAACATTACCTTATCACATATTAATGCATTTAGTATTACATTATAAGTCAAACAACATTACATCATAAGACAAACAATACTACATCTTAAACACATAGTATGACAAACAATTATATACTCTAATAATTTGGTTCCAGTTAAAGTTCATAATCAGCACATATAAACGCTTACTAATTTGATTTCAAATAAGAAATTGAAGTAGTTTTACAAAACACAACATTATTATATGAAAAGTATAATAGTATTGCATTCAAACCATAAGGAAAAAGAAACCATGAAGGGTATTAAATGCTAAATTGAAGCAGTATTACATGAAAAACATAATAGTAATACATGAAAAATATAATAGTATTACATGCAAAAAGAAAAGATAACAATACTGCATTTCAAACATAAGAAAAAGTAGTATAACATATCCCGTTCCACCAAAATTCATAGGAATATGTTGAACATATCAACATTAGATTCGAAAGTACTAAATCCCCTATATTACTAATATGGAGTTTTTCTTGATGATGTGTCAACTCTACATTGATTTAACCTATGTGTCATTCTTGGAGAAGTTTGGTATACATGTCATTAAAAATAAATCCTACATGTCACTAAAAATAAATCTTATGTATAATTCTATTTTTGTATATCCTAAACAATCTCTTATCCCCTATATATCCCTCTATATATTAATATGGAGTATTTTTTTCTCATTATGTGTCAACTCCATGTTAATTTAACATATCTGTCATTCAATGAGAAATTTGATTACACATGTCATTTTTATGTGTTATTTTTATAAAATGTGTAATTCATATTTATTATATTATGTTTTATTTAACTATATAATATTATTCATTTATATTTTTTTTGGTAATTTTTGTTTGACTTAATTTAAGATAAATAAATATTCATTTTAAATGTATTTTATATTAGTGTGAATTATATTCAATTATTAATTTCTTATAAATAATTTTATTTTATAATTGCTCTTATGTACTACCTCCATTCCATAAAAGCGTGCACACCTACTTTATTATCGAGTTTTTGTGAGTGAGTTGTTTATTAGTATTTCAAATGATAAAATGATTTTTAAAGAGGGGTATTATATTACAGATCTACCTCTCATCTATTGCATGCATCTTTAAAAAATATTTTATCATTTCAAATACTAATAAAAAACTCACTCGAAAAAACACTTGAAAACAGTAAACGTGCACGTTTCTTTGGGACGGAGGGAGTATATCTTAACATATTTTATGTGGAAAAAATATTTTATATTATAATTCATTCAACTTTTTTTTAATTATTACATATTAATTAATTTATTAGTCTTTTCTTAGTCGATTTATTTTGTTTTGATTTGTAGGTTTCAACTTCATACTAACATGGATAAATAATATTTGACACAATAATCTTATCCCAAGGTTTAAAAAAAATTACTAATATACACCTTAAAAAATTATTAATTCATATTTAGTGAATTTATGTACATATTTATATTTTTAATTATTAAATATATTATTTATTAAAAATGTTGTAATTTTTAATTAGAAAACCGCGTAACACGGCACTAAACTAGTTAACAATATAACAAAGATCATCACATCATATTGGTTTTTCAATAACCAGTTCTTCACAAAGTAAATCGTTCAATTCCTTACATACCTCTTAATAGTTCACAGAAGTTATTTGGCACTAAATTCATTATTTGTGCAGATGATAATTTCTACTTTCACATAAATTTTAACAAGAGAAATATAGAAAAAAATATCATTAGAATTAAATTAAATAAGAAGAATCTTCTAAATACTTGTATCTTCATTAATAAATTGATCTATTTAAGATGCAACTATGTTTAAGATTCATAAGTAAGCATCACAAAGAAACTAAAATCCTCCAGATAAAGAGAGTAAAATGCAGCCAACAAGTAAAAAATATGTGTTATTGTTTAATGTTCCATGAACAGAATAATTCACAAGAAGGAACATATAAAACTATCTCGAGTCAATCAACATTTTAAAGGACACACACCTCACAAGAAAGAACAGTTACCATATTGGAATTTAGAGGTACGTAAACACGTAATACATGCGCAGAGGAAATGAACAGTTCACCAACACCAAACAATTTATTGCATAAACGATTACAATAATCATAACGAGACGTCTTACAGTGATTTGATAGCAGATTTCTCAACTATGGTATCCACGTAATCCCCGTGAAAAGACTTGCACAGATATGCCAGCGTTGAATCTAAGACGGAATTTGCTAGGAAAATTCCTAATCTAGATTTTATGGAGAAACTGAGTTTTCTTAAAATAACGTTGAATAATGAATCTCAGGATGTCATATATATGGGGAGAGATTAGCTTAAAACTTAAGCAATCTTTATTAGGAAAACAATCCCTAATATTGCAAAACAAATCTTCAAAGATATGTTTTTCCCTACGGATATTTTCCTACAATAATATTCCATAATATTATTTTGGGATTCCTATTTAATTAAATCTAATTTAATTAAATAGTAATAATAATTAATTCTAAATTAATGTATTATTAATTCTCCATAAATTAAATATTAAATCCAATTTAATACTTAATCAACCAACCATAATCCGCACACGGGAGTTACTTGTTGTGTGACCCATAGGCCCTCATATACAGAGCAATTAGTCAAACTAACGGTCTTAATTGAACCCTAGACAATAAATCATACATTCTCAATATATGAGGTACGTTGCGAGAAACGTTCAACTACCTGTAACTGTAACATGGGCTATTACGATTTTCTCATTTCATTCACGAATACTCGATTAAGCCTTGAACATGATGAAGTGTCCATTCAAATAACTTAATCAATTTATCTATAATAACTAATTGATCATTCATGTCACACTTGGCCACAAAGTCCAAGTTGACGTGCATTGAAAAATGACTTTGATCCAATTATGATGAGAATATGAGTATTCTCTCTAAATCCACTTTGAGGAATGAATCCTTTTACTGGCTCAACTACCACGTATATGCACTTCGTGATGAACCCAATCCAAGTCGTATCTACCCATGGAAGGGTGCAAGCTTTGGTCATGGTCAAAGTTCATCATTTCACACATGTCGTGCGTATTGACCTCAAGTCAAAGGAGTATCACATCGCTCCCACTAACTGAGACACCCGTAGACACATATAGTGGAACTACATCAAACTGTTTCTTGGATAGGTATACCAATACCCTCTAAGGTATCTGTGCATTCATCATGAGATACTTAGTATCTCGTAGTAAGTGAGATCTCACTACACTCTCTAAGAGTATGATGCAGATCGCACACCAATCTCCATTGCATCATCAATATCCCACTCTCGATGATCCTCGATTGGGGCTATTTAAGAATCATGCTTAGGTCATCTGAGTTCTCACTCACTCAATGACAACAATGACTCAAGGGAACACAGGTAAGAATAAATGCAAACAATCAAACATAATATTCTAATGAGTGCAACGCCATATATTTAATATTAAATAAATAATAATATTAAACCAATACTGAATATTATCTGAGCATTATGTCCTTACAATGGATTGTCTCTAGGACACTAACACTAAAATACAATAGATAGAAGATGACCTCTCAAGCTTGAGCCTCCAATTGATCATAGCAACGTATCATTCCAATGGATTTCTCTACAAGTAGAAGTAGTTAAATTAAAAAAACTTATCTACAATTTCAATCCTCATGTGAACTAAGAGAAAAAATTAAAGCGTTCATGAACAAATACATCCATTGATTCCCCAAAGAGACACGAATGCCCCAGAAAACATAAGAAGTAATACATTAAATAACATCACAATATAAACACTAAAAAAAAAAACTAGAAGAATGTGGGAATTGCCTAAAAAATCATCAGCAACAATATCATCCCTCACCTCCTTTGACCGCTTATCAGATCCACTACTAAATTTTCCACTAGGGCGATTCCTTTAATCATGTTAATTAAACAAAACTCTAGAAAGATAGAAAAAAAAAATATCAATATAACATGAAACACCACACGATAATTACGCTCAATGATTTGTCGTACAATCAAACTGAATATTGCAAATCAAATTTAAGCCTTAACAATAATACTAAAAAAGAGATTATAAAATCACATAGATCGATGTCAATGATACCCGAAAACACAAAATCAATGATAATAGCACCTAAAAACACAAATATTTTGATAATCTATTACTATTTAAAAAGTGGCGAGTGTTTTTATTTTCAACTTTGCCCCTCTATTATTTTACATACCACAAAATAATCCACACAAACTTTTCAATTCAGCCCTCTAGACATTTTTTTCCAAACACCAATAAAATAATATTGCAAACAAGGGTTCCACTCAAATGATATACACATACAAACGACAGCTTCAGGAAGGGGAAGGGGCCGGGTCGACGACTTCATATGGTGCACGCGGCGACTTCATGGAGGGAGGAGAATGCACGGCTGCGCAATGGGATCGACAACTTCAGAGACGCCGGATCGACGACTTCAGATGGGGCACGCGACGGCTTCATGGAGGGGAAGACACTTGAGAGATGAGAATGTGCGGCTGCGCGCGACGACGGTGAGATTTATTTTGATTTTGATTTTAATTTTGCCCTATTATTTTGATTTTGCCCTTTTCTTATCCTCAAATAACCTGTGTTGCACAAGTACGAGTGCGGGGTGCAGATGCGATGCGATTCGGGTGCAGAGATTCGTAGATTTTCAAAATTTTAGGATATGATACGGCGAGGATACTTCAATTTATTTTTATTTAATTATATATATCACTTGTAATAATATCAAAAAAATTACAACAATTATATATAACACCTGTAATAATACCAAGAGTATTTAAAACACATGCAAGAAATTCATCCCATAAGCAACAAAACAACAATTAAATCAATTATCATCAACCTACACAATTCATAAATCATAATAAAATATTCAATCTAAACGAAGTACCACATTGTCAAAATAAGTTACATTAAATAACAAAACTCAATTGAAATGCATAAGTTGCAACTAACAAGTGGCAAGTCTAATCTACATTGATTGAATGATCATCATTATTTGGTGCCTCTCCTTCAAATTAATTTAGTAAGTTTTAGAGTGTGTCCTTCAAATTATTAGTAAGTTTTAAAATTTTACAAAAACAAAAATTTAATAAATTTTACAAAAAAAACCCTGATACGTATCCGATACGCGTATCCTCGGAACAGGATAGGCGTATCCAATTAAAAAAAATTGGGATACGCCACGTGGCGTATCGGGTGCGAATCCCAGGCGAATCCTACCCGAATCGCACCCCCAGCGAATCCGATACTGCATATTGCTGATTTTTTAAGAATTCGTGCATTATAGCAAATAACAAATCAGATTCACTCTCAAAGGATTTTCCCAAAGGTTCTTCTTTGAAAGGGTTTTACCGAGGCCTGCTTTGGACCAAGTTGTGGTATATTCCTTCCTTCATATGCAGTAATAGTGTTTTATGTTAGGACTTAGAACTACTTATGTATAACATGCAAAGTAGTATTTTTTTTTTTATGTGCATACTTGCTTTGTGAATGATTGATAGCGAAAGAGAACTAACATCTGAAATTTATATTTGTTATAAATCAAACAATTTTATATGAACAGGATAATGAGGGGAAGCTTTTGGCGATGGCTGAACATTGGCTTAGATGTAATCGGTGATCGGATGGCTAAAGAGGTAGAATTTCATTTACTATGCCACCATTGTGTTTCTACACCCTTGGGTGATGTTTTGTTTTGGGTTTGTGAATAGGGTGTGATTTAATCTCCGCTTGCTTCTTGAGAATGTTCTTAAAAGAGAGCTGATACAGAATTTGTTGGATTTTGGAGTGGTATATGGAACACCATATGCATCAAATGATGATTCGTACATTTTCATCTTGTAATCTATAAAGAATATGCTTGTGTTTGTCTACAGGTGTTAACTTGATTCAATTTAATTAATCTCTCTTTTTCATGATTTTCTCGAGCTTCTTCAATTATGATTATTGAATATTAAAAGTAAGTATCATAATTTTCATTTCACATGGTAGTTGCTAATTATTTTATAAATTCATGCTCCTGTATAGGATATTCATATTTTATATTTTGTCTCAAAATCTAATACTGGAATGTTCATATGTGAGTTGTCTCACCCTTCAAGAATGCTCGAGACCCCTTTTCCTTTCCTTCGTTTTCATTTTATAATAACCTCATGTATTAGTTTTATCTTGCTGTGAAACTGTAGGGCTTGTAGTAACAAATGATGAAATGAGAGATCATATTTTTGAGCTTCTTGACAGCAAATTTTTCTTTAGACGGAATGAAATACATCAGACAAAAAATTGAACTTCACAGTTTCCATAAGGTATTCTTGCTTGCCTTAGTGCCACCAATAATCATAATGGTACAACTCATACACATTTATAAATCAAGTATCAGCTGATGTCATTCCAGTATCAATGATGCCTTGAACTATGAGAAAACGAGAGTAATGGTAGGACAACTATCAAAATGTATCATCAAATGCTGAGAAGCATTCAAGAATTTATCCTCTACATAACATGTTTTCCTCATAAGCAGTTTTACAGCCCCGAGTTTTTAGTCATATTAACTTGGTGATTAGAAGAATGGACATAATGACCCTGAAACTTATTCAAAAGATCAAACTATAGTTTTGTTATTGTTTAAATGGTATTGTCTACATAATTTTCATTTGTCACTATTTTGGAGGGACTTAACTACTTGCAAACAAATTCTGTACAGGGATTTTTTTTTTGTTTCGACAAAAGTTATCGGGATAAAATTTATTCGTAAGGAAATGAGATTATATTTTTCATATATGTTTTATATACATGAATGGACCCACTTCTTTTAACTCTTGCCACTCTCAAATTGACAATCATGAATTGTAAAGTTAAATGAGGGGTCGAGTGGATGCATATTTAAATAAAGATATATTTTTATCTAGAGCCTGTTGAGACTGAAACATAATACTTTTGATCATTGGGAGTTGGGGGGTGGGGGGGTGGGTGTGTTTTTTTTTTTTGTTCTTTTTTCTTAATTTTTCTTTTAAACGATTTTGAACTACTATTCAAGTAATTTGTTTATTGATGTGTGCCTTTCATGTGGCAGATAAGATATCCCTGAAGGGCATTCTAAAAGTTACAACGACACTTCTGAATTATGTCATCATATATGTAATGCTTTATTCTTTATGCATTTACAGAGTTTGTAACTCTGATGATGTACTAGACTACTAGGAAATAACCTTTTTTTTTCCAGTTAATACTTCCAAATCCAGGATGAGTGCTTCATGAATTCTGAATTGTTTCTTGTATGTACTTATTACTTAACCTTGTCGTGTTATAGAGTCATCAGTGTTTGATCACTCACTTGGAAAGGTTACACACAAATTACTTAACTTACTTTATGGTTCAAGCATTTAAATGACAATATTACTACAAATTTATTATAAACAATCAGAAAAGACTCTTTTCTTAAGGTGATAAATATTAAAAAATTGTTGACCTGGTTACGTTCCAGCTATTTGACTGCATGCTTTAGTGTTGATTATTTATATGGACCCAGGTTGGTGGGTCCTGGCCACTAGCATTCCATTAATTAATAGCTTAAGAATGTTAATTGGTGATTAATTTAGTTAATTGATGTCAATTTCATAAAACTATTTCGAGATTCAAAACAAACATATAAAAAAAAGAAAAAGAAAAAAAAAACCTAAAATATAGAAAATAGATGCAGAGGAGGAGGGAAGTACTATACGTGTGGGGCAACGAGACAGAACTCAAGCGGCTGCATATTGGCGTTGCCTGACTTGAGGATCTATCCAACGCGGTACTCGGTGGAGGCATCTCGCGACGGACAATGGCGACAACTGGTTTTCTTATGTTAGTTCAGGTATGCAATGCGTCATCACTCTGTGTATACTATTCTCGAGTTCTTTGATGTTGTTTATTTCTTGCGAGTATGTTGTTAATTCAAATTTTGTAATAAGATTGTCAGTCTTTTAAGACGCGAAAGGTGATGGTGCAGGGCTTAGAGGCGGTGGCACTGTGGAGTCGGCTCGCGGCGACATCTGGTTTTCTTATATTAATTCACGTACGCCATGCTTCATCTCTATATTTACTATTTTCGAGTTCTTTGATGTTGCTTTATTTCTTTCAAATAGTTTGTTAATTTAAATTTTTCAATTAGATTGTCAGTTCGAACTCCACTTATTTTGATAGTCTATTAATTTTGTAGAAATTTTGTTCTTCATCCATTGCTCGCTCAACTGTTTAACTTTATTCTGCTTAACTTATAACATTATCATGCCATATTGCATTAAGAGCTGGTGGAAGGGGATTAAAAATCTGAATATTCTACCAAACTCACCTCTCTTTTATATTTGTATAGAGTGTGTGTGTTTCGTGTTTTATGCTTGGAAATGAGGCAGCACATTTTAGCTTATACAATTACGTTCTGTAACACAGGGCTACTTTAGGAGGCATGACGCTTGTGCTTTAGAGTTTACTATCTCCATATCTTTGTGCATGTGATGGCAGTTGCATATCTTAATCGTCAACTTTTACAAATTTCTGTCCATTTTAATTATTCATTTTATTTTTAGGTTTTTATTGGATGATAATATGAAAAAAGTTATTATTGGATCTCCCCTTACAGTACAAAAAAGAAGAAATTGAATGAAGCTTATGCTTGAGTTTAGTAACCTCTTAACGATTATTCTCAGGTTAAAAGAGCTGGTTGAGGAGTCAAATCATAGCAGAGCAAGCGATAAAGAAGTTGTCTCAAATTATTTAGAAAATGGAAGATTGAGTCTCCCCAATTCTTCAAGAATAATGGTAATTGATATGTACCACCTTCCAGTGTCTTTGATTGTTGAAAGGAAGATAAAATTAAAGCATAGAAGCATATTGTTGTAAATTTTACCTATTGGTTGTAGTTTCTGCTTGAATATGTGAAAGATTAACTAGACAAGAACTATATTTTAAAATGAATTCTGAAATTTAATTGTCTACAGAAATAAGGAAAAAATAATAATTTAATATCGACTTGTGATTTTCTCTTTCCAGCATCACATGCGAGTTTTTAATTTTTATTCGTGGGAGTTCATATAATAGGAAGCTACACTATATATATATTACTCCATTCAATTATTTAGTTAGGATAATAAGTTCGTAAGACTGTATAAAATGATGTTAGATTATCATTGTTACATGACATAAACATATTTTAAGTAATTTCTTATTGTTTTAGATTAGCATTGTTTTACTGACATAAACATATTTTGCATATTAAAGACATGCATAAATCAATCACAATATCTATTCAATATCTATAATTTTTCAAGTTTTCTTCATGGCTTGTGGGCAGAGAACATGAATGCCCACAAAGAAGAGATGGTTCGTGAGAGATATGGATACCGTCGAGAGTTCATTTTCCCATTTCTATTATGATCGAAGAGGCCGTTATAATTTTTTACTACTACTTTTAACTAATTCTCTGAGTAAAACATGCAACGCACGTGGTTAAAACCTAGTATCTTAAAAATAACTGGAAACACAGGAAAAGAGAAAAACCCTTAAATGTTGAAGTAAAACTTACACTTCACAGATGAATAAACTTCGCGAAAAATCAACTATAATATGAGAAAGCTAACACAATTTCTTGAAATTTGGCAATTTTTAAGTGGGAAGATAGAAAAGTATTGGAAGGAAGAAGGGGAATTGATGTAGGGCGTTATACGCTCTACAAGGGGTTGAGACTACGCCTCGGGATACTCAGGAATAACCTGTAAATATTTTATAATTCAATAATTCAATGTGTCCTTACAATGAAACTGGAGCACGTATTTATACTAGATCCTAACGTGCATAAAAGGAAAACCTATTACTTTGGGCCCAAGTACTACTTGGGACCAAGTAAAACAATATAAGGAAAATGTCTTCACATTAATATCTCGATAAACTAGGAAAATATATCAAGAGTAATTAATGTGATTTATTGTAATGTCGAAAATAACTTATACTATTTAATATTATATAATTATAATGAAGGAAACTGGATCTCACGATCCAATCTCCATCAGGAATAAGAGAGGGGAGCAAAGCGAGAAGAAAAAAGGGAAAAAAAGGAGAAAGAGAAAAGCATGGAGAACGGGAGAAGAAAGGGAAAAAAGAAGAGAGTGAGAAGGACCGTGTCGTCATAAGGATCCGGATCCAAATTCATATGGGCAAATTTAAAATTGGTATTTTCACACATGAAATTTTTTACATAAGACTTTGTCAAATAATATTATGAAAAACATATACTGAAAAAAGAAATATGTAGACATGGTGTATAATTTCATAATGTGGCACTTGTTGTGTGCACCTGGTTTATGGTGTGCAACCCACCAAATGAAATGAGACGTAGAATAACAAAAAAATATCCAACATATATACCATTATATTGTAGGTTTATGTGTTAAAAAATCGGTAGAATAAAACACCAATAGAATATAAAAGGCGGAACACGGTAATGAATCGGTAAAATATCAACTTTTTAAAATAATTTCGCTCATGTGAGTATAAAACGCAGCCTGAAAAATATTATGTGACCAAAATCATTAGGGGGTGTTTGGTAATGGAAATGGTGTGGACCGGAATATCGTACTTATATTGTCATACATCTTAAATGGGTGAAGTATCGTGCGTGAACTCCTTCGATATTTTGGAATCAATGTCGTGCTGAAAGTAATTTCAAATACATATTGTAACTTTGATTCTAGTACTCCTGAATTTGGATCATGTATTGTATATGATCATTATGTGTATTAAAATCGTACAATTTTTATAGTGTATTTTTTATTGCACAACACAATGTTGTATTGTATATATTGGATCCATAAACATTCTAAAATAGTACAATTTTAATGCACATAATGATTTATGTACAACACATAATCCTTCCAACCAAACACTCACTTATTTTGATATATATATATATATATATATAAACTAATTTTATTTTATTTTAATCAAAAAAAATTATTTCATTAAGAAATAAAAGCCCGGGTACAGAATATACCTAGAACAAATAAATACATTTACAACAACCTAGCAGACTTCTTGGCTCCGAAAGCCACTCGTGAAAAGAAGGAGTGGATCTCTTGTGCACCCAAGTGCATCGTGCATTCATGCAATAGAATGATTCATTTAAAAAAATATTTGACCCATTAAATATATTAGATATGTTATGTGGATACATGAGTAGAATTGGGGCGAGTCCGTGCATCAGTTGCACATGAGACTTTGTCGAAAATAATATACTCTATCATATATGCAGAAAATCAACTGATCCACAGTTTACTTTTGATTTCATTTACAATTTTTACACAATTGAACTTCTCGCTGTCGGAAAATCAATTTATTTCTCTTAATTCTTCCATAATATATAAACAAACTAATACTTTTATTTTATATATGAACTTATACCTTTTATAATATATTTTATTTTTTGTAAACGCGGTCATAATTTGGTTAAATTTAGTGGTGTCATTGGCGTGTATCCTAAACGCAAGCACATTTTAGCTTTTGTCATCTTCATAAAATATACTCCATATATACAAGATATGATATTAAACCAAAATAAAAGATTCGAACCACATACAAAGGACGATGGAAATTTTTAAGCTCCAATAATTAAATTTAATAAAAAAAATGTTATAAATAGTCAAATCAAATAAATAAAAGATGATTGTGCTAAAGATTTGGTGAGGATTAATAAGAGGGCCCACTTGGAATTAATTAATGAGGATGATGCAAATCCAACCAATTAAGTGTCGTCTCATTTTTGGTATTCTATTACCAAATTGTGTGCGTTGTTAGGCCTCTTTTGCTTGTTCTGATATGATATTATTAAGTTCACACACTTATAAACCAGGTATATATATGAACTCTATCACTGTTATATATAAAAATTATCATTATTATGTATATAAAAATTTATTGTTTAAAAATATAAAGTATTTTTTAAACAATAAAAATTTTTGTACATATATATAACAGTAATAATTTTTATACATAAAAATAATAATTTTTACACATAACAGTAATACTAAAAAAATCGAGTTTACCGTCGAGTTCACACAAGTTTTTTTTGTGAAACAAAAAATGGATGTCATTGCGGAACAAGTTCTATTATATATAGATAGCTATTTAATTAATGATAAGATCATCCGAATAAAAAGGTAGATCCATATAAAAGTTTAAATCGTAACAAGTAATTAATCATGAAACCCCAAGGTTGGCCAAGTAGGGTAGGCTTAAGACTTAAGAATATAGTCATTTTTAAGTTTCAAGTTCAAAATCCTTTAGGTGCGATCAACTCTTGAAATGTATCAGTTCATACAGAGTTTTGCTCCCATTTGAAGTGGGGCTCTTGCTAATTGACGCTGAATTTTGGTTCCCCGAATTAGTCGATCTTTGTACCGAATATCGAATTATAAAAAAAAAGTAACAAGTAATCATGGTTCCAGGTTCCTGGATGTACCCATAGTAAGTCTTATGTAAAAGTAATTTTATCTCATGTACCCTAGGTGTATGAATTTAGGATGTATAAAAAATTAAAGATGTAATTACTCGTATGTTCATTGATAGAGGTGCATATGTTTCTGAATTTTTTTTATCGACAATTTCATACGTATTTATCCTTGCACGTCGTATCAGTGTTTAATTAATGACTACCTTCATTTCATACGTATTTATCCTTTTAAAAAAAAATCAATCATAACATTTTAAAATTACATCTCATGTCATTATTTTTTCCTAGAAAAATTATCTAATTTATTAATAAAATATAAAGGACCACAATATCCTCAATCAAATTACTTTAAATAATATTACTCCCTCCGTCCCAATTAAAAACTCATGACGAAAATAAAGAGGTAAACAAGTATGGTATGGAGGAAGTATTAAAATACTGATGAGCATTGTCCAGCTGTCTGCCCAATTGTTTGACAAAACTACTAGTGAATAGTATTGACCAATGTTTGTGTCTTTGCTTCAGAGTGTGTCCTTCAAATAATTACTAAGTTTTAAAATTTTACAAAAAAATCCCAAAAGTTTAAAAAATTTTACAAAAAAAATCTTGATACGTATTCGATACGCGTATTCTCGGAACAGGATATGCGTATTCAATTTTTAAAAAAAATGGGATATGCCACGTGGCGTATTGGGTGCGAATCTCAAGCGAATTCTACCCGAATCGCACCCCTGGCGAATTCAATACTGCATATTGCTAATTTTTTAAGAATTCGTGCATTAGAGGTTGAGAGTCTTGAGACGCTCTTCTCTCTATATTGTTGATTCAGACATTGATGTGAGCTCTATTTTATTTTTTACATTAGTGAATAAATCAAGTTATATATTATGAATTTTGTTCATAGGAGAGTTTGCTACAATTAATTCGTTGGAATATTTCAAAACTATAATCAACAACTAATCAAGTTTGCGCGCCGTAGCAATTTATACTTGCAGTTTCAAAACTAGTTCGAATGTTTTGATTGGTGGTTTGACCATGCATTGTTCTTCCACTCCTATCAACAACCCATCATAAGTCACACATCAATCAGATTAATGAATTCATACTCGTGATTATATATGTAGAGAAAATATACGAGTATAGATATTATGTTAAGTGAAAATATATGGCCAATAAACACACACATGTATATACGTTCTTTTCTCTTTTCTTTATTTGAAATCAAATGTGTGGAAAATATATGATGATACGCCACTTATCTAATCAGTTAGATTTATGTGTATTCTTGAGCTCCCAATTAAGGAAAATGAAAATTCAGTGTGTCTAACATTATTTTATATTTATATTTATATATGCTTCAAGAAAGTTAGTCTTAATTCCTAGTGATATTCATTGCTCATCAAAAACACACTTTAGGACTTTTGAGCGACTATATATAAGCCACAAATTAATACTATTCATTTCTTTGTCCTAACCCAACTTTTTGTGACCTTTCATACCAAGAATCTTAACAAATCATGGGACTCCAGACTTTAATTATGGCACCATGTTTTGTTCCCTAATAACAATTTTCAAAAGATCACGAATTCTATCAGACACAAGCAATCTCATATATGTAGAGATGTTAATCCGGGCCTGGCTAAACGGGCCGATCCGTTTAAACCTATTATATGCAGGGTTAGGGCTGAGCAATGGGAGACCCGTTTAAAATCGAGCCTTTTTGTCCCGGGCCGATTAGCCCGCGGGCTAAACGGGCTAGCCCGCGGGTTAACCAGGCCAGCCCGTTTAGCCCGTTTATATTTATATATATATAATATACTCAATTTTTTTATTTTTTTTTATTTTCTAATTTTTCAATTAATTTTAAAAAAAAGTTTTTTCACAAATTTAAATAAGGCAAAAATCAATTATGACCAATCAATTACAAATTAAATATTTCTATTTGATTTAGTCAATTAATAATTAATCCTCTCCAATTCAATATTTTTTAACAGTTTTGAATTTCTATTGAATTGAATAAATAAGTAAAATATTAATTCAATATAAAATAATAATATAATATTTTTATAAATTCTATTATGAAATTTGTTCATAATATGAAACTGATATCATTATAATTATAAATTAATATTATGGTATTAATTTATAAATGTGATGATACAAATTTTATATTATTAACTAATTTCATGGGAACTTTACTCAATTATGTTATTAAAGATGATGGGAACTAATTTTATATTTTGAACATTTGTTATTAAAGATGATGGGGCAGTCTGGATCGAATTTTTGTCATTATGTAATGTTAATGTTTGAACATATTTTTTTTAATTTTTTTGAGTCCGTTAGATGGCCTGTTTAGCATAAGAATCTTAGGTTAGGGTTAGGTCTCAACTATTAGAGGCCCATTTAAAATGAACCGCTTAAAGGACCATTTTGATTTTGGTAGAGAAATTTGGCCCCCTAATGGATTATAATAGATTCGTTTAACATCTCTACATATATGACACGAATCCCATTTTACTTATGTTATATTATTTATGGACTTATGTGACTCTAGTCTAACCCTATTTTAAATCAAAATACAATATAATTAAAATATGAAAATGAAAGTCCACCTCATATATAAGATCGCTTCACTTAAAACTCTCCTTTTTCAAAGTACTACATCCAATACAATTATACCGTGTAATATTTATCATCTATTTACATTTATATATAAATGTGTTTAAATCGATGTGAGATATTAATCCGTCTTGCTTCGATGCTGCCGACCGCCACAGGAGACTTAAGGTTGTAACATGGGCTCAGACTCCTATTTCGGCGATGGTGTTAGCAATGGACCAATTCTTCATCTCTTTCAACACAACAACGCTCAAAAGGTACTCGAAATTCATTCACAATACTTTTTTTTTAAATCCACCTCAATCAGACGTCAATTAAAGAGAAGATTATGAAATTACTGAGATTATTGATTGAGGCCAGAAATAAGGGAAATACGGTTAAAAAGTGAGGAAGAGTGAAAGAAAATCATGAGCTTTAGAGACTTAATTTATTGGGTCAAAACTCAAACCCTCGTATAAGTCCAACAACTCCACATTTTTGGTCCAATATTAGCTAATACACCGCCCCATATTTGGAAAAATTTAGGAGTTCATCATCACTCAACCCTCTCCCACGTACCTGTACAAATAAAAACACAAAATTAATTTCTGATACCTACATTGAAAAAAATACAAAGCTAATTCATGTGCGTGAGAAAAGTTAGCGATGATTAAAAAAAAAAACTTTTTAAGTTAGATAACTAGCTAATTCGAAGACACCAAACCAATACTAGAAAATGTACGTGCATGGGTGAAAGCTATAATATTTTATGGTACTAATCTTCTGAGTAAACATAAAGCATAAAGTCATTTCATAGTAAATGTTAATTTTGACATGATATATTAAAATTCTACGTAAAGATTTCTGACAAGAGTATGCAATGAATAAAAAGAGGCAGTAGTAATATGTGGTCATAATTTGAGGTATGTGGTTATAATTTGAGGTGTGCCCTTTTCTGGTAGCAGAATTTCCACCAATTTTAATTTCTTGTATTGACATTTTTGTCAGTTACTAATCATGATATATTTCTCCAATATTAATATTATCTCAGGCCAGGAAAGTACACTAATGTCTGATATATGTAAGCTTTAAAGGAGTTATTTATTGCATGTTGTGCCCACCAACAAAAGAATTATTAGTGCTTTGAAGTGAACTAATATTATTGGATTTATCTGAAAGTAATTTTCAGTTTTGACAGATCATTTGGTGAAGATTTGTAAACTTCTATCATTAAAGTTAATTATAAATTAAATTCCTCTCATATATATGAATTCAATTTTAGTATTAATTCAATTTTATAATATTAGTATAAATAAATTTAATTTTATACCGTGAACAGATTTCACGTGATAGTTTTTCTAATTAAATTCCTCACATATGTATATGAATGCATTGAGATCATATATTTTAACTTAAGCTTTGATTTTGACTCTTACTAATTTGTTGTAAACTATTTTTTGACCGATGACCATTAATTTCTTGAGTTATTTCAATTATTTAAAATGTATTTGCTTTAAATTCTTTTTTCAGATTCCACGAACAACGACCCCAGTCTTCTATTACAGTTTTTCTTTTTTTTCATTTTAAAATAAAAGAATATTAAGATTTTATTATATTATTACACATTAAATTAGTACACTGCGTTACTAATAGTACTGTACAACTGCCGGTGGGTCATCATGGTACATATATTTATGTAAAAGAAAATCTGTAGTAATATATGTTTCACAGCTAAATCTTGTATACATAACTGTACCGTCCATTCATGGTATATTTTAGAATTATACAATTTGTTGTAGTGAAATATGCAATTTATTTATACTGAATAATACAACTATTAATATGAAAAAGGTGCATCAAGTATACCGTGCATTTCATAGTATATTTTAGAATTATACAATTTGTTGTAGTGAAATATGCAACTTGTTCATACTGAATAATGCAATTATTAATATGAGAAAAGAGATGAGTGGTTCAGTGTAAATAAATTGCATATTATTATGCAACAAGTTGCATGATTCTAAAATATATTATAGAATGCACTATCTGAAGTAATTATATGTGTTTTGCAACTAAGTCTTGTATACACCACGTTCACCGTGCATTTTATAGTGTATTTTAAAATCATGCGACTAATTCATATTGAACCATATAACTATTAATATAAAAGATAAATTGCCCAATTTAATATTAAAAAAATTATATATTTCAGAAATTAAATGGTTCTAGAATGCATATACGTGCACGGTTCAAGTGAAAACCACTCATGTTTCACACAATACTCATGTTTCACACAATTGAGATGGGTGGGTAATTTATCCTATTCCTTCTATTGGTTGTTTGTATTTAAAGGCCCCCATAAAGTGTAGGCCAATCTATCTCTGTTTTCTTCAATTTATTGGTTGTTTGTATTTAAAGGCCCCCATAAAGTGTAGGCCAATCTATCTCTGTTTTCTTCAATTTAATGTGCTGCCAAATTTTGCTGTCCAATCTAGGGAACAAATAATATCTATAACTCCTGTGCATATCATAACAAATTTTTTTTATTGCAGTGTTTTATGTATTTTATTATTTCAAGAGTGTTATTTTATTCTGAATTATAGACATGAGACTGGTCCAACGTAGCTGTGCTTTTGATGCCAAATTGACAAAGGTCAACCCAAAGGCACGATATAAACTAATTTGATATGAATTGGAATTTTTAAGGATATATTTGACATTTTATAATTCAGTCTTAATATTAATTAATATTATGATTTAGTCTATTTATTATGTAGATGTTCTCATCATACACATCGAAATTCATAATTATTAGATTTTAATTTTAAAGTTCTTGAAAATTATAAGATGTCAAATAAATTCTTAAATTTCTAAAACTTTAATTGATAATAGTTTTATTTTTTGGGCTTTTATTGATGCTTTTGTTAGGATTTTAACTACAATTATAGAGAAATTGAAAGAAACAAAATTAAATAACACATATTTGGTGACTCAGTTTGTATAAATGTCATGAAAGATTACTGCCGAAATTTCGGTAAAAACAAATACAATAAGTTGAATAGGTATCAATAAGTAAAATTGGGTCAAAACCTTAAAGGTCAATCTGATCGACTTCAAAAAGTTAGATCACCGACTCCAAAAAATTGGGACGTGAAACAATCGATCAGCTCCATAACCCGACATTTTTACTTTCAAACTCCGAATTGATAAAAGTGCATCGTATGACTATCAATATACGTATACATACACTTGGAATTCCATCCTTTCGTTTATATATTTTTGTTATTTAATCGTTTTATTTTCCAACTGCATGCATGTATTGATTGCATTTGTGCATTTATATGAAATCAACACCTTCACATGCATGTAGTTTATATAATGTTTTTTTTTAGAGCTCGAAATCAGATTACAATGAATGATGATTCTGAGCAAGGGACAAAATATGTCCAGGGATATCATCGTTCACCCAAGCGTGAGGATGACGAGATTTTGTAGCAAGCTGAGCAAGGTTATGTGCTGCTGTGTTTTCCGAACGAGGGCAGTACCACAATCCTTTAACTAAGGTGTGTTTGTATAGAGTGCAGGTCCGATTGATGGGGTTTTCTTCATAGCCTTTGTAGTGGTTGTCAGATTTAATGGCCTGAATAGCATCGATGCTATCTGAGAAAACGGTAACAGGATCTTGAAAGTTATCCAGGAAGAAAGACAGTCCTTCCACAAGTGCAATGATCTCTGCCGCCATAACCGAACCCGGAGGGTTAATTTTGTGGAAGCTTTCAAGCCGGGGGGAATCCATTGCAATTGCATATATAGTAGCCCACGGTGAAAAGAGGGAGTTGTTTAGAGTTGTACGCAAAGATCGACTTTCAAAGTGAAGTGATCAATAGGATTGATAGAGTAGGAGATCGAGAGTGTCTTGATCACGATGAGTCGATCCCCGGAAAGTTTGGACTTTTCATGATGGAATTGGTCAAGAAGAGTATCCGTCAATTGGCTTGGATAAATCGGGGTTAGAACCTCCTTTTTTATGCGATAACTCGCATCGTTCTTTCCACACTCCCCACATCTTCATAGCTAGCTTCTCCATATTCGAGGTTTTAAGAGTTTTAACACAATGGATAGTCAAACTTTCAGAGATCCTTTACGTAATTCTTTGATAAGATTCCACCAATCAGTATGTTTCCACGCTTCTTTGACCACGACACGAAAAAATAACATGATTAGTGTCGGTAATGAAAAAGCCACAAAGGACGCACCTGGGAGGGCAAGGCACATGGTGGGAAGCCAAGTTTCCTTCTGAGGCCACAATGTCATGAGCTGTTTTCCACAAGAAAATCCTCACTTTGGGAGGGACTTTGAGTCTCCAAATCTTATGCCAAACGTCCAAAGTGGTACTTGGAGAGCATGTGTTGTCATTTAAAGGCTTCGAAAGTAAGGAGTGGGCCTTCCAATAAGCGGATTTAACGGTGTACTGGCCTTTCTTGTCATGAATCCAGAAGCGTGAGTCCTTGGCACCACTCTGATCAATTGGAATTTTCCGAATGGCATCTACCTCGTGGTTAAGGATGAGGTTTTTGAGCTTAGGGACATCCCAAGTGTTATCTGGGGTAATGAGATTATGGATCCTGGTGTTGCTGTCGAAGGTTTTATGAGAGGTAATTCTTTCACTGGTCAAGTCCGGGATCCACCTGTCCTTCCTAGCATGTAGCTCCTTGCCGTTACTGATTTTCCAATAAAGACCGGCGGAGATGGCCTGTTTACTCCATATAATGGAGCGCCAAATATAATGTTTTTTATTCCATTTTGTTTTACTACTCTAGCGGAATTGAATACGAGATGAGACATGTTTCAAATCGAAGTATCCACAAATTAAACGATATTTGAAATGAACCAAAAACAATTATATTAGCAATATTCCTAAGTGAGTAATTCTTTTTGGAAATTAAATAAACAAATTAATTTAACATTTCTCTAAAAGTCCTGACTTTTAGATAAGATAAATTTTTTCATAGTGTCAGAGCCCTTTAAGCTCACACCCACATCATGGGTTCGATTCAAGCTGAAAACAATTCTACCCATAATAAATTATCCACTCGATGGGCCTCCTCCCAATGATGGAGTAAGAAAATTCAATCAACGAGTGAGAAATAGTGTTAGAAAAATTAAATAAACGAATTAGTTTTACATCTCTCTACAAGTTCAGACTTTTATACAGACGGAATTCATTATGTGTATATATATATTCCTCAAACTTTCCCATCATAATTTTTTTCCATGATTCCAATTGTATCAATTAATGCAAGAAACTAATAAGGGAAATAGAAAAATAATGTACAAGTATATATATTTCACATCATCTCAGAGATATTAAAAAAGCTGAATAAATATCTCACATCACTAGTCTAGCATAGTGAATTCAATTAGATCAAATTAAAAATTAAGACATATTTCATATATCATTATATTATACATGGGCATCACATGATCTAAATTTGATTCATAGACATGACCGCAATATAAGATCAATCATACATACATATACATCCTACAACATTTCAAATTAAAAGTAGGGCCATAAAGGTTGTATTCTCATTTCTTGCTTGCTCTATTAAAACATACATTTATAGTAACTGTATATTTATGATGTGAATGCATGCATGTGGTATCATTGATACATGAGTCTAGATAAATGCTGCAATATGATCTGTTGTGACCTGTTGATATCTAAAACATTATAGTAGTGTCTTCTACCTAGATATGAATTTAATAGAAAAAGTAAAAAAAAAAATGATAGGGTAAAAAGCATTAAAATGAAACTGTATTTGATAAATATGCACAAAATCCCCTAGTATTTCATTAATGACATAAAATATTTATATGCTTGATAAAAATATGCACAAAATTCCACTAACTGTTTTCGATCAAACAACACTGACGACATAAAATTGAAGTATGAACTTATTTATTTATATATATATATATATATATATATATATATATATATAATATATATATATTATTTTTTTAGCTAATATGTGCTTACACTTACTTAACATGTCTACATTTATACATTTATAAGTAGTAATTATAATATTGTATAATACAAGAAATTCATATCTGAACATTAACTACATGTGCACGAAAGCTGAATAGGAAGCATCTAGGAGATTTGATATCTAAATTATGATTGAGTCCATATGGTCCACACGGAAAATATACAATACATAAATAAATATATAGAGGCCAATTTCTTCTATAGAGTTCATAATGGTGGAGATATGTCGCAACATTTATTTTGGATGAATATGCATAAATTATTTCATGACACAAATAATTATATAAACCCATTATTTATATATATATATGAGGAGGCAGAGGTCATCCTCCTATTATACAGCATGGTAATAAATTCCTTTTTAACCAGAGTATCTCTGGTAGTGACTTTTCTTCAAAAGGAGATAATGTTCAAAAGGAATTTCAAGAATTCCTCAGAAAACGTAGTAAAAATTTACCAATAGAGGATAATTCCTCAAAACCAGATGATGAAGAATCATATTCTTCAATCGCTCAGAAGGAATATAAATTCTTTGATTCTCCTAACAAAGAATTGATTCTTATTATTGAAGATGGCGATGAAAAGTTCAAAGAGTCTCCATGGACTCTTATGGAAAAGTATTTTCCAAATTCAAATTGGAATTTGGAGACTTATAAATCCAGAGGATTTTATGAGAACATTCTCATTAGTCTCGGAAGTGTTGAGATTCAGCATTTTCCTCCAAAGAATAAAGTTATTAATTACTCTAAATTTATTATTAAAAACATCATCTCCATCCAAGAATGAGGAACTTCACCTTTTGCAGAAAGGAGTATGACTAATGAGGTCACACACACTACTTACCAGTATAATTACTAGGATTACTTACAAAGTTTTTATAAGACTTTATTGTATCAGAATGCTAAGCATTCTCATACTTGGCTAATAAAAATTTGTGAAAATATTAGCAGGAATCAAATTCCTAATTGGTTTTTTTCCTGGTGAAGAAATTTTGGGGCTTTGGTAGATATTTTGCCTGAAGAAGTTAAAAATATCTTAGAATAATATTCTATTATTTCTTCAGACTTAAAGTCTCATAATACAAGTGATAAAACTACTTGCATGTTTTTTGTTGATTCTGGAATCCCATGGGTTTTGAAATGGAGACCAGAGTTTGGTTGTACTGAATATGGTATACCTTGTTTATGGAGAATTCATACAACACGATTTTCGAATAACTTAGATGTTATTACTCCTGGCTCCAATGAGTCACCATTGCAAGAAAATATTACACGGATTAAATCCAAAATGGAGGATTACCGAAAGAATTCTGTTGACAAAACTTCTGGTTCTCTTCCATCATTCTCTGAATACTCTAAGAAGTATTCTAGTATCTTCCCAAAGGAAAAAAATTATGGATCTTTATATGGACCATATTAAAAATGATTTATTTAAGGATATTGATTTTTCTGATTCAAAATCAGATGCTTCTATGATTTCTGGATCTGACCTTCAAGATGCTCAGGATCCGAATGAAGATGATCAAGAATTTTCTATTCAAGAAAGTTTTGATCTCTTGGAGAATTCTCTTAAAGGGAAAATAAAAGAAAGAAAGTATTGATGGGATCTTATCCAAATGGTTTCTATCCATCCATTTCAACGGAAGGATGGGATATTCAACATGCAATAATCCGTTCTAGGTTATTCTACCTCTTGAATGATACATGAGGGTTACATTATAATATTTGGAGATCTCCTTCTAATATTTTCATTGATAATGAAAATAATGTTATTAAAAATAAGAATTATCTTAAAATTCTTAAAAAGAAGATAAGAGCTTTGGAAGAATGGATTCCATGGATTGAAGCCTCAATTAGAAGAAATGAAGGATGATTTAATAATCGTCAACAATTAGCAGGATTTAAGGAGACTCTTGTGCTCCTAAAGAAACAAGCCTCTTTACTGGCGATTTAAAGGCTTAAAGATATAATCATATGGTGCAAGATATGATTACAGATAAACATCGAATAAAATTCGTCATTGCATGCGTCACTTTACAGACAAAGTACTGTTGATGAATAGTAATTACTATTCAAACTTTTTCTTTTTCTTTTTGTGGCTTTGTTTTTTTCTGCACTATTTTTTTTTTTAATTTTGAAATCCGGGGTTTGATGTCCGGCTCTTTCATCTATATATAGGTTTGTATTTTCTTTTCAGAGGTACGCTTGAGTTTACTCGTCCTCTCTTTTTCTCTCTCTATCCCTCTCGTGTGTAACCCTTTAGCCTTGTAATAATTTTGTTTATAAATTGGTTTATGGTTGTGGAACATTAAGGTATATTGTTGTTTATTTAAATTCTGTATTTAAATTTTTATTTTTGATAATCGCCGCCTCAATGATCGGCTAAATTACTTGTATTAAATCATGACCTGACTTAACTATACTCTACTATCATGTGCATTTGGAATTATATTCCTATATTGATCTGTAATTTGATATATCAAAGGTAAAGTTGGTTCAACCGGTAAGTTTGAGTTTTCCAGTGATATTCATGAGTTAACCATGTGGGCTAGCCCTTTTTGCCGTTATGCCGATGAATAGGCGCAGACGTTCCTGGGTGTAAAAGTTTTTTTCAGGTTAACTCATGGACTATGGAATTTCTCAGTAATTTCCTATCTGTGTTTGTAAAAGATCCACATGATATTATTGATATAGATCTTTGCACGATCCTTATGTTAATATGGTATCAGAGCCATGAGATGTAGGGTATATATAAGTTACATGGTGAATGATTCAATACAATTTGATTCTTATGAATCTATTCCGTTTAAAGGATACTGTCAAAAACAGTATGATTCAGGAATATGATATTCCTGAAAATTTAGATTTATTAAATAAATGGACTATCCCTAAAATTGAACCTAGAATGGTTTATAAATTAAGAGCTTTTGAAAAGCTAGGTTTTAAACAAATTGTTAAAACCACTGAATCTTCCATACCTCTTCATGAAGAAGAGATGATTATTAAATTACTTAGTAAAAATGATATTTTATCTTACAAAAGAACTCATAAATTCTTACATATTGGATGTGTTCAGGTCGTTTTTAGACCGCTTACCTTAAATGGCTTACCAGAAAGCTTTCTAGCTTCTCTTAGAGATGGTAGAAACCTTATCTGGACACAATCCCTAATGGGAATTATAGAATCTAGTTTGGCTTTAGGACCCGTCTATTTTGACGCCTATCCTAATTTATCTCAATCTTTATCTGATAGTAATATTCTTGAAGCTTTAACATTAAATGTTAAAACTCATGGTTATAATTACATACCATGTACTGAAGTTATGTGTATATGTTATCGTATTTATTATAAACCTTTATTTACACTTAATCCTATGTGTAAAAGGATTGAAAAAGATAATAATGAGACTATTCTTATTGAAACAAATTTTGGTAAATCAAACATTACTACCAGAAGAACTATTAAGTGGGAAGAAATTGTTTTTCTTGAAAATTGGATTATAGAACAATTTGTTCCTGAAATTCCTATTATTAATAGTGATTTTAAATATATTACTCAAAGTAATGATGGTATTATTAGTATTGGTTTTCAAAATAATCAAAGAAGACATTCAACTTCCTATTCTAGATCTATGTCTAGTCATTCTTTTATCTCTCCTTTAGATTATGAGGTAGAATTACCTTCTGAATCCAGGGCTTATACTTCTTCTTATAGAGATAATACGTTTTGTAAAACTAATAATTACAATAACGAAAGAATAATTATTAATGAAAACAATATCATCCACAAAAAGATGGAATTTAGATCCCTTTAAAAATAATTTTTATGGATTTTATAAACTTTTAAAATTTTTTAAAGGATGAGTTTAATGATGAGTTTAGGGTGTGCTTGGTAGGGGTTTTCAACATAAGGAATTGGAATGAAATTAAAGTTTGATGTTTGGTTGGAGGGAATGATTCCATGAATAGTGTTTCTATATCCAAAGACCATGGAATCAAAGTCATATTTTCATTCCTCATATATTTGGGGGGAATGAAAGTCATTCCCCTATAATTTAATATGTTATATTTTTTAAAAATATTTTAAGCTTCCAAATTAATATTTCATATTATTATATTATAATTAGACACTATTTCTTTATAAATATATTTTTTAACACAAAAAATAGTTAAGGTTAATTTTTTTATTTTTAAGAAACTTAATCATACCAATCACCATTTATGGTAATGATAGTCATTCCTAATTATCATCCAAACAACCCAATAATAATAAGTATACCCATTATCATTCCTCACTACTATCATTCTTATTTCCATTCCGATTCCTCACTACAAACCAAGCACCCCCTTAATAATCCTAAATGGGATAAGTTTAGAATTTAGTATTTTAAATCATTCTCAAAGGATGATTTAGACTATTTTGTTGACAGTTTTTATAAATTATGTGAAAAGCATAATGAAATTACTTATTATGTTCCTTGGTTTATTAAAACTTTTTATATTAACTATATTTCAGTTATTGAACGTGATTATAAAATATTTTCTGGAGGAATACAAAAATTTGTTTACCCTCCTCATGTTCCTTTTCAAATTGAGAAAAATGGCAGAATATTTAATTTTCTTCCATTCTCTAGATTACTTTTTAAATGATGTTTTTACAAATTCTTTGTTAAACATGTCAATCAAATGATTGAACAAAATAATTTTGTAATCTTTTATCTTTCTATTCTTGGAGAATAAATTATTTCTTTTTACATGATAAAGTTGATAAAATTATCTCTAAAATAGAGTCTCAAAATAAATCTAAAAATTATGATAATATTAATAATAATGTTATTATTAAAACTGCTTTTATCTATTAGGTCTCTTATTGAGATAAAAGATTTTAAATCTGAAGCTTACGTAATTTCGGATCTTGAAAAAGATCATTAATGAGGAATTTAGTAACCTTAATATTTCAAATTTTTGTATGATGACTTAGATTAGAGTCACATTACTCAACCCCATAATATTGGTAGTTCGAGTAATATTGATAGTATAAATAAAATAAAATGGGCTGATAGACCTACCATGTCTACTTATTATTATAAGAGACCTCTTTCTTTATGGGCGTTCTCAATGAAGAAAACGTAAAAAACTTTTCAATAATTCTTATTCTGGTAAAAGTATTTATAAATGGAATATTGATGGTGGGAGTGACAATCATATTTTTACTCAATGTCATTGAATGCTTATGTATAGTTCTGCATGTAGAACTAGTGGTAATAATGATTTTAATCTTTGCATGTTTATTCTTTGTTGGTTTCTTGGTAAACTTAAAAAGGTTGGTGGGATAATTATTTAACTCCCATAATAGAAATGATATTTTAATTCTATTAAAATTGAAAATGGTGAGACTAAGACTAATGTTGTTTATTCTCTGATTCTTACTATTTTAGATCATTTTACTGGTCAGTATACCAATAAATATGAAAATACTATAACTCTTCTTTTAAACATGAAGTGTAAAACTCTTACTGATTTCAGATGGTACAAAGATACTTTCTTGTCTCGAACTTATGAGATTCCTGAATGTAATCAGGATATTTGGAAGAATAAATTTGTTGATGGTCTTCCTCATTTATTTGCTGAAAGAGTTAAGAAAATTCTTAGAAAAGACTCTAATTCAATTCATTATGAGTCTTATACTTTTGGCCAAATAATTAGTATTTGTGTTCAGGAAGGATTAAATCTTTGTAATGAACTCAAATTAAGAAAGACAATCTTTTGAAAAGAAAACAATTGGGTCAATTATGTGACCAATTTGGATTAGATAATCCTAATTCTAAAAATAGTTTGTCTAAAACTAATAAAAGAGATTTTAAACATAAAATTACTTATAAGAGAAGAAAACATCATTCTTCTAATAAGCATAAAGAAAAAGATCATGAAAATGATAAAACTAAAAGAAAATCTTTTAAAAAGAAAAAATATAATACAATTATTTGAAAAAATGTAATAGGCCTGGTCATTATGCTAATCAGTGTTATGCTAAAGACAAGATAAAAATCTTGAAATTAATGAAGAACTTAAAGAGACTCTTTTTAAAATTGTTATGAATTATAATACTGATTCAGAATCAGAAAAGTCCTATAATGACTGCTCTTCTATTGAATCTAAATCTGATGATGAAGTTTCTGTTAAGTCTGACAAGGAAAAATACAATGATTGTATTCTTGGAAAGCATTGTCTTAATTGTATCAGCAATAGTACTGATAATAATACTGATAATGAGTTTTATAAACTCATGAGTCAATTTCAAGATATGAATATTAGTGTCTTGACTGATAATAACATTTTAGAATTTTTTAAACAAATTAAAGATTCTGGTTTAAGAGATAAAATCATTGAACAATTGCATGATTCTTCTAGTAAGAATGAGGATAATAATAAAACTAGTCTTTCTAATAAGATTGATAGTAATTATTATAATATGGGTGAATTAGAAAAACTTCTTCGCTTTAAGAATATTAAAAATAATCCCATAACTATTAATGATTTAGTTCATGAGATTAATAATCTCAAGACAAGTGTCAAGATTCTTCAAAATCAGAATTCTGACCTTTATGCTCGTCTTTCTTTTATTGAGAAAGGAAAAGGGAAAATCGAAGATAGTGAAACTATCTCTAGTGCTCTTTCACAATTCTTAGATACTAATAATGATGTTAATATTAATAAAAATCATTTATCTACTATTAACATGATTATATCTCAAAAATGGTATACCAAGATTTCTCTTCTTATAAATAATTCTTATAAGAAAGATTTTATCGCTATGATTGATAGTGGTGCTGACTTAAGTGTCATACAGCTAGGAATAATTCCTACTAAGTTCTTTGAAAAAAACTACTCACTCGCTTTCTCATGCAGGTGGAGGATCTTTAAAAATTAATTATAAGCTTAAAAATGTTTATGTTTGTGTTGATGGTTGTTGTATTTCTAATGACTTTCTTATTCTTTGAAGACATTACTAGTCAAATGATTATTGGTCTTCCTTTTTTTTTTTAAAATTTATCCTCTTACCTTTGTCGATGAAGGAGGTATTACAATTTTCCTATAACTTGGTAAACTCACATTTTTTAAGTTTATTACTAAACCTTTTCATAAGGTTCTTAATTTGATTCAAGATCAAATTAATAATAAAAATTATCAAATAAGTTTTCTGAAAGATGAGCTTAATTCTATCACTATTAATGATAGATTAAAGAATCCTAAGCTGCAGGATAAAATCAAACTTTTAAATAATAAATTTTCTATTGAGATTTGCAATGATTTTCCTAATGCTTTTTGGGATAGAAAGAAACATATAGTTTCTCTTCCTTATGAGGAAGATTTTAAAGAAAATAAAATACCGACTAAGTCTAGACCTTGTCAAATGAACTCTAAATATTTAGAGTTATGCAAAAAGAAAATATCTTCCTTATTACGTGAAGAAGTTTTATTACTCCTTCTAAATCCTCTTGGTCTTGTACTGCTTTCTATGTTAATAAGCATTCTGAGCAGGAACGCGGAGTTCCTAGATTAGTTATTAATTATAAACCTCTTAATAAGGTTTTAAAATGGATTAGACACTCTATTCCTAATAAGAAAGATCTTCTTGACAGATTATTCAATGCTCTTGTCTTCTCCAAATTTGATTTAAAATCAGACTTTTAGCAGATTCAGATTAATCAACCCGATAGGTATAAAATCAGCCTTCAATATTCCATTTGGTCATTCTGAATGGATTTGTTATGCCTTTTGATCTTAAGAATGCTCCTTCAGAATTTCAACAAATTATGAATGATATTTTTAATCCTTATAGTGATTTTATTATTGTCTATATTGATAACATCCTTGTTTTTTCTAAAGATATTGAAATACATTTTAAACATCTCGATATGTTTAAAAACTTAGTCATTAAAAATGGTTTAGTCATTTCAAAACCTAAAATGGTTTTATTCCAAACTAAAGTTAAATTTCTTGGTCATATGATTGATAAGGGTATTACTATTCCTATTCAACGTAGTATTGAATTCGGTAATAAATTTTCTAATATTATGATAGATAAAACTCCGTTATAGAGATTCTTAGGAAGCCTTAATTATGTGTCATCTTATATTAAAAATCTTGCTGAAGATTCTGCTATCTTATATGATAGACTTAAGAAGAATCATTCTTCTTGGAATGATAATCATACTAAGGCTGTTATTAGAATTAAAGAAAAGATTAAGAATATTCCTTGTCTTATGCTTGCTAATCCTTCATGGGTAAAGATAGTTGAAACTGATGCCTCAGATTTGGGTACGGTGGTATCTTAAAACATATTAATTCTGATAATAAAATTGAATACATTATTAGATTTTATTCTGGTAAATGAAATAATGCTCAAAAAAGAATTATTCTCTACGTGGCTAAAAGAAATTCTTGCTATTGTAAAATGTGTCCTTAAATTTCAGGATGACTTATACAATCAGAAATTTACTATTAAAACTGATTGTAGGGCTGCTACTTTTATGCTTTTCAAAGATTTCAAACATAATGTTTCTAAACAAATGTTTGCCTGATGACAATCTCATCTTGTTTATTTTGATTTTGATATTGTCTATAAGCAGTGGAAAGATAATCATCTTCCAGATTTTTTAACTCGTGAATTTATTTCTTCATGACATAAATGAGTCACTCTGGAAGAAGTCCATATTCCTCTTCCAGACTAGAGATTATCACTAATTAAAATTGACTTAAAAAATTATCTTTAATAAGTTTGAAAAAGTTCAGAATGTCATTTAAAAAGAATATGATGAAGTATGTATGTTATTTTGTCAATTTATATATTACATAATCCGCTTTCGAAACAGAAAAAAAAAACAACTATCAAGTAGAAAATTTATGCGCCAAACATTCAAAATTACACTAATTGCACTATTTAACTGGTGTGGAAATGTTTCTCATAACTTGAATAATGTAGAAAAATCTACTATTACAACCCTTATAATGCATGTGCAATATTAGTCATGAATACCAATTATCATACAATTCAAACCTTGTATTTCCTCCCCACTTTAGATAAAGCCTTGGGCATATAATGCAACCATTGTTACCTCAATTTTCCTTGATCATATTCTACAAAAATAATAACAATAATAATAATTCCATCATCAATTTGGCCGACATACGAAACAATCTATTGTACCAAATGAAATGAAGTATCATATGAAAAATGTCAAACTTCATAGGTGTGTTATGCCAAAGAAAATGCTGCCTCACTTGCTTTACTCTCTGCTGCATTACGACGTACCTCCTCTCCGAAATCGAGACGAGGATGTTTTTCAAGTCCGGAATGTCCTTTTCCGGGACAAAAACCGTGATAGATTCCCAATTCAAAATTTCGAAAAATGAGGGGACAAAGTTGTCCGAAATTATCACGGAACTCACCCGTACATAATTGCTTGAACCACTCTAGGGCTATTGACTTCATAGCATTTAGCACATATGCAATACTTGCTATTTTTCATGTGCCAAGAATACCTTTTTCTCATTACTTCGACAATTTTCATGTCCGGGTCTTTGTTTTCCCAATGTTTGAGTAAGATGGGGCGACGTAGGCTGTCAGCGTTTGCCAAAGAAAAAGGCGAGGATCTTTCGACGATGGGATTCCCCTATTTCTTGCATTGGTTTTTGGCGAATGGACGTTGGGTGGGTATGAAATCTGGTCTTGGGTGCGGATCTTGATCACGATTCAAAAGGGGATTCGTAGATTTTCAAAATTTTAGGATCACGATCTACGGGAGGATATCGTCGATTTATTTTATTTAATTATATATATCACCTGTAATAATATTAAAAAAATTACAACAATTATATATAACACCTGTAATAATACCAATAGTATTTAAAACACATGCAAGAAATTCATCCCATAAGCAACAAAACAACAATTAAATCAATTATCATCAACCTACACAATTCATAAATCATAATAAAAGATTCAATCTAAACGAAGTACCACATTGTCAAAATAAGTTACATTAAATAACAAAACTCAATTGAAATGCATAAGTTGCAACTAACAAGTGGCAAGTCTAATCTACATTGATTGAATGATCATCATTATTTACGCCTCTCTTCAAATTAATTTAGTAAGTTTTAGAGTGTGTCGTTCAAATTATTAGTAAGTTTTAAAATTTTACAAAAAAAACCCCAAAAATTTAATAAATTTTACAAAAAAAAACACGATCATTATCCGATCACGTATCCTCGGAACATGATCGCGTATCAATAAAAAAAATTGGTATCATACGTGGCGTATCGGGTCGCGAATCGAGGCGAATCTACTACGAATCGCACCCTGCGAATCGAATCATCGCATATTGCTGATTTTGTAAGAATCCGTGCATTAGAGGACGTTGGTTTCAGGGAGTGAAACATCTTTTCCGAATTGGAATCCTTCTTTTACATCGGAGTTGCATAAGGCGCGTATGCAGTTTGGCATTACGTGCCTTGTCTCGAATGCTGCCTGAAAGAACATAGATAGATTCTTGTCATAACATGTTCAAAAAATTCTTGAGAATTTAAAGTCATTCAAGGGTACTTTTGACATTTTTAGGTAGGTTTGACCAAGTTTGACTAAACTGGAGTGTGTTCAGAAGAAAATAGGGTATGAATAGCCAGACTCGTGTTTAATACAATGTCCCTTAAGACAATAGTCTACCTTACAATAGTCTACCTTTTATTGTCAATAAAACCTCAAATATGCATCTTTGATGCAAACATTCATGTAAAAAAAATCAAGAATCCTTATCAATTGCATCAAACTTACCCAATCGTGGCAACCAACCATGAAATGATCGGTCCCGTCTGTCCTGTTCCAAAAGGAGTGTCTCGCCTTGATATCGTCGTGGTAGTTTCTCAGATATTCGAGTATGCTATCGAAACTATGAGAATTTAACGCGATACTACGTCTTGTGCTGACATTTGAGTGCTAAATGGCAAATAAAACAAGTGTGCTTCCCTCTGCATTTTTGGTAATAAATTGGTTACTTGCTTTCATGTGTTTCATGAACCACCCTCCGATCGTATATTCCTTTTAACCTCGGCCGATGAAAAGCGGACGCTTCCCTCCTTCGTAGATGTAAACCTTGAGCTTCTCTTCCATCATTTCATAGCTCCTACATAAAATGTTCATCAAAAGGTAAAACAAACAAAAAAAATCACATCTTTTTAAGTAACTAGAGATGTTTCCCAAGCTTTTTTTAAATTACCTTGCAAAAGTTGAAAGATTTCGATAAATTGGGGCGTATAAACGATTCGTGATCGTAGGCACATTCTCAATCTCGATTCTTGCAACCAATAATTCATGATCAGCCGATGAAGGCCAGAGTGGACTCTGCAATAACATCCCCATTTAGGATTGAGACAAAATCGTGCATTAAATGCTTATGTTCACAAAATCTTAAACAAGTTTAGGCGACGTACCTTTGAGAAGAATGGCTCGACTATGCAGCAAATAGATCTTTCATCTCGAGAGACCGGACACTACATCCTTTTTTCTGGATCGGGGAGGATTAACACTCTTCGATTTCTCATTGTTTTTCGATCATACTAGTCTCGTTTTTTCTATTTGCACTAGCCAAAGGACCTAAAGCTACCATTCTAGGCGGACTTGATTCGGATATTGGTGAAATCATCGGCCCAAATGAAACATCCGAGCTTACTGGAGTCGGACCCAACGTTATAGAATCCGAATCACGGTTTATTACACTACTAGATGGACTAATACTAGCAACAACTAATGTAAGACTTGGTGCAATATATGAACTAATACTAGCATCAATTAATGCAGAACTTGGTGCAATATTTGGAGTATTACTAGTAATAGCATTTTGTGGTGCAATGCTAATGCTTCTAACTATCGCCGTCTCATCAAATTCGAACTATGATTCACGCCGTCGTGCTTTCAAAGCGACGGATTGTCTCCATTTTTTTTTGACTAAATTCTCCTAAGTCTTTATTTGAATCAGAAATATTGAAAAATGACTTACCAGAATTTAACAAAGAGAGCATGCTATCTCTATATGGTACCTCAAAACACTGGATTATCAAAAACTGAGCCAAGAACTAAGCCCTAATAGCCACACGATCTTCGCAGCGTTTCAATGTGTCGAAAATCACCACTCATCTCGTTTTTTCGATCCGTGATCACTTCTACAGCTCCTGCAGTTCCTCATTTGAAGAAAAAAAAATTGTTAGATTAATTATTGGTCAACTTGAACTAAACTTCTTCAAGGGATAATTAAATATATAGGTTAAAATTTATCCTTACACCAACCTACCCCAAAAAGTAGTAGTAGTTTTCTGGTTATGAATCAAATTGATAACTGATGTATTATTTTCCCATCGTAACATAATTGGTTGTATATGTGCAAATGAAATTAGTTCAATATAAAATCCACCATGTGCAACATCTAAAAATGTAAATTGTAATCTAATTTAAATTTGTTTTTTCGTTTGAGTTCTTGTTTTACAACCAAATTATATTTCCATATGCAAGAATTTTACACAAACCAAATTACGGAAACCACCCAAAAAAAACGAAATTTCCATCCCATTTTTTAAAAACTTTGTTTAACTTGCTATTCAATAGAATCACGAACATAAAATAATTCAATAACATGAAAAAACCAAATGAAGAACATAAAATCACGAACACGAAAAACCAAAAACCAAAAAATAATACACAAAAAAAATTCAAGAATTAAATAATTACATACCTAAGTGATCACAAGTTCAGAATAGATTGAAGAACAGTTTTTCTCCACCAAATAATTTTTTCTTCGTTTCCAAAATTCAGTCAAATAAATAAATAAAACAAAAACAGAAAAAACGTTGAATCTGTTTAAATGGATTTTGGGAATAGCGCCATGCACTGGATACAGATATATACACCACCTTTTTCTGAAGATTATTACAAGTGTTTAAAAATCATGTGCACATTGCTTACATTTTTAAGGTTTCGGTTGGGTCTATCTTTTTTTCTGATGTCATAAATTATATACTCCCATTGGTAATCTCACACATTAATTTTGCGTAAACGTCAATCACTCTTTTTCCCTTTTTTTAATAATTTTTTCTTCCCATTTTTGCCGCATCGTTCATCTCTTTCGACGTATGAATTCGGGGAAATAAATTAATAAATCTGATAAATGGGGAAAAAAATCTTGACCCTTTTTTCTTTCAAATTAATCAAATTGATTTCAAGTCAAACATTTACCGTATAGTTTAAGTATATTTTTAAATAATTAATGCTCCTTCCGTTGGGAAATAAATGATGTTTTAGCGTCTTATTTTTGTGCAGAATTAATTGATGTTTTTATCGTCTTTTTTTTCCGAAATTTATCTTCCTTTAATTTTTTGGGAAATGTGTATTAATTGTTAAATTATCTTTGTTAATTAACCCTCACTCGTTCTTCCTTTTTTCTCACTCACATGGTAAGTCTTAATCATGAAATGTGGTGAGATATAGAAAATGAATTAAGGGCAAATTTATCGATATACACCACTTTTTAATTTTATCAAAAAAAAAAAAGCCTTCTATTATTTTTAAGTTAAAGGAGTATTAGTTGTTTTGATTCAACAGTATTAACAGCGAACTAATTACGCAATTGATGCAACTAAGTGCCATTTGAATTTCAATTTATTAATTCTCATATTTTTGCTTCATATTCTTAAAAGTGACAATATTAATAAATAAAAAAAAAGCAACATATATGCCCACCACCCATGATATGCCCAACCCAGTAAATCCATTGGTCGGTCCACTATTTAGAAGCAAGGCCCGGCCCAAAATACCTAATTGGGTTTAAGAAGGCCCCAGAGAACTATGGCATTGGTCCAATTATAACCCAGTTAGTAGTTGACCTAGCCCATAAATGCTGTCCTACTAAAACATACCCTCTATGTTCAAGCCAAAACTTTACATTTGGAATATCAACGCTTTTCAGGCAAATGAATAATTAAAGTGATGCCTTGGACGTTTATTTGTATTTTTTGGTTGATATCCAGTAGGAACGTTAATGCTATCCGTACAAATTGATCGGAAAGTGATGCTTCCGCTCCTACGGATATTGAGATTTAGGGTTTTCCATATTTCTATATATTAAGAGGTTTCTTTTGTCTTTCACGATCCACTCCTGTTTGTTTTACGATGAAGACTATGATGAACAATTTGATGATCATAATTCATACTCTCTTATAGATTAAATATATTGTTGGTCCGATGTGTAAAAAAAAAGAAAAAAAAGATGAAAAGAGAAAGAGAAAGTGTGTATTATTTTTTTAATTTTTAATTTTTTTGGATAAGAGAGAGACGAGAAACTTTCACATCCATACTTTTGGCATCTCAGTTGGGTGGATTAGACCAAGGGATGTGCTCGAGTATAAAATTTAGAAATAAAAACTCTCCACTACATATTTAGAGTGAAAAGTACTCTAAGATACAAAAGAAAAATGTAGGACAATCCACTACAAAATGTACCAATATTACCCCTCAATACATTTTTTAATTATTTAAAAAGCAAAAAAAAAATCCCCTCCAGATAAACCCTTAATTTCGGTCATCCCAAAGAAAAATGGCCACACAATCTCTTCCCCAAATTCATTTTAACTTTCTTCTCTCTCTCTCTTTTTACGGCACTCTCTCTCTCTCTCTCTCTCTCCTTCCCCCTCCCAATCTCTCAAAATCCACACCCTCGGTGGCTCAGCCAAAGACCATTTGGTTTGGTGTTGGTTTGGTGGAGGTTGGTAGATAAGCGGCAACCGTGACGTCTCTCGTTTGTCTCTAAGAATAAACGTCGCGGCGTTTTTTGCGGGTGGGAGGTCGCGGCCCTGATTTTGCGAGGGGGGAGGTGGGCGGCGGCGGCATTTTTTTTCTTGAGGGCGCGGCGGAGGAGGTTTTTGGGTCGTGAACGGAGAAAGGGTTTGTTGGCGTGGTGGGCGGACATGATGGATGATTGTGGCGGACAATTTTTTTTTTTTTTTTTGTATTTTTTTTAGATCGAAATTGAGTATTTGAGTGGTATATCTTGTGTATGTGGTGGATTAGTGGTGTGTGGTGGTGGCGGCGGCTTGATACGTGGCATGTGGCGTAAACTAGCTTAGTTTTTTTTTTTTTTTTAATTTGAAAATGGCGATGAAGGTAATCGTTTTTGTTTTTTTATTTATTTTGTTTTTATTTTTTTCGTATGTTTTGTAGATCGAAAATTGAGAATTTGAGTGATAAGTTAATTTTCTATAATTTTTTTGCGAAATGATGTTGTAATTTTACGTAGAATTAGCGATTAGAGTGAATCACATTGGTGTTTTGTAATTTTTGATTGTTGTTTGTAATTTTTTACGTAGTATCTTGGATTGATTTTTACAGAAATTTTAGAGTGTAATTTTACATTTTATTTTTTCGTGATTTTTATTGTATTTTGTTATGGGGAAAGTACATTATTTTTGCAGATTTTTTTTGTTTGATTTGTAATTAGATGTTTATTTTTGCGGAATAGGGTTTTTGTTTAAATTAGGACCCAAAATACATTTTTTTAAATGCACCCCAAAATAGACTCAAAATACAATTTTTTTTAAAAAATGCACTTCCAATTTTTTTTTTCGGATTAGGGTTTTTGTTTAAATTAGGACCCAAAATACAATTTTTTTTTAAAATGTACTCCAAAATTGGTCTAAAATAAATTTTTTTTTTAAAAAATCTTATTTCTAAAATTGGTCCAAAATCTGATTTTTTTTAAAAATGTATCCCAAAATTGACTCAAAATACAATTTTTTTTAAATGCACTTCCAAAATTGGTCTAATAGTGTAGAAAAAAAAAAAAAACTTCAAAATTGATAAAATCTACAATTTAAAAAAAAAAAACTTCAAAATTAGATTTAGAGGTGAAAAATTTTAAAGAATTTATTTTTTTAAAGTTACATATTTTCTGAATTGCAAAATTAGTTAATAAAATGCACTTTGAAATAAATAATGAAATTATAATAATAAATAATTTAATTAATTTATAATATTTGGACTTTTAAAAATTTAAATTATAAAAGTCCAAAACGCATCATCAGTCTTGAAAAACTTCAAAGTCTTGGCTGAAAGAATCTTAGATTTTTTGACCACTTTTTTAGCTTGTAAATCACTTTTTTTTTGTTATGTCTGTAGGGATTAACTTTTGTTAAATGACTTTTTAGTAGAAAACATTCACCCCCTAAAATTTATACTATATTTAAAAGTAGCTTGTATATGGAAGTCATTTTTTGACTAGTTTACCAATCCTATTTTGTATCTTATGCAATTTAGTCCACACTTTATGTATTGATTCATTTATTTTATTTAAAAATTGCTTTAATTCACGAAATTCCTGAAATAAAATTCCTGAAACCATTTTCTTTTCTGTTTCATCAATCCCTCAACTAAATCACTGTCGATGAGGATGGGCTCGGTTGAAGACGATGCCACCGACTCCACCGGCGTGGAGTTCGTTTTGCAACAGGCAAGCTCTCCTGTTTCAAGAAATCAATCATCACCCGCAGCTCCAGGGCACGCGACGTCGTTGGCCAATTGTCTATAATCAAGGGCGCCACCGATTGCTCAAAAGGTAACCTGCTTTTGAATTGTGAAACAATATTCTCATCTAATCTCTCTTTTTATGTTCAAATTTATTTTGTTGTGATTGGATTTTGCTTCGTTCAGAAGGTAGAACATTGCTAGATGATAGTTCAAGATTGTTGATTTTTTTCAGGTTGGCTCATAATTTTAGTGCACACAAATATCTTAGTGAAATACATCGAAAGTATAAAGAATTAGTTGCGCCCCCAAGGTGTTTGATTTTATGCTCCAGAGAATTTTTGTTCTTTGTTAAGAATATTTTAGTATGTCCAAGATACTGCTACTTAGATATGTATATATATATATACGTGTGTGTGAGGAAATGACTTTTAATTACACACGCACACATACATATTGACGAAGGAAAAGTATCAAGTAAAACAAGACTTGCCTTTTGATTTTATATGAAGCAATATTGTTTGTTTTGGTGAATTTGGGATTTAAATATGACATTTGATTTATAGATTTTATTTGGTAATAACAGGGTTCTTCTATTAATTTTTTTCAGTAAGGGGGGCAGTTCAGCAATTTTCTCGATTTTTCTTTCCGGGAGGTGTTTTGCTGTAAGTATCATTTTACATTTTCTTAAGTGTATTTCTTATTTTCTGTGAAACATAATATACCGATGAAATGTGGTGCTCGATTCTACAGACAATTATTTTTCTAGACATTGAAGACAATGACAAGCTTGCTTATACAATATAGGTATAGTTCCATTTACTGGAGAATTGTATACATCAATACACATGAGATGAGCTATCAGGCAACCATTCGAATGAAGTAAAGCCTCATCCTGATTTCAAATGTAGGGCAAATGTTAGTATGATTGTTTTTTGTTTTTATAATTTGGGTGGACCACATGCGATTTTCTAAGAAATTAAGTCCTATCCATCCCACAAGGTGCGATCACGATAAAACTCATGACAAAAATTAGAAAAAGAAAAGAACAGATAGAGGGAGTGACTAATCAGTCAAGAGGATTTGCACCGGATGCCGACCAACGGGGTTGGGCCAAAATCCAGTGATGGGAGGAGGCGATGATTTGCACGGAGGCGAGCAATGGGGGTGGGCCTAGCGAATCAGCTAGTAGTGACAATTCAGCGTGCAAGATTGACGATCTTCAATGGAGGCCAAATGGCAGGAGAACCCAATTTGATAAATTAGTTCCGAGGTATTTATTTAAAAATTTAATTTATAATATTGTTTGGATAAGTTGAAACTGTAGATAAGTGACATCTAGGTAGTGAATACATACCGCGAAAAATTATATGAGAACAAATTTTGATTGAATGAGTTCTTATTAAAATTAGATGTTACTCTCTTAGATGTTTTGTTTGTGGCGTTTGTGTATTCATAAATGAAATTATATTCCCGGTATTGCAAATTGATTATTGTGTGAGTTTTTGAAGACACACGAAAAATCTTCTCTATTCATTATTTTCTTTGATTGAGAGCTACTTATTTCTATCGAAAAACTTAGGGGTTTTAGACAATCTTGAAAAAGTAACTATCCTTTGTTTTCCTGTTCTTGAATTGAAAATCAAGGCCCATAATACTATTTAGAGAGAATATTTGCAAAAGTGTTTTTTTTTTTTAATTTGGAGGGTTTTGGTTGTGGATGTTGGTATATGCTCTCTCTCTCTCTCTATATATATATATATATATATAATTATATAAATTTATATTTATATATATATCAAATTACTTTTAGCATGATTGCTTTTTTTTGCAGTAGCATTTGAGGAGCCATTCAAAAAACACAAAAATAAGAAATTATGCAATTACGTGTTTATATGTAGAAATTAATATGATCAGCGCTACTGTGGTAAATGTGGACTCACTCATAATCACAAGGCAGATAGTGATTTAGAGTTTTCTAAATGATTCGATTTTTTATTTTTTTTTATGTATATATATGTTAAGTTCAGCCTTATTGTTTTCTTCTGTTGTTGGAATTGAAAGAATGACATTCCGATGCTCCATCAACTTATAATCAAATGGTATTGGTTTAATCATTATTAAACGAAACATAGTTCCTCATCTTCCAAGCATTTCTTGATTCAGTTCAGTTTATTTAGATTATGACAGAGTTTTCATTGTAAGACTTCCTCATTACATATTGGATGGATTATCATAATATCACTTGAATTCTCTGGCTTTTTTTAATAGGGGACTCTGGATGTTCCCGTAGGTGACTGTGAGAACCTATGAGTTTATTTGTTGTTCAATAACAGAGTCTTGGTTTCTCCTGAAAGAGTTGGGGGGAACTCCAGGATCCATAATGTTTGCGGAAGGGATGTTAACATTACATGTGAGGTTGCTGCCAAGTGAAATAGACAGTTTCTGATTTTGAAGAAACGAGGTGAAATATAGGAGGGCAGTTTATGCAAAGCTAATATAAAAACTCTCATCTTATCTTCATATTTCTGGTATTTATATTCAAATTTTATTAATACTTCATTTAGTTTTTTTTTTTTTTTTTTTATTGCAGGATGTTGGACTCAGTTTAGCAGCAAGCTTTCCAGATCCTGAAGTGTATTATAAAAAAGACAGAAGGAGGGCAGTTTACGAAAAATTATGTAAAAGCTCTCATCTTATCTTTATGTTTTTGGTATTTATATTCATTAACTTTGTTGTAAGATTATGCTTCCATTGTTACCTTTTTACTAAATTTTCTAATTCAAACTTTTCTATAAATGACTTCCTGCTGCTGATAATTTGAATCCACTATGTGGAGAACAGTGACAAATATGATTGGTATTGAATGCGCAAAAAATTGCTTTCTCTAATTGCTTGATTTGTTTTAGGAAAAACTTGATATACTTTGGAGGGGAATTCTGAGGATGCTGATTGTTGTACGTTTGATAAGATGTACTTTTTTCCCTGGAAGTATTCTGTGATAGGTAAGCGATTATGATAAGATGTATTTTTTTGCATATAAATTGTTGTACTGTATGTTGATAACTTTTTGTGAGATGTGATTTTTGTTTCATTTTGGTTTGTCCTTTTGGTTGTACTGAAACTAAATAATATATATTATGACTGTATGTTGATAACTTTTTGTGAGATGTGGTTTTTGTTTCCTTTTGGTTGGTGGAGTATATATTCTCCAAAAAAATTGCAACACATACAAGAAATTTAACGATATTATCCTGCATTTTTCAAGCAAGAAAAGGTCTATGATTCAGGTGTGAGTGAAATAGATATGAGAACTGCTCAATGGAATGGTGTTAAAGTTGAGGCAAATTTTTATTTGCTGGTAAAGACTCATAAAGTAGGCATAGCTAGGTGGGTCAATGTCTTGATTTTTTTATTAGTCACAATAGTTACATATGGAGGAGGTTATTTTTTGTTTTTGAGTAGTTATTTATTGTGGATTTTGACATTTATTTTCACCCTTTCCCTTTTCTATTGGTTAGACTTCGAAGATGATCCTGTTTTTTTATGTATGTTGGAACTGATTTATGTTGTCTCATCTCTACCAGGTTATTTCATTAATCTGTTACAGTGCTCAAATTCTCATGTTATTCATATTGTCTCATCTCTATTAGGATTTTTCATTGATCCGTTCCCAAATCGTTTTTGTTCCCCTCCTCCCCTGTGAATTTATGAAAATATTTGTGTAGGAAACGGAGTTGGCCTCTAGAGTTGTTGAGTAACATAAATTGAAATGTGGATCCAACTTTTCCAAGGAGTTATCCAAGTATCTTCAAAATAAATTTTTGTTAATTTTTATTGTATTAAACATTTTACAATTGATTATTTCTTTGGCTGGGTAGGGTGGGGTATTCAGTGGATTACAATTGACATTAATATTTTTACCAGTGATTTCTTTTCGTTCATTCTAGCTTTATCGTGCATGTCTTTTGTGTATCTATATGTGTATGTGTGTGAATGGGTTTTCTGATTTTGTAGTAGTGATCGAAATGGTGAACAAAGGAGATAATTGTGCTGAAATTCGCGTGGAGGAATTCCTTGGATTTAGTAGATATTTTGAATATCTGTTTCTTCCAAATAATTACAAAACTTTTCGTGATTGAGTCTCCATATCAATGTTTGCTATATGTTGATTCCAGAGCAATTCCAGACAAAATATCCCTGCTGATGGTCTGAGAATCAAGTAGGTAATTAATTTGTTCATCTTTTGCAATTTTGAATAACCTCTTTCAATTTCAAGCTGTAGCAATAAATAGTTTGATGATTTTTTTTTTCCAAATTAATTATTTTAAAAGTTTTTCGTTGTTGGATATCATTTCATTGTTTACTTATTGGTTTAAGAGGGATCCGTTTCCTTTAGTCCATAATGATAATGGTCGGAGAATTACGTTCATGTGTGCAATCATTTTCTTTATCTTTTGTAATTTTCAAGCTAAAGTGTAACAGTTAAAAAGCAGAGAGTTTTTGAAAAAAGCTGGTCCATTGCTGATGAACTAAAGGAGTTTCAAAGATTGATTTGTAAAAAACACGTTGAAGGTGACATTTGGCATGCACCATCATACTTTGACAAAATGGTACACAATTTCATGGCCCAAGTCACAACTCGCGTGTCGAAAAAATCTAATCTTGTAGAAAAAACAACAAGATTGATTTTCGAATGATCTCAATAATATTTCAATCGAAATTTGTCTAACACGCGGTATGAATATGCGTTGCTGGATAAATTTTCCACACACCACTATAAATCTTACGACTCAACTATACCTATAAAAACATGTGTATTTTAATATTAATTGAATGATAATTGATATAATTTTGAGTAAAAGTATGCATAGTTGGTATCTAAAGTGTGGCCAGTTTAAATTTACCACACTTATCTTGGATGAAATAAACCAAAGGAAAATATTTAAATTTCTACTATTTCAAATTAGTTGATTCTAGATTTGGACGTTGTATTTAATTTGGAGAAATTAGTAATACCCGCTAGGTGTTGTACCATCATTGATAGTAACAAAGTAGCTTTTCATATATATATATATATATATATATATATATATATATATATATATATATATCCTTCTCTGTTTTTTAATTCTTTCTCAATATCTTCTCTCTCTTGCATAATTATTCAGATTCATATAAAATACAAGCAAATATAAGACAATTGATACAGCGTCACTGGAATATATATTCCATGTTATAGTCCGTCCCGATCGATTGCACGCGTTTAGTTCTTGAGATCGAGAAAAAAAAATTTTTGGAGCTGTTTGGCAAATTCGATTTGGACTTTTAGGGTATTGACCAAATAAATTAATTCCTATCTGATTCGTTGTAATTTTTATCACCGAAAATTAGTAAATCTCAGAGTTTGGTAGTACTCCCAGACGTAGTTATTACTGATGAATTGGGTAACCAAATATGTATTATTTAATTTCGTATTCTCTCAATTTCTCCATAATTACAGTTTAAACCTTAAAACTATTGACAATTTTATTTCTTAAAACGGAAATGAAATAAGTCGACTCAAAAGAAGATGCATGTATAAATGGAGTGAAAAAAATAAGAACTTAAAAAAAAAGGTCAACCTACTATAGTTATCTTTTTTTTTAATGGGAAAATGATTTTTTTGTCCTATAATTTTTTTTACTTTTTTTATTTTAATTCTGTTGATTTTTTAAATTTTAATTTTTATCCTATAATTTAAATATTTTTGAACTTTTAATTCTATTGACTTTAAAAATTTTATTTTCGTGTTTAAACTTACATAAAAAAAAAGTATGTAAATTACTGAATAAAAATCAAAAGGATCAAAACTAAAAAATCTCAAAATTATAGGACTAAAAAACTATTTTCCCATTTCTTATTCGTCATTCATTTAGGGGCGACTGGATAATAGGAAATCTCACTTCATGTGAATCAGATTTGTTTTCTAAATTGATTTATTAATAAGAAATAATAATATTAGTTATTCATTTAGGGGCGACTGGATAATAGGAAATCTCACTTCATGTGAATCAGATTTTTTTTCTAAATTGATTTATTAATAAGAAATAATAATATTAGTTTCTTGGCAAATTTCATTTATGCAGATTTTTCTACCAAATTAATTTGTTTTAATTTTTTAAGCTTTTTCTAAAAAAAATAGTTTTAGTTTTTTTTCAATTTCATAATTTTAATTTTAGTTTTAAGTTTTTTTTTTTTTTTTTTAACAAACTTAGAAGTAGCTCATTGTTCACTCGGCTGAAGTGGTTCATAGTTTATCCTATCCTTGCAATAAATCATGATTTAGAGTTTTTCATTATTTAATGTTTAGGGTATAGATCTTCATTTTAAATTGAAATTGAATTCAAGTCTTACCAATTGCATCTTGTGCAAATGGTGAACATGAGAATACACTCTAATACTTTTTAATAAAATATAAAAATTTAAATTAATATCTTTTAATAAAACAATTAATATTAATTTAAAAATACAAAATAAATAAATTGGAAAATTTTATAGAAGACTTTGTTTTCACTCTTATATTATTTAATAGTGGACTAACCTCACAAACAAATTTAAATCACATTAAATGAATCTTTAATCATCATAATCACAACTTTACAGATTTGGACACATGCCCTAAAAATACTTCATTTAGTCAATATATCTTTACTACCTGATATAGAATGCTAAACAAAAATCCTGGTCATAAAATCAGAAAAGGATATCTTTAATTTCTTTTTTTTAAATACATTTTTTAATAAATAAAATATAATTACACCATCAGAGAGGTATGGTCAATCGTATTTTGATTTGTAAAGGACAATTTATTTTCATATTATTCATTTTCCTTTTTGATATTCAGTTTGACTCTTATTTTCTGAAAATGATTTTTTTTTGGCGGAAGTTTCTGACAGGACACGTGTTGGATTTGTGATAACGATTGACAATGCAATTTAGGTCGGCCATATACGTTGGGAACCCAACCTTGTTACGAATTTAAAATGTCGACTCTTTTTTTTAACTTATATTGAAATAAAAAAAATAGAATGATTTTCTTGTCACCATTTGAATTTAGCAAGATATAATTAGTGTGACTTAAATTCAATTTTAATTTGAGCGAAATATCTATCTGCTAAACGTTAAATAATAAAACTACAAATCATGAAACTTATTCAGATTAATATGATTCCATAATCACTTTAGTGGAGTGAACGATGAAACTACTTGATTAGGGTTTGGGCCCGGGTCAAAAAAAAAAAAACTTAAAACTAAAATTAAAATTAAAATTAAAAGCAGACTGAAATTGGAAAAAAAAAACAAACTAAAACTGAATTTTTTTTAGAAAAATAGCTCATAAAATTAAATTGCACCAAATTAATTTGGTGCAAATGGTTCACATGAGAATTTGCCAAAGTATTATTCTCTCCATTCCATACTTGTGTGGACATTTTCCATTTGATCTGTCCCACACTTGTTTGAACATTCTTTAAATAACAATAAAGCAATATTGATTTTTACAGTTATATCTTCACAACATCTTAAAAATTATACATCATATCATTACTTTATCCTCTCATTTATTTTATAATAAATTAAAAAGATCTATAATATTCTAATAAACAATATGTATATTAAATATCGTATTTATAGTAAACGTCCAAATAATTATGAGATAGAGGGTTTAGTTATTTTACTCTAAAATTTTAATTGTAAAATAGGTGTGTGGTAGGAATGGTACAATAAAGATGATTATAGTGTAAAATTTATTTGAGCTCCGTAAAAGCTATTTATAATGTGAAATTAATATTATTATATTTATAAATTAATATCATAACATTAAATGATATGAATATTAATTTATAAGAGTAATAATATTAGTTGATAAATGTAACAATATTAATTTCATATCATAACCAAATCTCACAGGAGGTATACATGAATTAAATTTACAACATTTATTCATTTTATTGTACAAAAATTGATTTTGAAAAAGTAATACTAATAATAGTGTCACAAATATATCATCCTTCTAGAATCACGTAATCGATCAAACCTATTACATTAATCCATAAAAAAAATATCCATTGCTATCACCTGTTTGGACTTCACTAGTGCATATATATATTTTGTTTCTTCTCACTCTATCAGAGAAAGAGTTAATTAGTTAAAGCTTCAAAAAGCAACAATGGAGGATTGCTTGGAATACAAAGAAAACAACAATGGTGGAAGAGCCTCTCTTGGAGAAAGATAACGAAAGGGTGGATTCAGAACTTTGCCTTTCATAATTGGTAAAATTCCCATTATTATTCATGACTGGTACTCTGTTTTTTTTTTTCATGTGGGCTTTATTGAATCTTGATGAATTTTGAAGAATTTAATTTCTTGAAGTTGATAGGGCGTGTTTGGATTTTTCATAATTGGTAAATTCCCATGATTATTGATGATTGATGCTCTGTTTTTAATTGTTTTTTTCATGTGGGCTTTATTGAATCTTGATGAATTTTGAAAATTTAATTTTTACTTGAAGTTGATAGGGCGTGTTTGGCTTTTTATTATTATTTGGTGTTTGAATAGGGGTTGAGGCACTGGAAAAGATGGCAACTTTTGGGGTGACCCCAAACATGACTCTATATATGATGAATGAGTATCATATGGAGATGAAAACAGCTTCTAATGTATTGTTCATGTGGTCATCAACCACTAATTTCATGCTTCTTATTGGTGCTGTGGTTTCTGATTCTTTCTTGGGGAGGTTTTATACCATTGGATTTGGATCTGTTGTCTCTCTCTTGGTAACCTTTCTCTTTTTTTACCTCTTTGAATGATTGTTGGAGAGAAAATAGATTTAATCTTGATTTAGATTGTGTAGGTAAGTTTATCTACGAAAATTACAAATGTGAAGACAGATTGCTTGTAGGTAATTTGTTTGTCTAGAGAATTATTTGTATAGGTAATTTTTTCATATATTATTCTAAAAATTGGTGGACAAATTATAGGCAATTCTCACTTTTTAAGGACCAATTTAGTTTTATTGGAAAATTTCTTGAATGTAGAGTCTAAAATTCATAGCATCTGAATTTCTGACTTTCTTTTTCTTTTTTCTGATTTTGTCTTTTTTGTAAAGAATTGCAAGAGAAAATGCCCCAATTTCTTGAATATGGGCCTCTTATGTTCATGGCATCTGTAAAAAATTTAACATGACTTTCTGAATTTGTTTTGCTCTGCTTTTCCTTTGAATTTGGTGAGGCTGTTAATTCTACTATTTAACTAATTTGGAGGATTAATTAACATCAATGCTTTGAACAAGATCTGATGTTTTATTTTTGGCTTAATGACATATAAGATCACTTTTTTTTTTTTTCCGTAAATTGCAATTTAATCTGAACTTTTGAATCTAGTTAATAAAATCTCAAATTTATTTTCTTTTGCCATTCAAACCAACATATAGATTTGCTTCTTACCCTAAAATGACGTTTCATTTCACCTGCTTGGCAGCAAATAATTAATCGTATTAACATGTTTAGATTGTTTGGATGACAACGAACAATTAATCATCATTTGAGCAGAACGAACCTGCTCTTTGGTTCAAATTGCAAAAAAAAAAAAAACCTTGGATTGAGATTATGTTTTGTTTACCAAGAGTCAAAAGATTACACTAGATTGCAATATGCAAAAAGATTGTGATTTTACTTGAATTAAGGCCGTCTCTTTTAATTGTAAGGAACAATCCTGTTATAAAATCACAATCACAATTGTAGATGTGTTTAATCTAGACCGTGCATCTGGTTTTGGATTTGTGTGTGAATTTAAACAGTATTAGTTATTTCATTAAAAGGTATTAGTTCTCTTACTATAAAGTATTACTTTCAAAACAGGTGCACATTAATATTGGTTTACATAAAGACCAACTCTAACATCAATGGCTTTGAACATGATCTGATGTTAACAATCCTCTTTTAGAATCACAATCACAATCACAATAACATATGTTTGATTAAACCCATGATTGCAGGGATGATTCTTCTATATTCAACAACAATAATCCCACAACAAAGGCCTCCTCCATGCGACCAATCAACGAAACTTGCACCGCCCCCAGTTTTCAGTTAAGTGTATCTATGCACGTCGTTAGGCCTCATTTCGATAGGGGCGGAGGAATCAGGTCGTCGTCCTTAGCATTGGTGCTGATCAGCTGGAAAAGGTCGGCTTCCATAAACCGTTCTCAAAGAGAGATACTTTAACTGGTACTACGCTGCGTACACGTTATCTATACTTATCGCGTTGACTTGCGTCGTTTACATTCAAGACAACCTCGGATGGGCCGTTGGCTTTGCCGTCCCTGCTGTGCTGATGGCGTTCAGTGTTTGTGTGTTCTTTATGGCGTCCCCGTTTTATGTCAAGTTTAAGAGTAAAAAGCGAGTTTGGTCAATGGGTTAAAATTCAAGTTGCAGTTGCTTGTTACAAGAATTGACACTTTAAGTTGTCGAATACTACGAATTATGTGTACCACTGCAGGATCGGCTCGATCCTTGTTGTTCCTAGTGCAAAGCTGAGGTATGAATGCTCGTTTTTTGGGTTTATTTGAAAAAAATTTAATTAACTTTTTGACTATTTTACTACATGCCATTAACTTTACAATTCTATAAAAACGTGACAAAAAAATGTCGAGTTAGTACCAAAAATAATCATCCTATAACTTAGGTCGTGTCCAAATTTTAGTCTTGTATTTTGTTATTTTTTCACTTTTGTCATTTTTTGGTCATTTGCATGTCAATTTTGATTATTTTGTATCCAATTTTAGTCTTGTATTTTGTTTTTTTTTTGTTCACTTTTGTCATTTTTTAGTCATTTTCATGTGTCAATTTTGATTATTTTGTATCTAATTTTTAGTCATATATATATATATATATATATATATATATATTTTTTAAATTTGGTCATTTAATCTAAAATTGAAAACCAAAATATTTAGAATTAAAAAAAAGTACAAGATAAAAAATCGGTTGAGGCATTATTACCAACTTTTCAAAAGCTGAGAGACATTTTTATAAAATAGTAAAGTTACTTAACAAATTATAGTCCAATATTAACGGGTAATTTTTTTCATGGACAAAGGCTTGTGAGACCGTCTCTCGGAATGAGTTCGTGAGTCGGAGGTCCATAATATATTATTAGGAAAAATAAATGGATTTAGTCGATTTGAATGTTATGTGGTCATGAGACAGTATCACGCGAGGCCACCCCTTTTTCAATTTACTCTCATTTTTTCCTCATACTTAGTACAAGGTTGTTCACTTCCTCATACTTCCATTGATGTTTAGGTTTCTAAACAAGGCCTGCATTGTTAAAAATCCTCAAAAGACTTGACACACCCGAGGGCGACACTAAAGATCCGTGGACCCTCTTGCCGTCGATCAAGTCGAGGAGCTCAAATCGCTCCTCGAGTCGTCCCGATTTGGTTTTCCGGGACGATCATGGCGATAAACATAAGCCAGAGCTCATTTCCCCTGCTCCAAGCCGTCTCGATGGATAGACGCATATCTCCCAATTTTTCGATACGGCAAAGACCTCTTTTGGCTTCTTCGGCGGTCATAACCGTCATACTGCGGGTCGTCACCATGCGACGCGTGTTCTTCCCGTGGCGTCAAAAGTCGCGGGACGGCAATCCACGTGACCCGCGTCGAAAAGAATGGGAATCGATATTCTTCTCGTTCCTAGCCATGCTCGTCTCAGCAGTGAAGTGGAGGGGGTCCGTAGATACCTTGATTAAATTGGCGTGAAAATATCCGCGATGTGGCTGGTCCCACAGAACTGCCTCTCGGGGTTAGCGGAGAAACTTGAGCGCTATCGCTCGAGCGAGTTCTATTTCTTGGAGTTTCGAGAAGCATGTCGAGTATAGCCTCGACTCTGCTGGGGAATCGGGATGGCTTTAAGCGGGTTGATGGCGAGTTTGGTCATGAACGTCGTCGATCTTGATGTCGAAATCGGGAAAGAGAGCTGGATTTCGAGTGATATTAATAAGGGGCATTATGATTACTATTACTTTGTTCTTGCTGGATTGAGTGTGGCTAATTTGGTGTATTTTGTTGTTTGTAGCAAAGGATATGGGCCTTTGAAGGAAGAAGAAAGATGATGGAGGAAAATGAGGATGAGTTGTGAATTGTTGTTGTTACATTCTAGTTTTGGCATGTTCATATGTTGTATAATGTTGAGAATAGTTGAGAATTGATACTAAAATTAAGAAAATCAGCTCTTTAATTTTTGGTATGTTACAGGTTTATGAGATGATATGGTACTGGTGTTTTGTGCCAAATCAAGTTGTCTTTATTGTGGCTTGTAAATGTGTAAATTGAAAATGCAGAGGAAAAGGAATTTAAACTCCAGATTATGAAGAATTGTTAAGGTATAGGGAGACCAATTTCATAGTTACATTATGGCTCCTTAAATTCTTTAGGGCTTCTTCTTATATGAGAGTCCTGTTTGTTTGGAATGATCCTCCAAACTTTGGATGGACTTCAATGAATAATTGTTCTCATGAACTAATAATATAAATCAGTATATACAGTGTGAAAATTTTAAGTTGTATGAAAATCTATAAAATTCTTTAAACCAATCATTTACACTAAGCATTAAATAATGAGCGCAAATTATACTGTTATTCGGGAACCATGAATCTATTAATCACTAAAATTGAACCATAACCACTCAATTTTGCCTTACCTTCACCAATTACAAAATTTGATTTTAAATTAAAGTTTTTTCATGTATGAAAATTTTCATACTAACTTTGTCTTATAAGTTTTCTTGGTTTCCAAAAAAAAAGAATGCAATTCGACTGATTTTTGGTGATTTGATGATATGTTATAGGGCTGTGATGACATGGTGGTATTTTGTGCCAAATCAGATGCTCTCTTTATTGTGGTTTGTAAATGTGTGAAATGAAAATGCAGAGGTTAGGACTGTAACTTCCTTGTTGAAATTTCATCTTCATGACTTCATTTATATACGACACCATTATCCATCTTTATTAAAAATAAGATTATAAAAGACCAATTTCATTGTCGTCTTCTTCTATCCTGAAGAATTCAAATCGACAGATTTGTTGTGATTTGAGGGCTTTTTAATTTATACTCCCTTCGTCCAACAGGAATTTGCACATTTACCTTTTTGTTCGTGTTTTAACGAATGAATTGTTATTACTAATAATTAAAATAATAAAGTGATTTTTAAGGTGGGGTGTGACAATTTTACTCCTCCTCTATCATATCATCTTTTTAAAATTATTTTATCATTTTAAATAGTAACAAAAAACATGCTCGTTAAAACACGAACAACAGTAACAATGCAAATTCTTCAGGGACGGAGGGGGTAATTCTTTTGATTCGACAACTTTTTTCTTGGTTAAATACATCTTTAGCTCTTTAAATAATTAATTTTTGTTTCGAGAGATTTTTTTAAATTATTAAATCCGTACTTTTTTAAATAAAAAAATAATTTAAAGACATTTCAAAATAAAAAAACTAATAATTAATTTAGTAATCTAAAGGTGCATTTTGCATCTTTTCTATGATACATTAAAAAAAAAGACAGATTGATTGAAATATTTAGTTGAAATTGAATTAAACTGCATAGTGCTAACTTAGTTTCCAACTAGTATATTGAAGTTTTACTTAGGATTCTGTTTTATGTGCACCAATTAAATCGTGTAACTAGATATATGGATGAAATGTGCATATTAATATATTTGAAATATGCATAGTAATATAACTAAAGCATGCAGACTATATTCGATTGAAAACGTGAAATGAAACGTGCAACTAATATATATACCTAAACGTGACGAGTGCACATACGAGACTTGTGCTAGATAAATTGTAGTACAAAAAAACTAGTAGGTCTCACACAATTACGTACATTTATTTCATCGTACAACAATCATCCGACCCTACCCATCAGCATGGTAATCAAGGATAACAATTTTATTCAAATCAAATCAAGACATAATAATAAAAAAAAAGGTTCAAGCAAAATCAACCGGTTTGAAACCACCCAATATCTTGATGAACTCCACCACAACCGCGACGGAGTTGGTGGCGGCGAGGGAAACGAAGGTGTCGGCCTCGTTGGAGTCGGCGTCGCCGCCGCCGGCGAGGTCGGAAAGTGCCCGAAAAGTGATGAATGGGACCCTTTGTTGGTAACATATCAATGCCACGGCGGCACCCTCCATCTCAACGGGGCCCACTTGGAATTTGTCATATATGAAACTTCTATAAGCTGCATTGTCTAAGTAAATGCTAGCACTTGTTCCTCTTGACACTCTCACCACTTTTGGAGGGTAGGATAGACATTCCGTTGCGTTTAAGCAATTCTCTAGTTCCAGACCCTGCTCATGAATCACATTAACAAACCTAATTATCATGAACCTAAATACATCTTAAACTTTTGAACAAAGAAACTGAGCGTGTTGCAAGTTTCAGTATAACAAATCGCAAATTTTTAAAACACAAGTTGCATGTTTAGTACAACAATATAAAAGTTTCTAAATTTCATTATAGAGTACATGGTGCATATAAGACCTAGCCTTAATGTTGTTGAATATATGAGTAGGATGACATCTGCGTACCGTCTGGGTTATACCTTATGCACTGCAATTCTTTCTTAAATTTTTTTGGAATTAACAAACAAAATTAATGGGCCGTGTGGCCTTTTGATTTAAGTATTAATTGATGGGCTCAAATACAAAATTATTTATTATACATGTTGGATTGAGTATAATTTTTTGTTTTGGGATGGTATAAAATTGAGTGGTTGGCTTGCTTGCATTTGAGTTTGGTACATATGTTTTGATTTTGTTTAATTCATTTAAAAATTGTAATTCATTCGCGTATCATATTATCCATATGGTCACTATCTAATTTAAATTTTATATTATTTTGTAAAACTCATTTCACTTTTAGGCTATCACAAGATTTTATTTTTTGGCCTAAATATAGTTAGAATATACTTTGTATATTACGAATTTTTCTGTTAAGCCCCAGTATACGAGGTTTCCAAAATTTTATACCGTTACCGTACCGAAATTTTCGGTACGATAACCATACCGTACCGTACATTCCGGTACACCGAAAATTCCGGTATATTCGGTATTTTTAAGTCTTTGTAAATCCGATATCTGGGGTATTTTCTATATTTCCCACCCCTATATGAGGAGATCACACAATTATCAAAGTTCATGAAAAGCTAAGTCTTGTGTGCTCCCTCGGGTATCTGGTACAATCATGGTGCATTTTTAGAATCATGCGGTTTGTTATCTTTTGAAATATGCAACTTATTTACATTGAACCTATTAATATAATAAAATAGTTGCGGTTCGGTGTAAACAAGTTTGTATATTTCAATATAACGAGTTCAATGGATCTAAAATCATTATCTTGCGTGACATGAGGCCCTCTTACTCACGCATCGTATGAAATAACACTCTTATCACATCAGTTATATTGATACAAATTTGTAAATTATTTTAAATATATTCAAAATAAAATAAAATAGTGAATCATATTGATGATAAATATTAACTCATATGATAAAAAGTGTTAAGTTGTACATTGAAAAATACCTAAAACTATTCAGTTTAATTGAAACTAATACTTCTCTTTACATGAGCAAAAATTCATATAGAATCCAAACTTTAATGAATTTTGAGTCAAAATTATACCAATTGTGCATGCGTGGGAAATATTTACCCCATATCTATATCATCGATTGCTATATATATTCACATGTGTACACAAACTTATCACATATATAATGCACCCAGAATTTCAAGAAAATGATACAAACATGAAATTTAAATGACTAATTAATTATAGAGTATAATCCAATTTAATTAGTATTACCTCTAATTGTTTGGATAGTTGGAAGTAATGAGCATCAACAAGGGACCCAAAATACATGTTGCCTTTCCTCAGGTACGCCATCCACAGGGAATACTTCCTCTGGTTGGTGCCAAAATGTTGTTCAATAAATTGTCACTCACATTAGTGGAGTAATTAGCAATATTAATGTATCCATTTCTCTTGTGTAATAATCACCGCCCCAAGCTTCAAGAAGGCAGTTCATTTTCTGGTCCATTTCCAAACCTCTGCAAATGTTACATACATAATTATCATAATTTCACTTCTTACCAAATGTTATTTGTTAAAATAATTAAAACTCAAGATATGTCAATATAAAAACATAAATTGTAAAAAAAGAACATTATATATATATAATTATATATGGTGACTCTGCACAAAAACCGGATCGAGGAATTCCCATCACCGAACTTAGAACTCTCCCCATATCTTTATTGGCCCCTCGGCCGATTCGGTGGGTTATCGTCAGTGATGTCCATAATATTTTAATGAAAATGGGTTACTCATCGAGTGATGTTCATAATCTTTTAATAAAAATTTATTCGCGTAGGGCTCGAGCTTTGTGTTCTCTTCCTCCCTCACCCAGTCTTTAAACTTGACCCATGACTTATATAAAGGTCATTTAATGATAAAATGTATAAAACTATTAAAAAATTAATGGTGTAAAATTGAAAAATGTAGATGTAGGAAAAGAGTACAAGTTAAGTATGCATTATTCATATTAATAAAGTGTTTCGCAAGAAATAACTTTAAATTGTTGAATAAAGTGTCATTGTTTACCCTGAAAATGGCAATAACTAAAAGAATATGTCAGAATTTTATTAAGTTATTCAACTACTTGCCATTGTTATATATCTACTTATTATCACCATCATTAATTAATAAAATATTTTAAAATAAAAAATTTGAAATTGAAAGTGGGTATGTACCTGCCAATTCCAAGAGCCAAATAGAGACCAATATTTAGGAATAGCAACATCTCCAATATGAAGAGATGGATCTGCATTTTCCAGCAATTCCATAATGCACTACTCTCCTTTCATTGAATAAACTCAATAACTTACTTGTGTCGTAATTCCTGCATTTATCTATATATATATACACATACGCCCAAACTAATTAAATAATTTAACGACTAAAAACGTGGGGGAAGCTAGTAATTTTTTCTTTCAAAATCGTTTTCAAACTAATTAAACGACTTGTGTCCTCGACGTGCATGATTTAATTTTATTGTTGAAAAATAAGAAAAAAAGTATTGTATATTATTTTTTTTAGGTGTATGTTTTGTAACGTTGGTTTTGTAATGTGTGTTGTGATGTGGCTGGAAATAATTTCAACTATCATAATTAAATGGTTTTATAACATAGTTTAGTTAATTTGTACTAAATTAAATTCAAAACCATACATATATATGCAAAAATTTAATCCAATATATATAAATATATAAATCTACACAATATCTACCATGGCTAGTCCGATTCATAGCTTGATATGACTTTTTTCTTCAAGCTTTGTTCCAAATCGAAACCTCCTTCTGTAAGATAAAAACATGTTCATAATACTTGGAAAAGAATTCAAGGTTAAGTATAAGAATATTGATCTACATATATTGGCGATAATCATATTATTATAGTTTATACAAATTTAAAAGTTATTACTTGATGACAAAAAAATTGACCTTAATGATATCAATCATGTCATTATAGGTATATGGCAGGATCATATCTTTTATAAAGATGGTTTGTTATTAAAGATTTTTAGCTAGAAAAGTTATAATTTTACCTTTGCCGATGGTGAGATTGGTGGGGAGTGTAACTAGGATGTTGAAGAAGGGGATTCAACTCAAACAGATTTGGAATCACTAATCCCAAGTAAGGACCATTTTGTTAGCTTTATTGATCAATCTTTGAGTATTCCCATGTATTTCACCGTTTGCAAGAATACAGTATAAACTCATGATCAAGACTACTAAATACACAAATCTTACACCACCCATCTTCATTGAAATGTAGTTACGTGTGTGAATGTTTTGATTGAAGAATGAAGTTGGGTTATATGTTGGGGGGGAGTTAAGGGAGAGAACTGATATTTATAGAATGAGTTGATGCACTAATTGTTCAACAACTACAACTAATTAAACATGTGTTTTGAAACTCAATAAATATTTGAAATGGACTACACATATTTTATTTTTTAATTTTTATAAAAAATATTGTCATAGTTGTTCAACAACTACAACTAATTAAACATGTGTTTTGAAACTCAATAAATATTTGAAATGGACTACACATATTTTATTTTTTACTTTTATAAAAAATATTGTCATAGTTGTTCAACAACTACACATATTTTATTTGAAATATTTTAAATATTTGAAATGGACTACACATATTTTATTTTTTACTTTTTATAAAATTAGCCATATTTCATAATTAATTTCTGAAAAGAAAAATTATTTCAAAGAAATTGCGAGTAGAAATCGCAAATTTGGGGATATGACGTCACTTTAGTTTTCATTTTGGAGAAATGTCATCCCCATTTTCTAAATAATTAGGATAAAGTAATTCATTTTGTCAAGTGTGGATAGTTTAAGTGATTATAGAGTTTCAGTACTACCTGAGATCCTGAGGTTTCGGGTTAGAGACACGGAGTGGTGGTCCCCCTCTTGTGGGGTGGTGGTTCCCCTCTCGTGGGGTTCTTGATTCACGTCTATACTGAAGATAAAATGATGGTTCTTGATTCCGGTCTGCGGCGAGATGAAATGATATTATAAGTAGCGGTGGTAGAGGAATTATTGTAATTGATTATTTTTCAAAAAAAAAAATTCCTTTTTAAAAAATAATATTAATTCTAATTGCCATATATGTGGATAGAAAATTAAGAATAAAATTGTTTGCAAGAGACACGTCACGAAAACCAGCTGAATAACCTGTTGTTGCCTGTAAAATATTGTAAATAAAGGACTAATTTCAAAGTAAAAAAGTTGAGAACTAAAATCAAAGTCAATAAAAATATAAAGGACAAATAAATTATTTTTCCCAAAGTATTTTACTTAATAGGTATTTTGGACCTAGATACTCTTAACTAGTAGTGTATTTCTCTTAACATTCCACAATTCTTTTCGCAACTCATCCGTACGTGACCGACTAGCTACCATCTAATTTCCACGACCCTAATGCGACCGTTCTATGACCTCATAATCCAAAATTTGAGCATAAAATTATTTAGATTTAAAAAGCAATTTTAAATGGCCTTTTTTTAAAAATAAAAGTAATGAACATTCTCGAAGGGAGTCTTCAAATGGGCGGTTCTGCTTGGGAATGAAGACTCAAATAAAAGTTTTTCTACTTGCTCGATCGAGTCATGAGAATCATCTTCAATTAAATGCAATGCAATTTAAGCACTTCTGTCCAGGAAATAGAATCTGTCTAGTAGTCTAATATACTCGAAATGAAAACTCATTGACACATTCCCTATTTTTCACTTATTTCTTGGAAGCAAAATATAGGGTGAACAAGACTGATACAAAATCTGTGCCGGTTAGAATGTGATTTATATTCTTTAAAAATATTGGATTGTGATAAGCTGAGAGTGTGACTTTTGCATAAGGAGTATTACTTATAACAACAAGATGACTTATATTAAATGAAATTATTAGTAGTGATAAACATATTCTGAGTATTAGTCGTGATAAATACGAATTAGTCACGCCTATAAAAATAGAATGGGTTTAATTGGAAACCAGTTTAAAGCGTAAAACTCTTTTCATAGACAAAAACTCATATATGAGGCGGTCTCATTTATTAGGTAGTCTGGCTTACTGTGAAATCGGCGTTATTCACTCCTCTAAAGTGTTGTTAAAGTATTGATCTTTTGATCATATTACCTCTTTACTTTGTGAAGAGGCAGTTTAAGTATAAGTGTATTTTTTCTTATATTTCTCCAAAAACGTGTGTATTATGTATTTGTTTTATATGTAGACATATGTAGATATGATGATCCGTATAATTGCTGATACATTAATTATTTTGCTCTCAAGACTCAAGACACAAATTGTACTACTCTGTCTGCGTCTCTTACAAGGATTTGGTACGCATTTGTTTGAGGCTGTGCTGGATAATTTATGATTTTGCCTTCTCGTTTTATATGAGTTTGGAATTCAAGTCTAATTTTTTCGTCGCATTAATCATAGCTCTAATCTATAAGATCTATTATTACTCTTTAAATACGCTGGCTTTTTATGCATTTTATTCTTACCGATATAATATAATAATACAATACAGGTAATTTATTAAGCGATGATTTGATATAAAGTTAAATCTCGCCTCTTTTCGAATTTAGAAAACAACGTATCGTTCTTTATTAGCCCGAGGATTTTCGTCTCTGAAGCTTGTTTGTTTTAATAGATTAGATGGGTTAGATTATTTAGTGAACTATAGTAAATTGTTTTGTTTGTGGATTAAATGATTTATTGTGGGCTTGGGTCCATTTTCATTATTTAACCCACACATGGGATGAATGATCCATAGCAGGGGAGTAAGATAATTAATCTTGAGAAAACCGTTAAAAATGTGTTGAAGGTGAAATGCTCAATAATGTCCCTTCTGTTCTTTAACAAATATTACGTTATTGTCATGAATTATATTGCATTTGGCCCCAACCCCATTTAGCTCACTAGGTCATATATCTGCAATATATGCCTTTCGCCGTCGATCTCAATCTTAATTCCCACCATGGAAGACGACAAGTCATTTTCCGAGGTAGCTCAATGCACTGATGACGGAAGCCATGGATATGAGTCACCTACGCGCCAAAAATAGAGCAAAAGTCAAACTAAAGAAAACGTACAGCGCTGATGATCTCATCGGTTTTATGTCTGTATTTCTTTATCTGATTTTTTTTCTTGTTATTTGATAGTTGGAATGCTGGGACTGTTTTGATTAATAGGAATTCTGCTGAAGGGCAACAGGACATCCAATTGATGAGGAGTTTGCCGATTATTTTGCAGCCGTGCATTTTTAGGACAAAGGAGCGCAGTAAATCCTGGGAAAAAATGCCCAGTAAACCCACAATCCAAACAAAGTGTATTACCCATTTGGGATTAAATGTCTCAAACATAATCTGAAAATTCCAAACAACAAATAATGTGTCAAAAGATTAATTTGTGAATAGTGCAACCCATAAATCCTGTCAGGTATAATTACCCGTCAAAAAATCCAAACATGGCACCAAGGGTATGTTTGTTTTTAAAACTACTAAGAAATCCTTGAACACCAAATTTAGAATTTTAAAATCACCAATGAATAAATGGAATTATATATTTGTTTTGAGATTTTATGAATTTAGGATTATATGGGATTATAAAGTTAATTGATTTGTATTATTATTATTATTATTGTAATGATTGAATGATTGGTCGTATGGTGAAATTATTATAGAAGTGATAATGTTATTATTAATGTGAATAGATTGAGATGTGGGGTTTAGGTTAAACTCCCAAGAGTTGGCCGATGGTGTAGGTTTGGGCTTGAAGTATCTTTAAATACCTAGATTGCGGGTTAACCGTAGGTGAGCATATTTCTTGAGATTAATTCGATCAAAATACGGACTCATATTTCTGGCTTGAAGTGGGGCCCACGATAGTAGACGGTGGGATTACGGTCCCAGTTAATCGGTCTTGAATGGATATGATTATCCAAAAAAAATGTAGGGTTTAGGTTAGGTTTTAAATTGGATTTTGAAATCCTGATTTTAATATTATATTAAATAGGTCATTGAGTTATGAAGTTGAAATTGTCATGAAATAATTTCAAAACAAACATCGCGTGAAGTTTAAAAGCTTTGAAACACATTATGAACAAATATCAAAACAAATGCAGCGTTATTGATTTGGTCTAGTATTAATTTGCACGTGTTTCTTTTAAAAATTTGATTTTATTATTCGTCGCAAGATTGTTGAATTTAGAACCACAAAAATCAGAGGCGTTTTTCTGACCACGCCTGCTTTGTTTTTGTTTTTTTAATGGAAAAAAAAAAACCGACCCTATCTTGACATACTTGTTGTACATCTTTGCACGTTTTCTTTTAGAAATTTTGATTTTATTATTCGTCGCAAGATTGTTGAATTTAGAACCACAAAATGAAGGCGCGTTTCTGACCACACACTTGTTGTACTTCCTCATACGTTACATAAATTTACATCCACAAAATCGGTCATAACGCTCGGTATAAAATTAGTGTCGGTTTAGCATAGTTGGAATAACAGCTGAAATAATGGTATTAAGGTTTAATCAATGATATAAAATTGGTGATTAAATTATTACCACTTGATTCAAAAATTATTATACAGGCATAACAAATTAGAACGATTTTTATTATTATTATACTATTACTCACATATTACTATTCAACCAAACTGATCCTAGTACTTTTGCTTTTGTTTGTCAATTTGCAAACTAATCAACCCGTCACTACGAAAATTAATGTAATGACAATAATTCTGTCATTAAAAATTTCCTTGTTAAAAGTCTTTACAATAAGTATTTTTTACATAATCCTCATATTAAAAGACATTTTATTGTTATTAAATTTGTTTAGCTCTAACTAATGACAAAATTATTTGTTAATGTCATTAGCTCGTTTAATCAAACCAATTCAATGAAAAGTATCATAATCTTTAACTCAGTATTTAGATCATTCACGTACATTTTGTTCCACCTAGAATATAGTATATAGTAATGCAAAATTGCCATTCTTGTATTGATCTCTACTATATTTTCTAAAAACCGTACTGGAAGATTAATGTTTTCGTGCATTGGTTATACAGTGTATGGTGCAACTTTGACTATACGTTTCAATCTAATTGCTTATTATTTTCACAAATCATTAAAGAAAATAATTGAAAAGTGATAATTAATCTTGATGATATCAACTCATGATAAATTTTATTAATCCTAAAAAATTAATATATTTTTTATATGAATAATATTTCTCATTATAAATTTCAATCATTTGTGAATAAATCAAATTTTTTGAATGAAATTGAAATTTACCTTCGTTCTTGTGATTCAAGCTGATGCGTAATTTTTTTCTAAGAGATATAAAAAAATTTATATTATATCTATCGATGAATCTGCGTTTATATATAGTATTTGATGTGATAAATTAACACTGAAGAATCTACCATTGTTAATGACAATAACTAAGTATATGAAGCGTTAAGTATGCATGAAGCGAAATCTATTTAAGCTTGTAGTCAATATTTCGCTTTCTTAAAAGTATTAAGCAATCAATGTTAAAATTATATTCAAAATACCGTAAGAAGCCAATATAAATCTCAGTATATCTCTTATTGTTTGTATGTGAAATAAAATGTGGACATATGATCATTTTCGTTGTATATCATATTTTGTTTATGTGATATACATTTGATAATTTTAATTAACTATTTATTACTATATGATTCTCTTTATTCAATTTTCGTATTTTTTTGGTGTTCCATAGTATTGGATCTTTTTAACTCAATGAAATTTCGAATATATGATGATTTGTTGGATATTTTTTATTATTTAGTAATAAATCGAATTTAAGTATTATGAAATATAAGTGGGCTTACCAATTATGAAACATGTGATCTCCACTCCATTTATTATACAATCTCAATTTTAAACAACATGTTTTGTAATATCGTTTAGTAACTTTTGCTAACAATTATTATTTAATCTCACATAAGTATAAGATTGCAATATCCTAAAATTAATATATTCAACATCGTGTGTGGATGGTCAATCCTATAGGCCATATATTCATTTTTTGGAAACGCTACTGCCCATCAACCAACCCTATAGGCCATAAACAAGGTAAGGAACTTTTCATTCTAGTAATTTTGGGCTATTAAAATCAAAAAGAAACAGCAACATTTAAACAAATAGGCCCACATTCCAGAAATAGCCTAATGTATTCGACCGACCAATTAAATGTTACCCCAACTTTCTTATTGGGCCTATATGTCTTCAAAAAAAAAATATTGAGCCTAAATTCCCCAGTCAAATTGGGCCCAAAAAAGCCCATTAAGCAAAAATCTACTTTCCTTTTTTGGAATGCAGCAACATCACTTTCTTGTCCCAGTGAACAAACGAAATTCCCACCTCTGATTTCTGCAAGCAATTACAGTACTCTGTGTACGTAAAAACACACACAAAACACAAAACACCCTCTCTCTCTCTCTCTCTCTCTCTCTTTTTCCATCTCATTATCTCTCTCATCACTTGGGTTTTGCGGCCTTCATCAGCGTTTTCCGATGAAAACCAATCAGCAAGCTCAAAACCCCACTATTCTCCTGTGGATTCTTCCACTTAATGCACTCAAACCAGATTCTCAGCCCCACCGCCGCCAATCCGCCGCCTCTCCCACCCTCCTCCGCCGCCTCTCGCGGCGGAATGCCGCCACAACGCCCACCGCCGGAATCCTCCTCCTCCTCTTCCTCAAACACCTCCCAGGCTTACCCAGTGGCGATTCCCCTCTCCAACCAATCGTATTTCCAACCCGAAGACAGACCCGGAAGCTTCGGACCGGAACCGGTAGAATCAGATCATGCTGATTCAGGCTTGGAAGAAACTATTTCATCGCGGAGCTCAATTTGGAGCCAGGTCGGATGCGGGAGCGGAGTCAGGGGCTGTCGAATAACCCGAAGGCGCGCTCGCTCGTGCCGAACCACGCGCCGCCGTGGAGAGTTATTGTGTCCGGCGGCGGTGACCGGCGGGGTGGTGGCGTGCCTGAGGAGGGTGGCGCGTGGGCGGCGAGCAAGGTTCTCTGCTGGCGCTGTGTCTGGCGGAGGGAACCGGCGGGGCGGTGGGGAGACAGGGGAGCAGTGACGGTGGTGGTGGATGCGGTGGGGGACGCCGGGAGCGCGGTGGCAGAGATGCCTGGCGCTGGGCTTTTATGCACGACGGCGGAGGGGGCGGCGGGTGAGAGGCCCACGCGCTGGCGGTGCCGATGATGGTGCAGGTTATGGGGAGGATGGAGGGCGGGGAAAAGAGCGCGCGATAAGCGTGCTGTGGTGATCTACGGTGGTTTAGAGGAGGGCGGCGGTGGCGCCTGTAGAGGTGGCGCGTGCGGTGATGCTCGCGTTGCAGGGCGAGAGTGTGGTGAGGAGGGCTGAGGAGAAGGGGCCAACTGCTGAAGATTCTGCAGGAGAATGGACGGGTGGAGATGAATGATGAGGAGATGAACGGCCAGGATTTGTCAAAGTTAGTAGTATGTTGAATAATGTCTGTCTTGTACCTATTTTTTAAATTATTGATTTTGCCTCGTAAAATTAATATCTTCTTATACAATGGCTATAATTCTAAATAAAAATTTGACAACCAAGTGATTTTTTTTCCTAAAAAAGATTACAACAAAACAGATAACCCCCTAATTTTGTTCGGAAAGAAAAAATATAAATGGAGAGTTAGCTTTATAATAAGTATAAACCACCTGGGGTTCTCATTGCGAATTTTAAATCATTAGAATTTTTGCATAATATTTTTGGTTCTCATTAAAATTTTCAAATCATTGAGGATTTTAAACAATATTTTACTACGTGCAATTATCAATAATATTTTCAAATTACAAGAGTTTAGTACAATAATTAAAAAACCGTAATGCCAAGTTCATCTAGCGTTCATTTCCTGTGCAAGAACAATACATTCATGATAAATTGATAATCTTGTGAAATTATAACATTGATGTTCAAAAAAAAAAATGTCCATCACAGTAAAAAAAAAATGTAATCGATTTGCAATAGATGATGAATTTGTCCATACTTGGAATGATTTATAAAAATTAAAAGATAATGTGTATAGAACAACTTAATATAACATATGTAGTTAACTTGGCTGAATAAATTATTGCAAAATATAAAAAAAATTACGAGGAGAAAATAAGATATATGGAAACTAAAATGTCAACAAGCATAATCTAGATTACTTACCGAATGATGAGGGCCTCCCAAGTAGACGTTAAAACTCTTATTAATTTATGAGACATTAAAATAGGTAAAAGTGATTGGATCACATACATTACATATGCGCATGGGAAAAATAGGTGAAACCTTAGCACCAGATTTTTCTTGTTGAGGACATTAGGTCAATTGAGCGAAAATAAAGAAAACTAATTAATCAAAAGGTTTTCATGACCATTGTATTGTTT